>OZ017740.1:213899995-214022495 GCA_963969285.1 Odontomyia ornata
CATACTAACTAATTCTATTCATTAGTTCCCACTTACAAATTTTAATTTCCATACTGACAAAAAAATTTATTCACTTTTCCCTATTAGCAAATTTCAATTTCATGCCCATCAAGAAAGAAGTGAAGTCGCTAATTTGATGAATGGGAAATCAATAGAAAGTGGCCCCATTGGTATTGTCGTGGATTCTCGACCGGAGGTCTGCTTGGACCCTGGGTTCAAGTTTCCCGAGCGCAGGGAAGCACTCTTTTTTGAGTATCGGCAAAATCAATAGTTTCCGTATATATGTGACACTTTGCATCTAATCAAACGCTTCTTTGATTATGCAAATCGCCATATATGCAAAAATGGAAATTATTACGTTTGTCGATACGAAAAAAAGATTTGTGGGTAGCAGAATCGAAGTGTATTGAATTTCGATTACATTACCCAGATGCGGCAGCGGTAATTAGAAACTAAATGATTACGGGATTGGATTTTCGGGTCTGAAAAGCTGGATTGGAAAAGTCAGTTTTGGACTTTGGAAAGATAAGAGGGATTGCTTTTGGCGAAGGGGCTTCCGCGTTTATGTGGAGTGATTTGCTGATGGATGGTTGGTCGAGTGGTCTTGAAGAGAAGATAAAGTTCTGTGGCAGTGTCGGGGAGAAAGTTTTGAGATAAGTCGGGTAAAAAGTTTTGAGATAAATTTCGGGGAAAAAAGTCTTGACCTTGTGAAGGAAGATTGAGTGACGGCAAGACGAAAGTGGAACAGTGGAATTTCGTGATAAGAGTTTATAATTTAGGTTTCGGGGATAAAGTTTTGATGAAGGAATGTTCGAAGTGGACGATTTTAATTTCAAATTGGGATGCACATTTACAAATCGAAAGTGTCGTGAAGCGATCGCGGCAACGTTAATAAACAAATAAACGAAATCTCTTAATAAAAAAACCGAATTGAAGTGAGTACCAAGACGTATATGATAGTTTGAAGTTCAGAGACATAAATGTACAGTGCCTGTAGATTAAAGTGGAATAAATTAAAAGTTGGTTCAAAAGTATAGTCTTTGGTCAAGCCAGTGTCGGAGTTCCAAAAGTGAAAAAATAAAACAAATCAATAAAAAAAAACAAAACAAAGAAGATTAGTGGCAATTCATGAATGCGTTCATTGGACATTGTAATTATTTATAATTTACTTATTTTTTCTAATTCCCCCCCCCTTTTTCAGTTGCAGAGTGCTCAGCAGCATTGAAAGGGTGAGTAAATTCTTTATTCTTTTTGTTCCTTTCAATTTGATTTTATTGTATTTTACTTTTTTTTTTACATGCAATTTTATTTTTTCGCTTCATTGATAAATTATTTGAGAAAACATATTTAGATCGCTTTTAATTAGAAGACGGGGTCACTTTATTCAATGAATTTGTTTGATTTTTATAATGTGCTAATTTTTCTTCATAGTTTGTAATTTGAATTGGTGGAATTTGGCGTTTAAACTGAGTAGAGCAATATATATATATATATATATATATATATATATATATATATATATATATATATATATATATATATATATATATATATATATATATATATATATATATGTACAGGGGTTTTACATTAGGGGCATGATTTCGGATACTTTTGAATGAATTGTCAATGTCAAAATGCTACTTTAAGTCAACATTTTTATCATGGTAAAGTTCATGAGCTAGCAACTGTTGGAAATTATTAAAAATTACTAATAATTACTATTATCGAAAAATCATCTTCAGCGATGAAGCTCACTTATGGTTCAATGTCTTTGTTAATAAGCTAAATATGCATTATTGGTCAGCAACAAACCCACATATGCTTCTTGAGACACCATCACATCCGCAAAAAATTACTGTTCGGTGTGATTTGCATGCCGGAGGTGTGATTGGGCCGTATTTGTTCATGTTATGTTGGAAAATTATTTGTGGCAGGAATTGGAAGAACTTGACATGTGGTTTCAACAAGACGATTCCACTAGCCAGACAGCACGCCTAAATTTACTTATTTATTGTTAAGTCCTTAATGGAAAATCCTGTATATATACACATATATATATATATATATATATATATATATATATATATATATATATATATATATATATATATATATATGTTTATATATATATATATATATATATATATATATATATATATATATATATATATATATATATATATATAAGTAGGTATAGAATGCGGGTTCTGGACCACTTTTTTCATACAAATTTCAAATGTTGTCGAGGGTGTGTATCTTGGGTGTATGGGTGTGTATATTAGGGTAGAATGGGTAGGTGCCTGAGATAAGAAGGTGTGAGTCCGGAATAGGTGTGGATCTTTTGGGTGGTTGCCGGGGAGGATGTGTGTTTTGGATGTCCGTATGTTCCGTTTCATTTCATTCCTATTTAGAGCAGCATAAGTGGGTGCCTGGGATACTAAGGTGCTAGTCCGAGGTAGGTGTGGATGTCATGGATGGTTGTGGGGAGGATATGTGTCTAGGGTATGTAGGTGTACGAGTATGTATCAGATTAGTGTAGGTATAGGCGGATACTAGGGATGAGAAGGTGCGGGTTTAAGGTAAGTAAGAGATCAGTGTCTTGGTTGAGTAGGTAAGCGTTCCGAATTAAAGTAGCCTCTAGCGGTTAGTAGAAGTAGACATATGTCTTTAGATGACGGGTGCGCTTTCTTAGCCTAAGTAGCCTCTAATGGTAAATGGTGAAACTAGGTATATTGATTATAGTCTAGGATAGGCCCATATTTTCAATCAATAGATTAAAGACCTAGATTTCTCAGCGTGTTTATATAGGGTCAATATAAATGTTTAAGCCTTTGACGCTTTCAGCGATAGATAATTATACTATCCATATTTTTTATTCATCTGGAAGGATTTCCTATGTATTCATTGCTTCTAGTCTTCGAGTAGTTTTGTTATTGATCTTTGGTGGAAGTGTTTCTCGGGTCTTAAACGCTCCTAGTGGTTGATAATTTTTTATCCATGGTCGTTTTAATGTTTATGCTAGGAGATCCACGTCTAGAGTTGTTAGTTTGAAGTATTAGGGTTGCTGATCAATTAGGGAAGCTCTGTGGATAGGAGGCGCTCTGGGCAATAGGTTTACTGCTTATAGGGCTTGAGAATTTCTAGCGTATCTCACTACTGAGGGGCTTCCGGGTTGAGCGATTAACTTGATCACATAAGGCGTGCTGAACGTTTTTTATGGTGCGATTGGCTGCGTGGTGACGGCGGGCGTTTGTATAGACGGATGACCGTGATACTGATGGATGATGGACGTGTCCGTCAGCGCGTATTCTAAGCCGTGGGAATTTACTTCATGGACGCTTGGATAAGGAACGCGTTGCTCAGCGATTGGTGTCTTTGGCTAAGGATAGACGACCGCGTGTGGAAATGGCCGATTCGCTTGATCATGCTAGCCGTGCCGGAAGTTTTATGATGCGAGTAGTTGTGTGGGATGGAGGGCGCTGCTATAGACGGGTGGCTTTGCATTATGGATGGGCGACGGGCTTGCCTTTCGACGGGTGTTCTTAGGCGTGAGAATTTCCTTCATGGGTGCTTGCTTAAGGTACGTTTTGCTCCTCGTTTGATGTCTGTGGTTAAAGATGGATGGTATTGTAGATGTTATGCGCGTTGCTTGTTGGAGGAAGTAATCTGAGGTGTATGTTTCCACCGAGGCGGATGTTATGAGCCGTAGAAATTTGTCTCGTGAGCGTTTGGTTAAGTTTCCGCGTTTCTCATCAAAGGATGACTGTCTTTAAGTATGGACGGCCTTGTCGGCGATTCGGAATGATTTGCGTCGCTTTTTGGAGGATCGTTATTGGGGTGTAGATTTGTTCGGCGGTGAATGCTGTAAGTCATGGAAATTGTCTTCGGGGATGCGTGGCATGTGCAAGTGAGTTTGCTTGCTAAGTGTAGTGTTTCGTTCGCATAGACTTCTCTGTTGACGGGAGTTTTAGGGCATCGGAATCTACAGCGTGGAAGAGAAGTGGCGTGGCATACACTGCATTGCAATATGGTTTTGCTTGATGGAGGCGGATTTTTTGTTGTTTTGGTCATGGGCAGCGGGTAACGTGATGCGCGGCATTGAGACGTGTTTTCATAAATGTCCATTCAAAGATGTGCCTGTTATAGTTTGCTGATTATTATTTACATTGATCGTTTTCAGTTTCTTTTTGCTTGGATACGTCGTTTCTTTGTTTTGTGACTCATTGCTATTGTATATTATTGCTTTTATCGGTTTCATTGTAATAGTACTTTAAGAATCGTCTTGTATGTATTTTGTTCGGTTTGACTACTATGTTGATTGTTCAAATCTATGGATGCAGGGAAAGAGATCTTAATGTTTGTTGTAATGCGTTCTTGATATTTAGTATAGTATTAAATTTTAGTTTGCTTGTAGCAGCATTTTGTTTGTCTTCATCATCATCACTTATTTCTTAAAGCAGTTTCTATACTTCATTCTCTGATTTTACTATTATGTGATGCATGGCACTATATTCATTCTTTTTTTTCTTTACTATAGGATGCTCATTGGTTTTGTTCAAAAATTCTAATAATTTCTTCCAAGACGAGTTATTTTTTCAAATTAATGATCTTGTAGTGCATGAGATGGTGATAATTTTGTTCGTACATCATATGATTTGTCCCTTTTGATAAGTGCTTGGGTCTATTTTTTAGATCACTTTGTTGAGATGTATGTTTCGGGTATCTATTCTAAATGTGAGATTATTTATGGATGTTATGGCTTCTGGAATGCAATTGTTTATGGAGTTTATGTATGATGGATGTAGAAATCATCGTGGTGGTCCTAATGAGTAGGAATATAGACGCATTTTCATTGATTAATTTTGGGTACGTACTGAAAGGAAGAACCTTATATAGAAAAAAGTGAATGCGCTAGGTCATTGACATTAGGGGTTTGTTGGTATTATGGTATTATTCTTTGTTTATGCTCATAATGCATGGGAAAATATTTTTGGTCCTATATGATGGCATTATAGGCATGCACTAGATTGAATAAATTTTTATATTTACTCTGAATTAGGTGCTGTTATTATGGATCTGTATTATTTAGTTTAAGTAGTTTCATGAGTGTCAGTATAATATAGAGTAAAACTATTATTTTATGCTTGTCTCATATTCTTCACATTATGTATGATTTTTTGACATTTCCGAATTTCTCTAGGTATATTTTCATTTAGAAGTTGTTGATGTTTTTTGAGTATGATAATCTCTAATTGATTATCTCCTTAGGAAAATAATGCATGCATGGATGATGCCATTTAGCTGATACTTTTCGGAAGTATATTATCGCTTTTAGTGCCTATATGATTGCATGAGAATTTACAAACCTCATACTTTGTGTGCTTGTATTAAGCGTAAAGTCACTTCAGCTATATTCATATACATGTTCAATATTTGAGCATTGTAAAATACGTATTTCCTACATTTTAAATATGCTAGATTTATCATCATAGGGATTGTCGGGTATATTCAAGTATTATTTTCACATAAGTAAAATATATTCTTGTTGAGTTTTTTCTTATCAGAATTTTTTTCTGCTGGATGCTTGGTTGATTTTTCTTAGATTTGAAGAAGATCTAATTAGTTTTCAACATTAAGGGTATGTTTTGGGTTGGCGCACTGCTACTATAGATCACTTAGGCTTAGATAAAGATAACGATGTGTGGTAGCATATGAGTTTATAGTAGGCTATTTTTAGATCGATCTCATCCTTTCTTGTATAGACAAGTAGCATATGTTATGAAGTGTTCTTGATAAGGATGGTCACGAGTCATTGTAGGATGTTAAGATATGATCAGTAGGTGTTTATCTGCTGGTAATTTAATAAACAGATGTATACTTGAGTTGAATGAACTCATGCGGGTTTTTTTTTGTCCATCGCTTGATATTTTTGAATGGTAGAATTGAGTGTTTGATATTTGGGAGTATCAGATATGCTAGGAATGTTTAGGATTTTTTTTGGTTTGTTGTTTTAGGTATTTGTTTACTTGAGCAGTGTTAGATTAGTTGTTAAAATAAAAAGATTGTGTTTCTTTCTAATAGAAATAATTTATTGAGTAATGCTATTTTTTGTTATATATAAATAAATTTTCATACAACTTACAGGACATCTAATATATGGGTTGATATATTTATTGATTCTATAGCATATTGAACAATTTTCAAGTTAACTTAACCTAGATTTATTCAGCTGCACTATTTCTGCATTAGGACCATACAAATGTATAGTAAGTCCTCTCACGTCTTTTTTTAATGTTTATTATACAATTTATATAGCAATTCAATATCCTCAGCATATAATAGTAGCTTATGTCCCCTTCACTCTAGTGCAAACTGTTGATGTTTCAATTCTAATATCGTTTTGATTGTATTTTATGAGAATAGTATGTTCCTTGATGAATTACTGATGAGCATTTCCTTAAACTTTTTCATTCTAATAGCGCTGGCCACCAGTTGGCTCTAATTTTGTTTAGACTATTTATACTACCCGATGCTATGAATTATTACTTTGTCGTATGTATGCGAGACTGCAGGAGTATGTACTGTTTTATTAGTTTAAAAATATTTCTTGTCTCTTGATCGTATGAATGACAAATGCATGTATCAGTGCCTGATGTCGTATTAGAGTTGGACCATTCACATATTTGGTAGTGTATTCCATGTTTATTAGATACTTTCTCGCCCATATTACCATATTTAAGCACATAATTCTCGATTCGTATTCGGTGTTCAGGAAAAATATCACGGTACACTTCCATGAAGTATAGAATAACCATTGTAATAGATCTTATCGCGGTGAAAGTGTATTGACCTCTGTTTTCCTAGCTTTCTTGACGTCGTTTACGTTGGTTTGTTGAATTTTAAAAACCTCATAATAATCCGTAGAATTATATGTAGTCTAGTGATAGAAAAAACGACGTGCTGCCTTTAAGTTAACATACATTCATGTCCTAGTTTGTACAGTGCAGCTAAGATGAGGGTCTGTTTCTCAATATTAAATTTCAGTATTTCATAGACTCAAGAGATTATACTTGATTTCAAAACCTTTCACAATAGTTTGTAGTTTACCAAGTCTCAATTTCCAATTTCCTTATGAATAATTCCTTTAAGTGAAGTAAAACATTGTTTATAGGGTTTTTAGTATTTTATTTCATCACATGTAAAACTAGATCGTTACATAGTACTGGTATTTCATAAAAAAGCCTAGAGTAGTTTATATTTACAAATGATGTTTGAGTTGGAGTGAAGAAGTCGTTGATATCCAGTTTAAGTACGCTTTTTTCTCTGCATCTTGCACAATATTGGTCATAGTATTCCTTCACACAATCGGTAAGCAAATTGTTGTATTGCATGACAATGTTGAAAAAATCCATCAAGATGAAAAGCGTGAAGAGCGCGGGATGTTTAAGTATTAGTCTCTCTCCTCCAATAGGTATGTAGAAGAGTTCAAGAAGTCCAAGCTGATTTGCAGGGAACTCATCTACTCTATCCTTGAGATCAATGAGGTATTGGCGAAGTGAAGTCCATTGACTGTTATCTAACTCCAACTGATTTTGTCCACTGCATCGGAAGATTATTTTCGCTTGAAATGTCAGCAGGTCAAATCCAAGTATTACTTTGCTTTTGTGGAAGCCTTCATCAAGATAGTATGTATAGTTCAGCAAGAGGTTTTTCTCATAGATTCGCTGTTTCTCTCGATTCCTTTTTAGTTTCTTCTCTTTCTTGTTCACTTTTCTGGCTGAAGTAGCCTTATTAGTCTGGCTGGCCTTTTCATGCTTCTGACTGACTGACGAAGTTACTGGATCTGCTCCGTTCATTTTAAATGACTGCTTCTAGTAGTAAAACTAAAGATGTATATTTGTTACACCAGCATATATATTCACTTCTCTGCATTTACGGATGGAGTGGGGGCAAGTTCAATATGTGTTGATAATTCTATTGCATAAGTAAACATGTTTAGCCCTTGAATGCTGTAATGTTGCTTACTCTCATGATTTGAATTCAAAGATAAGAAAGTGCTATGGAGCTAAGATTTGAACCACCAAGCTAACAGGAGTAGGAGTCAGTAACAGGAAATGACACTTTGCTCCGTATTTTCTTTAGAATTTTTAGGAGTACTGCTGGGCTACAATAGATTGCTTCTAGGCTAATTAGCTGTCTTTTTATCTGTTAAACTATCTATTTAGCTGTCACTTTTGCTGATGAGCTGTCTATCTTATGTGTAATGCTGTCTTTTAAGCCGATTTCCTGTCTGTTTAGCTGATATGCTATCCTCTTGAGCTGTCTATTTAGCTGTCACTTTTGCTGATGAGCTGCCTATTATTTGTATAATGCTGTCTATGCAGCTGTCTATTTAGCTGATGCCCTGTCTGTTTAGTTGTTATGCTGAGCTAACCGTTTAGCTGATAAACCCGTCTATTTAGATGGTAAGTGGTCTATGTAGCTTTCTTTTTAGCTGATGCCTTGTCTGCTTAGTTGATATGCTATCTCTTTAGCTGTCTGTATAGCTATCTTTAGTTAATAAGTTGAGCGTTTGACCTTACGTGCTATCTGTCATTCGGTAAATTCATTTGATTGTTGGTAATTATCTACCCATAAAAAATTCTTACTTTCCATACAGTTGCAGTCAGCTTTTTTTTACATTTACTTTAAATGTCAAATGCTCATCACGATTTACGTTAGGCCTATTGGTTATCAAGACTGCATGTTGATCATCTTCCAAGTTATTCGTAGGCATACATGGGTCAGACAAGAATCTTCACATCTATGTTGCTCTTCTGATGAACAAATCTTGATTAGGAGCAAGCCATTGTTATTTGCTCGAGAGTTAATTGATCTTATTTCACACTGATGCATTCTTCATAAGAATGAGTCAAGTCACCATTCTTTTTTATCTGCGTCAGTTTTCCTCTTGACCTCTGTCTATCTTATCTATAGGATCCTCTTTCTACAGCAATTCGATTTCAGTTCTCTAGGTTTTCATGTCTTCATAGGATTTACGGTCTATGGGACCCTTATTGCCCACTATAATGTTCCATTGGCTTGAAATTATGTTGCTACACTTATGAACTCATCCAATATGCCCAAAAATCATATGATCCCATGGATCAACCATTTGAATCATTTTGTAAAGCACAAACTTGCTGAATAAATCTCTACTTCATGCAAACCATTGCTAGGGCCTTAACATGAATTAGTTCAGCCTGTTGCTTAGTCGATGTATTAAGGGTTTATAGTGGAACTTATTAAGTATATTGAATCATCTTGGCGTTCTCATGTATGATCAACCCTTTTGGATTATCCGGGATATGCTATGACTGGAACGATTTTTTCCCTATCATTGAACAATTGAGTAAAATTTTGATACCTCCAACTGACTAAAAATCTGTCATTGATCCATTTTCAGAAGATGTTTGAATGGTTTGGAAGACTTGAGGCTGCATCATTATTCACAACCTGTGAAATGATTAAATATCATGGACAAATGTGTCTACATATGTACATTATAATAGCTATCAAATGTCTATGTATTAGTATCATATGATCGACTGGTCTCTTTATCATGCAAAGAGGGTTATCCACAATCACCGATCAGTTGAGCCGTCTGATACGATCATGAGTTGCCTGTTCAGCAGTTAAACTTTGGTCAACTTCACACCAATATGTTTTCTCTTTCGCACCTGCTAACCCAATTTCCTGACGAACTCAAGGTAGCCTTCTCTTTCACACCTACAACTCGAGTTGATTGGTGAGCAGAAGGTGGTGAAGGGCCTTACAGGGCTTCTACCCAGCCTGCCCCGTGGCATGCATGCATGATGATTCTCGCAGAGATGCAGAATAACCTTCTACCTAGTCTACCTCATTGCCACACAGGCATCAATGACCGGTCATCATGCGTTATGACGCGTCATAATGCATGATGATGGGTCATCATGCCTGCATGGCAATGGGGTAGGCTGGGTAGAAGATTATTCTGCATCTCTGCGAGGATCATCATGCATGCATGCCACGGGGCAGGCTGGGTAGAAGCCCTGTAAGGCCCTTCACCACCTTCTGCTCACCAATCAACTCGAGTTGTAGGTGTGAAAGAGAAGGAAATTGGGTTAGCAGGTGCGAAAGAGAAAACATATTGGTGTGAAGTTGACCAAAGTTCAACTGCTGAACAGGCAACTCATGATCGTATCAGACGGCTCAACTGATCGGTGATTGTGGATAACCCTCTTTGCATGATAAAGAGACCAGTCGATCATATGATACTAATACATAGACATTTGATAGCTATTATAATGTACATATGTAGACACATTTGTCCATGATATTTAATCATTTCACAGGCTGTGAATAATGATGCAGCCTCAAGTCTTCCAAACCATTCAAACATCTTCTGAAAATGGATCAATGACAGATTTTTAGTCAGTTGGAGGTATCAAAATTTTACTCAATTGTTCAATGATAGGGAAAAAATCGTTCCAGTCATAGCATATCCCGGATAATCCAAAAGGGTTGATCATACATGAGAACGCCAAGATGATTCAATATACTTAATAAGTTCCACTATAAACCCTTAATACATCGACTAAGCAACAGGCTGAACTAATTCATGTTAAGGCCCTAGCAATGGTTTGCATGAAGTAGAGATTTATTCAGCAAGTTTGTGCTTTACAAAATGATTCAAATGGTTGATCCATGGGATCATATGATTTTTGGGCATATTGGATGAGTTCATAAGTGTAGCAACATAATTTCAAGCCAATGGAACATTATAGTGGGCAATAAGGGTCCCATAGACCGTAAATCCTATGAAGACATGAAAACCTAGAGAACTGAAATCAAATTGCTGTAGAAAGAGGATCCTATAGATAAGATAGACAGAGGTCAAGAGGAAAACTGACGCAGATAAAAAAGAATGGTGACTTGACTCATTCTTATGAAGAATGCATCAGTGTGAAATAAGATCAATTAACTCTCGAGCAAATAACAATGGCTTGCTCCTAATCAAGATTTATTCATCAGAAGAGCAACATAGACGTCAAGATTCTTGTCTGACCCATGTATGCCTACGAATAACTTGGAAGATGATCAACATGCAGTCTTGATAACCAATAGGCCTAACGTAAATCGTGATGAGCATTTGACATTTAAAGTAAATGTAAAAAAAAGCTGACTGCAACTGTATGGAAAGTAAGAATTTTTTTATGGGTAGATAATTACCAACAATCAAATGAATTTACCGAATGACAGATAGCACGCAAGGTCAAACGCTCAACTTATTAACTAAAGATAGCTATACAGACAGCTAAAGAGATAGCATATCAACTAAGCAGACAAGGCATCAGCTAAAAGGAAAGCTACATAGACCACTTACCATCTAAATAGACGGGTTTATCAGCTAAACGGTTAGCTCAGCATAACAACTAAACAGACAGGGCATCAGCTAAATAGACAGCTGCATAGACAGCATTATACAAATAATAGGCAGCTCATCAGCAAAAGTGACAGCTAAATAGACAGCTCAAGAGGATAGCATATCAGCTAAACAGACAGGAAATCGGCTTAAAAGACAGCATTACACATAAGATAGACAGCTCATCAGCAAAAGTGACAGCTAAATAGATAGTTTAACAGATAAAAAGACAGCTAATTAGCCTAGAAGCAATCTATTGTAGCCCAGCAGTACTCCTAAAAATTCTAAAGAAAATACGGAGCAAAGTGTCATTTCCTGTTACTGACTCCTACTCCTGTTAGCTTGGTGGTTCAAATCTTAGCTCCATAGCACTTTCTTATCTTTGAATTCAAATCATGAGAGTAAGCAACATTACAGCATTCAAGGGCTAAACATGTTTACTTATGCAATAGAATTATCAACACATATTGAACTTGCCCCCACTCCATCCGTAAATGCAGAGAAGTGAATATATATGCTGGTGTAACAAATATACATCTTTAGTTTTACTACTAGAAGCAGTCATTTAAAATGAACGGAGCAGATCCAGTAACTTCGTCAGTCAGTCAGAAGCATGAAAAGGCCAGCCAGACTAATAAGGCTACTTCAGCCAGAAAAGTGAACAAGAAAGAGAAGAAACTAAAAAGGAATCGAGAGAAACAGCGAATCTATGAGAAAAACCTCTTGCTGAACTATACATACTATCTTGATGAAGGCTTCCACAAAAGCAAAGTAATACTTGGATTTGACCTGCTGACATTTCAAGCGAAAATAATCTTCCGATGCAGTGGACAAAATCAGTTGGAGTTAGATAACAGTCAATGGACTTCACTTCGCCAATACCTCATTGATCTCAAGGATAGAGTAGATGAGTTCCCTGCAAATCAGCTTGGACTTCTTGAACTCTTCTACATACCTATTGGAGGAGAGAGACTAATACTTAAACATCCCGCGCTCTTCACGCTTTTCATCTTGATGGATTTTTTCAACATTGTCATGCAATACAACAATTTGCTTACCGATTGTGTGAAGGAATACTATGACCAATATTGTGCAAGATGCAGAGAAAAAAGCGTACTTAAACTGGATATCAACGACTTCTTCACTCCAACTCAAACATCATTTGTAAATATAAACTACTCTAGGCTTTTTTATGAAATACCAGTACTATGTAACGATCTAATTTTACATGTGATGAAATAAAATACTAAAAACCCTATAAACAATGTTTTACTTCACTTAAAGGAATTATTCATAAGGAAATTGGAAATTGAGACTTGGTAAACTACAAACTATTGTGAAAGGTTTTGAAATCAAGTATAATCTCTTGAGTCTATGAAATACTGAAATTTAATATTGAGAAACAGACCCTCATCTTAGCTGCACTGTACAAACTAGGACATGAATGTATGTTAACTTAAAGGCAGCACGTCGTTTTTTCTATCACTAGACTACATATAATTCTACGGATTATTATGAGGTTTTTAAAATTCAACAAACCAACGTAAACGACGTCAAGAAAGCTAGGAAAACAGAGGTCAATACACTTTCACCGCGATAAGATCTATTACAATGGTTATTCTATACTTCATGGAAGTGTACCGTGATATTTTTCCTGAACACCGAATACGAATCGAGAATTATGTGCTTAAATATGGTAATATGGGCGAGAAAGTATCTAATAAACATGGAATACACTACCAAATATGTGAATGGTCCAACTCTAATACGACATCAGGCACTGATACATGCATTTGTCATTCATACGATCAAGAGACAAGAAATATTTTTAAACTAATAAAACAGTACATACTCCTGCAGTCTCGCATACATACGACAAAGTAATAATTCATAGCATCGGGTAGTATAAATAGTCTAAACAAAATTAGAGCCAACTGGTGGCCAGCGCTATTAGAATGAAAAAGTTTAAGGAAATGCTCATCAGTAATTCATCAAGGAACATACTATTCTCATAAAATACAATCAAAACGATATTAGAATTGAAACATCAACAGTTTGCACTAGAGTGAAGGGGACATAAGCTACTATTATATGCTGAGGATATTGAATTGCTATATAAATTGTATAATAAACATTAAAAAAAGACGTGAGAGGACTTACTATACATTTGTATGGTCCTAATGCAGAAATAGTGCAGCTGAATAAATCTAGGTTAAGTTAACTTGAAAATTGTTCAATATGCTATAGAATCAATAAATATATCAACCCATATATTAGATGTCCTGTAAGTTGTATGAAAATTTATTTATATATAACAAAAAATAGCATTACTCAATAAATTATTTCTATTAGAAAGAAACACAATCTTTTTATTTTAACAACTAATCTAACACTGCTCAAGTAAACAAATACCTAAAACAACAAACCAAAAAAAATCCTAAACATTCCTAGCATATCTGATACTCCCAAATATCAAACACTCAATTCTACCATTCAAAAATATCAAGCGATGGACAAAAAAAAACCCGCATGAGTTCATTCAACTCAAGTATACATCTGTTCATTAAATTACCAGCAGATAAACACCTACTGATCATATCTTAACATCCTACAATGACTCGTGACCATCCTTATCAAGAACACTTCATAACATATGCTACTTGTCTATACAAGAAAGGATGAGATCGATCTAAAAATAGCCTACTATAAACTCATATGCTACCACACATCGTTATCTTTATCTAAGCCTAAGTGATCTATAGTAGCAGTGCGCCAACCCAAAACATACCCTTAATGTTGAAAACTAATTAGATCTTCTTCAAATCTAAGAAAAATCAACCAAGCATCCAGCAGAAAAAAATTCTGATAAGAAAAAACTCAACAAGAATATATTTTACTTATGTGAAAATAATACTTGAATATACCCGACAATCCCTATGATGATAAATCTAGCATATTTAAAATGTAGGAAATACGTATTTTACAATGCTCAAATATTGAACATGTATATGAATATAGCTGAAGTGACTTTACGCTTAATACAAGCACACAAAGTATGAGGTTTGTAAATTCTCATGCAATCATATAGGCACTAAAAGCGATAATATACTTCCGAAAAGTATCAGCTAAATGGCATCATCCATGCATGCATTATTTTCCTAAGGAGATAATCAATTAGAGATTATCATACTCAAAAAACATCAACAACTTCTAAATGAAAATATACCTAGAGAAATTCGGAAATGTCAAAAAATCATACATAATGTGAAGAATATGAGACAAGCATAAAATAATAGTTTTACTCTATATTATACTGACACTCATGAAACTACTTAAACTAAATAATACAGATCCATAATAACAGCACCTAATTCAGAGTAAATATAAAAATTTATTCAATCTAGTGCATGCCTATAATGCCATCATATAGGACCAAAAATATTTTCCCATGCATTATGAGCATAAACAAAGAATAATACCATAATACCAACAAACCCCTAATGTCAATGACCTAGCGCATTCACTTTTTTCTATATAAGGTTCTTCCTTTCAGTACGTACCCAAAATTAATCAATGAAAATGCGTCTATATTCCTACTCATTAGGACCACCACGATGATTTCTACATCCATCATACATAAACTCCATAAACAATTGCATTCCAGAAGCCATAACATCCATAAATAATCTCACATTTAGAATAGATACCCGAAACATACATCTCAACAAAGTGATCTAAAAAATAGACCCAAGCACTTATCAAAAGGGACAAATCATATGATGTACGAACAAAATTATCACCATCTCATGCACTACAAGATCATTAATTTGAAAAAATAACTCGTCTTGGAAGAAATTATTAGAATTTTTGAACAAAACCAATGAGCATCCTATAGTAAAGAAAAAAAAGAATGAATATAGTGCCATGCATCACATAATAGTAAAATCAGAGAATGAAGTATAGAAACTGCTTTAAGAAATAAGTGATGATGATGAAGACAAACAAAATGCTGCTACAAGCAAACTAAAATTTAATACTATACTAAATATCAAGAACGCATTACAACAAACATTAAGATCTCTTTCCCTGCATCCATAGATTTGAACAATCAACATAGTAGTCAAACCGAACAAAATACATACAAGACGATTCTTAAAGTACTATTACAATGAAACCGATAAAAGCAATAATATACAATAGCAATGAGTCACAAAACAAAGAAACGACGTATCCAAGCAAAAAGAAACTGAAAACGATCAATGTAAATAATAATCAGCAAACTATAACAGGCACATCTTTGAATGGACATTTATGAAAACACGTCTCAATGCCGCGCATCACGTTACCCGCTGCCCATGACCAAAACAACAAAAAATCCGCCTCCATCAAGCAAAACCATATTGCAATGCAGTGTATGCCACGCCACTTCTCTTCCACGCTGTAGATTCCGATGCCCTAAAACTCCCGTCAACAGAGAAGTCTATGCGAACGAAACACTACACTTAGCAAGCAAACTCACTTGCACATGCCACGCATCCCCGAAGACAATTTCCATGCCTTACAGCATTCACCGCCGAACAAATCTACACCCCAATAACGATCCTCCAAAAAGCGACGCAAATCATTCCGAATCGCCGACAAGGCCGTCCATACTTAAAGACAGTCATCCTTTGATGAGAAACGCGGAAACTTAACCAAACGCTCACGAGACAAATTTCTACGGCTCATAACATCCGCCTCGGTGGAAACATACACCTCAGATTACTTCCTCCAACAAGCAACGCGCATAACATCTACAATACCATCCATCTTTAACCACAGACATCAAACGAGGAGCAAAACGTACCTTAAGCAAGCACCCATGAAGGAAATTCTCACGCCTAAGAACACCCGTCGAAAGGCAAGCCCGTCGCCCATCCATAGTGCAAAGCCACCCGTCTATAGCAGCGCCCTCCATCCCACACAACTACTCGCATCATAAAACTTCCGGCACGGCTAGCATGATCAAGCGAATCGGCCATTTCCACACGCGGTCGTCTATCCTTAGCCAAAGACACCAATCGCTGAGCAACGCGTTCCTTATCCAAGCGTCCATGAAGTAAATTCCCACGGCTTAGAATACGCGCTGACGGACACGTCCATCATCCATCAGTATCACGGTCATCCGTCTATACAAACGCCCGCCGTCACCACGCAGCCAATCGCACCATAAAAAACGTTCAGCACGCCTAATGTGATCAAGTTAATCGCTCAACCCGGAAGCCCCTCAGTAGTGAGATACGCTAGAAATTCTCAAGCCCTATAAGCAGTAAACCTATTGCCCAGAGCGCCTCCTATCCACAGAGCTTCCCTAATTGATCAGCAACCCTAATGCTTCAAACTAACAACTCTAGACGTGGATCTCCTAGCATAAACATTAAAACGACCATGGATAAAAAATTATCAACCACTAGGAGCGTTTAAGACCCGAGAAACACTTCCACCAAAGATCAATAACAAAACTACTCGAAGACTAGAAGCAATGAATACATAGGAAATCCTTCCAGATGAATAAAAAATATGGATAGTATAATTATCTATCGCTGAAAGCGTCAAAGGCTTAAACATTTATATTGACCCTATATAAACACGCTGAGAAATCTAGGTCTTTAATCTATTGATTGAAAATATGGGCCTATCCTAGACTATAATCAATATACCTAGTTTCACCATTTACCATTAGAGGCTACTTAGGCTAAGAAAGCGCACCCGTCATCTAAAGACATATGTCTACTTCTACTAACCGCTAGAGGCTACTTTAATTCGGAACGCTTACCTACTCAACCAAGGCACTGATCTCTTACTTACCTTAAACCCGCACCTTCTCATCCCTAGTATCCGCCTATACCTACACTAATCTGATACATACTCGTACACCTACATACCCTAGACACATATCCTCCCCACAACCATCCATGACATCCACACCTACCTCGGACTAGCACCTTAGTATCCCAGGCACCCACTTATGCTGCTCTAAATAGGAATGAAATGAAACGGAACATACGGACATCCAAAACACACATCCTCCCCGGCAACCACCCAAAAGATCCACACCTATTCCGGACTCACACCTTCTTATCTCAGGCACCTACCCATTCTACCCTAATATACACACCCATACACCCAAGATACACACCCTCGACAACATTTGAAATTTGTATGAAAAAAGTGGTCCAGAACCCGCATTCTATACCTACTTATATATATATATATATATATATATATATATATACATATATATATATATATATATATATATATATATATATATATATATATATATATATATATATATATATATATATATATATATATATATATATATATATACATTTTCTTCTTCTTCGTGGCACTGCAGCCCCTCTTGGGGCTTCAGATCCTGCAAATAGCGCCTCCAACTGTCTCGGTCCATTGACCACGTGCTTCAATTTCGGAATCCGCGAAGTGATGAACTGTCTTCGTCAACCGAGTCAGACCAGCATTTCCTCGGTTTCCGCATTTGTCTCCTGCCTTGAGTTATCCCAACGAATACCTTCTTGGGTATCCGTTGTTAATCTATATGATTCATGTAGCCAGCTCATTGCAGCTTCCGTTGAGACCTGCAGCTCGTCAAAAATTTCATATAGCTCTACTCTGTTTATTCGTCTCAGGACCCACCGCTCCAAGGCGTTCAATACATTTGCGGATGCTTGGGCTGGGGCCCATGTTTCACACCCATAGCATAACACAGGTCTTATCACAGATTGGTTTACTTGGAGCTTTGTTTTCCTGTGTATGTAGCTGGTCTTCAAGATCGTCTAAACAGAATAAAATATTTTATTTGCGAACTATATTCTTCGCCGTATTTCGTCTCTTTCATGACGGGTTCTCGTTTTTTGGTGCCAAAATGCACAAATTTGCTACCATTTCTGGTACTGTATTCAGTCTCATATTTTGTGTAAATGCGGTAACTTTCCTCGACTGCGGATTGAGCTTAGTTTTATTTACATTGATTGGTAGCCCTACTAGTTTTGCTTCGCTGTCGAGTTTCAGGAAAAGTTCCGTGACAAAATGTTGATGTCATCCGCACATACTAGCAATTGGCTCGACTTTTATAGTAATTTAACTCATGTATTGACAGGTAGCTTCCTTATGACGTATTCCACACCCAAATTGAATAAAAATGGGGCCAGCCCATCTCCCTGCTTTAGTCCGATATTTGTGTCAAAGGCATCGGTGAATTGGTTATTGATGCGGATCTGGGAGGTCGTCTACGTCATTGTCCTTTTGGTAAGATGGTCTCATTTGTCTGGAATGCCAAAGCAACACGTTATTTGGTGCAGTAAGTTACGATAAATACTGTCGTATGCGTACTTAAAGTCAACGAATGTTTGGTATACGTCTATGTTGAACTCCCAGCATTTTTCAAGTACCTGCTTGACTGTGAACAATGGGTCTATTGTCGATCTACCTGCTCCAAAGCCAACTTTATACTCCCCGATAATTGTCTGAGATCTTTGGAAATATTTTGTACGCCGTACAAAGTAATGATATGCCGTTATAATTTTCACACTGTGGCTTGTCACCTTTTTTGTGGATGGGGAATATAATTGATTGGCTTCACTCTTTCGGTATATGTTCTTGTTGCCAAATGTGCTGGATGACTTTGTAATAGCTTTATGAAAACTGCTGCCACTATATTTGATGAGCTCTACTGGAATCTTATCGATGCCCGGCGCTTCATTATACTTTTGAGTTTTGATGGTGAAACGAACTTCCTTTAGAGTTGGTGGAGCCCACAGAAACTCTCCGGAGACATCTATAGGATCCAAAGTTCTGGAGCTGTGTGGAGGATTAAGCAGGTTCTTGAAATATGATACCCATCTTTCCTTACTCTTGTTTTTAGCAGCGATGAGATTGCCGATGTCATCATGACACAGCATGTTTTTGGGCGGATAACAACGTTTAAGGCTTTTCACTACTTGGCCCACTTGTCATCTGTTGTTGCTCGCTAGACTTACATCTATACTTCTCAATTAGTCGTCATTGTATTTTCGTTTCTGAATTCTAATTATCTAGTAGTATTCTGAGATTTTCATGTTGTTCTTTCTTCTTCCTGGTTTTCCTTTTACGTATTATTTTCACGCTTGGTTTTTTTCATCTCACGCATTCTGGCCCTCATCATCGATCCAATCATTTCTCTTGCAACAGAGTCGATGTCCAATCGTCTGTTCTGCCAAGGCATTAATGGCCGTTTTCACTTCCATCCAGAGCTCGTTGCTTGTCCTTAGTGATGCGTCTTTTAAGGTGGGAGCCAGCTGGTTGTCAAGGGTTTCCGTGAAATTTTCGGTCATGGACGCCGTTTGCAGCCTTTTCATGTCAAATTTTTATAGCGGGCTGGTCTTCGCCGAACAGCCTTTGACATGCGACATCGATAGAGAAATTTGATCAGGTAATGATCCGAGCTACAATTGGCTTCTCGGTATGCATGGGCGTCAAGTATGCTCGATTCCCAACATTTCGGGATCAGAGCATGGTCGATCTGGTTTTGTGTGTTGCCATCCGGTGATACCCAGGTCATTTTATGAGTGCATCGATGTAGAAGCAAGTCGAACTTATAACTAGATTTCTGCTTCATGCAAAGTCAATCAGGCGCTGGCTGTTGTTAGTTGTTTCATCGTGGAAGCTATATCCTTCAGTCATTCTCAGAGTCCAATCCATTCTAAAGCCCTCCTGATGGTTTCAAAATATTATAAGGTTTTCCAGGGACGGGGAGTTAGACTGTGACCTAACTTTCATTCGGCGGCATGGTGATTACTTCGATTACGTTATCATACCCGAGAGACTCACCTTCACCCTTCTACGACCCCACAAAGGAGGTGTAAATAGGTAGCAGAGTTGCAGATGTATTTATATCTTTTAGCATTTGTCGGCATTTAATGTCCCATTAATGGAGAATAAGTAAACATGATGTGTAACCACGAGAACATTTACTACCATTCAATTGTGGGGTTCATGATGAGGAAAAATTTTGCACAGGCCACCTTTTCTATCTCGGCTCTGAGGCGCTCTAAAGAATAACTGATACTTTTAAACCATTTTCCGATCCCCAAAATGTTTTTTGGGTTACGCCTTTTTCAAATTGCCATAACTTTTCGAAATTTACGTTCCTTAGGGAAAAAGTGATAATAAACGACCTCCCAATTTTACACTGACCTTTTTGGATATCTCGGCTTTGGGGCGCTCTAGAGAAAAACTGAAACTTTTAAACAATTTTTCGACCTCCAAAACATTTCTTGGGTTAGGCCTTCCAATCTTGAAACTGCCACCATTTTTCTAAATTCATATTCCTAAGGTAGTTCGAGTGGTTTAAAGTTAGAACGCGAACGTTTGAAAATGGGTAATCTTCCAATTTCATACAGGCCATTTTGACTATCTTGGCTCTGCAGCACTCTAGACAAAAACTGATACTTTTAAACAAATTTCCGACCACCAAAGAATTTCTTGGAATAAACTTTGTTCAAATTCCCACCTTTTTTCGAAATTTTCAAAGTTAGAGGAGATCTCACAGGCTGTTTTGGCTATCTCGGCTCTGGGATGCTCTAGAAAATCTGATACTTTTGAACGATTTTCCGACCCCCACAACATTTATTGGGTTAAGCCTTCTTCAAATTCCCACAATTTTTTCAAATTCACATTCCTAAGGGGGTTCAGGTGGTTTAAAGTAAGAATGAAAACGTGAGAAAATAGGAGATCTCCCTATTTCATACTGGCCAATTCGGCTATCTCGGTCCTGGGGCGCTCTAGAGAAACACAGATATTTTTAAACAATTTTCCGACAAACAAAACACTCCTTGGGTTAAGCCTTCTGCAAATTTCCACCATTTTTCCAAATTCACGTTCCTATGAGGGTTCGAGGGGCTCAAAGTTAGAACGCGAACGTGTGAAAAAAGGAGATTTCCCAATTGCACACAGGCCGTTTTTGCTATGTCGGCTCTGGGTTGCTCTTGAGAAAAACTGATACTTTTAAACAATTTTCCGACCCCAAAACATTTTCTGGGTTAAGCTTTCTTCAAATTGCCAGCATTTTTCGAAATTCACATACCTAAGGGAGTTTAAGTGGTTCAAAGTTAGAACGTGAGAAAATAGAAGATCTACCAATTTCACACAGGCCGTTTTGGCTATTTCGACGCTGGGGCGCTCTAGGAAAAAACTGATACAGTCAAACATTTTTCCGATTACGAATATATTTCTTGGGTTAAGGCTTCTTTAAATTGCCAGCAAAGTTAGAACGCAAACGTGTGTAAATAGCAGAGCTCCCAGTTTCACACAGATTGTTTTTGCCATCTCGGCTGTGGGTTGCTCTAGAGAAAAACTGATGCCTTTAAATAGTTTTCCGACCCTCAGAACAGTTCTTGGGTCAAGCCTCCTTCAAATTGCCACCATTTTTAGAAATTTACGTTCCTAAGGCAGTTCCTGTCGTTCAAAGCTAGAACGCAAACGTGTGAAAAGAGGAAATCTCCCAATTTCTCACAGGCCGTTTTGGTATTCTTGGCTCTGGGGCGCGTTAGAGTAAAACTAATGCATTTAAACAAATTTAACACATTTCTTTGGTTAAGCGTTCTTCAAATTGCCATCATTTTTCGAAATTCGCATTCCTAAGGTAGTTCCAGTGGTTCGAAGTTAGAGCGCAAAAGTGTGACAATACGATGTCTCCCAATTAGCTATCTTGGCTCTTGGGCATTCCAGCGACAAACTGATACTTTTGCAAAAGTCTCTGACGCCCAAAACATTTCTTGGTATTAGCCTTCTTTAAATTGCCAGCTTTTTCGAAATTCACATTCCTAGGGTACTTCCAGTGGTTCAAAGTTTGAACGCTAGCGTTTGAAAATAGGAGATCTGTCAATTTGATACAGGCGGTTTCGGCTATCTCGGCCTTGGGGCGCTCTAGAGAATAATGATACTTTTAAAAAAGTCTCCGACGGCCAAAATATTTCTTGGTATAAGCTTTCTTAAAATTGCCTGTTTTTTCGAATTTCACATTCCTAGGGTACTTTCGTACTTTTTCGTATATTTCCCCTTCCTGTGCGCCCCTGAAGCAACGAATACTAATTTAAACCCAGTTTTGAAAAGTTCTCATTAAGACCTTTCATTTGATTCCCATATCGGTTGCTTTTGATGAAATTTTTTCAGGGGCCACTCCCCTATATGGGGAGACCTTCTTAAGCATCTTGTAAAAAAAAAATTTGTAATGAATCACTTTACACCTATGCATAAAAAAAATTTTATGTTTGTAGCTTATAAAGTTTGCGAGGAAAAGTGCTGTGACACACGGACGGACGGATGAATGGATGGACGGACGGACGGACGAACAGACGGACAGACAGTCGCAATTTTAGTAGAGTTTTGTAAAATTATTTTACTAAACCCTGAAAAGAGATCTCCCAATTGCACACAGGCCGTTTTAGCTATGTTGGCTCCGGGTTGCTCTTGACAAAAACTGATACTTTCAAACAATTTTCCGAACCGCAAAACGTTTCTTGGGTTAAGCCTTCTTCCTGCCAATTTTAAACGACTTACAAAGGAAAGAAGGTTATCAATTGTTCACGTATGTTTGTTTTGTTTTTGTAGTTTTTTTTTATGTATGTTCACGCATAATTTAAGAACGGAGATAGATAGAAGAGTCCCGTTTTAAGCAAATGGTATGTCTTTCTTCCTGTTAAGTCCCAGTCAGAGGACGAGAAAATAAAATAATGGTAAAGGATTTTAACTGTTAAAACTAAAAAAAATTGCGACTTTCACCCCGATTTTCTAGCATAAGGGTTCGACGCAGATAACAATTTCGATTGTAAATCTTTCAAATGAGGGACAATATATTGAATTAAAATGTTTCGGCCCAGAATTGTGATCCTTTCAAAGACTCTCTAGTTATTAACAAGTGAATATGATACATTGATGACTAATGACTAATCATCTTTTGTATGTAAAATGCCAATTATTTTGCACCCTTCAAGAATTTGATAGAGATACCAGATCTTTTGGAGAAGGAAGATAAAAGTGATCAGTATCCTTAATTTTCTGCATAAATGGTACATTTTGGTCAATCATTAATACCAGAAATAACCAAAAAATCAATTCTAACTGCAATATACTCGTAAATACAATTCGACATGATTTAGAGCAACTTCATGTGGGAAAATTTCAGGATACTTTTCTCTTCCGGATTCTTTCTTAGCCTACTGATGAATCCTTTTCATTTCCTTAGATGTAAACGTCATACATGGGATTTACGAAATTCCCCTAAGAAATAGTAAGAATTGAGTGATTGCAAATTACAGAATTGATCATCATTTGAAAATTGATTCGTTACTTTCTAGATAATATACATGATATGCCCAGAATTCTGAAATTGGTGATTTCCATACGAAAGACCGATGAGAATTCTAAAGATGAACATGAAAATGCATAGTCGACTTTGCATTTAATTATACGAGTAGAACATCATTTTTATGAAGCTAGTTTGCTGAAAACGAAGGCGTGGGTAGCGACTAAACGTGAACCGTGACCCGGTTAAAAGGGATCTTTTCAAGGAACCTTCTTGAGATTAATTGCGGAGTTCACTTTATGTTTAAATCTAGAAGTACAGACATATATATATATATATATATATATATATATATATATATATATATATATATATATATATATATATATATATGGTTATATATATATATATATATATATATATATATATATATATATATATATATATATATATATATATGCATATACATATATATATATATATATATATATATATATATATACCTATATATATATATATAAGTATATTTATATATATATATATATATATATATATATATATATATATATGTATATATATATACACACATATATATATATACATATATGTGTGTATATATATACATATATATATATATATATATATATATATATATATATATATATATATATATATCTATGTATCTATATATATATATATATATATATATATATATATATATATATATATATATGCATATATATCTATGTATCTATATATATATATATATATATATATACATATATATATATATATATATATATATATATATATATATATATATATATATATATATATATATATATATATATATATATATATATATATATATATATGTGTGTGTGTGTGTGTGTGTGTGTGTGTGTGTGTGTGTGTGTGTACATATATATATATATATATATATATATATATATATATATATATATATATATATATATATATATATATATATATATATATATATGTGTGTGTGTGTGTGTGTGTGTGTGTGTGTGTGTGTGTGTACATATATATATATATATATATATATATATATTTATATGTATATACATATATATACTTTTCATGTAGCAGAAATCTAGTCATACGTTTGACTTACTTCCCACATCGACGCATGTACAAAATTACTTAGGTATCACCAGTTGGCAATACACAAAAGCACATCGATCACATTCTGATCCAGCAACGTTGGGCCTTGAGCATACTTGGCGTCCATATATATCGAAGAACCAACTGTAACTCGGATCATTACTTGATCAAATTAACTTATTGATGTCGACCAGCCCGCTACAGAGGCTCTATATCAAAAGGCTCCAAACGGAGACTGTTGCGAAAAAATTCACGGAGACCCTCGCCTACTAGCTAGCTAGATACATCGCTGAAAACACGCTATGAGCTGTGGGTGGAAGTGAAGTCGACAATTAAGACCGTCGCAGAAAAGACGATTGGTAACGAATACATAGATCCAGGACGAAGAGAGAACATTATGAAAATCTCAGAAGAGTAGCGAATAAGATAATTAGAATTACGAAAGGAAAATACTATGATGACTAATTGAGAAGCATCGATATAAGTCTAGTGAGCAACAACACAAGACAAGCATACAAAGTAGTGAAAAGCCTGGAACGTGGGTATCAGCCCAAGACCGCTCTCTGCCGGGATGACAGCGGTAACACAATTGCTGATGAAAACAGGATTAAAGAAAAATGAGCATCATACTTCAAGAATCTCCTTAATCCTCCCGACAGCTCCAGAATATCGGAGCTTAAAGATCTCGGAGGGCTTCCATTTGCCCCACCTACTCTTTTCGAAGTTTGTTTCACCATCAAAGCCCAAAAGAATAATAAGCGCTGGGCATCGACTTAATTCCAGTGGAGCTCATCAAATATGGTGGCAGCGGTATCCCGAAAGCCATCCATAAAGTCATTCAGCACAGGCAACAAGAATATATGCCGAACAAGTGGAGCCAATCAATTACATTCCCTTTCCTCAAACTACTTGAAAAATTCTGGGAGTACACTGAATTTTCGTTAACTTTAAGAAAGCATATGACAGTATTGATCGTAACGTACTGTAGAAAATAATATGTTGCTTTGGTATCCCAGCCAAATCAGCCCATCTTACCAAAATGGCAATGACGTCACCAACCTCCCAAGTCCGCATCAATAACCAACTCTCTGATGCCTTTGACACAAATATCGGACTATAACAGGCAGATGGGCTGGCCCCATTGTTATTCAATTTGACTCTGGAATACGTCATCAGAAAGCTTTCAATACAAGACATACGTTATTATATAAGTCGAGCCAAGTGGTGGCCTCTGCGGATGACATCAATATTTTGCCACGATCATTAACAACTGCCAAAGAACTTTTCCTGAAAATTGACAGGGAAGCAACACTAGTAGGTTTACTAATCAACGAAAATAAAATAAAGTTTATGATGAAGTCGAGAAAAATACTTGAAATGCACAAAATATCACACTTGGTGAATAAATAATTGAAAATGTGGGCAGATTTGTATATTTAGGAACCAAAATAACGAGAACCGGTAATGAAAGAGACGAAAAACACCGAAGAATATAGCTTGCAAATAAAAATGTTTACTCAGTTTTGACAATCTTTAAGGCCAGCTGCATACATAGGAAAACAAAGCTCCAAGTATACAAATCTGTGACGAAACCTGTGCTATATCATGGATGTGAAACATGAACTCTAACCCAAGTATCTGCAAATATGTTGAACATCTTTGGAAGACGAGTCTTGAGGCGGATAAATGGGGGGAAGCTAGACGGGGATCAATGGCGAATCCGATGCAACCATGATAGTTTGTATGTCTCTTTACCTACAATATGTTAAAGAAATCCACTGTCAGTGGTTCTTGTGTTTCAGTCAGTTGGCTTTCCTTTTATTGTTTGCACCGTGTCATATGTTTATGAATGCCACATTGTTTGTATCTGTAATTACTATCTATTCTTAAATGTTGTTAATTTTGTTAGAGTAGTTAGTAGGAGTCATTAGGATGGAGAGTCGTCTCTTCACCATTGACATGTAGACTGCTAGTTTATGTTGTATGGGGTGGTTAGATGTTACGTGTATGGTATGATCAGTTGTGGTTGGTTTGCTGCATAGTTTACTAAATACCTGTATTGTAAGAGTTCACAGTTGCTGGAAACTTTCTAATAGTATCCACATTCAATTTACTAACTCAATCACATAAAAAATGATTTTTTCAAAGCGAATTCATGAAAGAAAGAATCCTTCAAAAGCAAAAGGTGTAAACTAAAAGCAAAGAAAATATTATATTTTTTTTAATTCGTATCTAAATTAAGAAATTTATTTGACTGCTAAAATTTTAATTTTAAATTGTAAGGAGAAAACTTTGCTGAGAATAGAGAGATCAAAAGTGACAATTAGAAGTGTCAAATCATTCCAAACAATCAATTGGCAATCGCAGTACTTAAATGCTTGTTCACTTTATGACTAATTTATTCATATTTTTAAGGAAATTCCTCTAAAATTATCGGCCGCGGTGGAGGAAAGAAGTTTGGAGCACATCGAATTATTACCGCTGGACCAATTGAGCTAACATTTTATATCCCGTTGCACTTCATGATTAAAAAACCGACAAGGTGAGGAAAAATTCGATTTAAGCATTTTTTAAATTAAATATAATGTATTTTAATTTTGATATGACTAATAAGAAGAACCGCATTCTTTCATCGCTTCAAACCTGCACAAGCCAAAGAAAAACAATCCAGAAAATGTTGAAAAACTATTTATGTAAAAAACTTAAAGCGCGCAATATTTTATGCAGCAAGCCTTTACATTACACAAGATGTAAAAAGCCTAAAATCCATAGAACTAAAATCTCATAAAATATTATTATGCTCATTTTCATACAAAAACAAACCATATGCACAAGTGGTAATAATTAATTTCTGTATACAAACACTTTGACATTGAACTCAGTACTCACATGCATATTTACTACATCTCATATTGCAAGCGACAGTCCAAACGCCATATGTGTATCTTACAATGCACGTTCCTTATGGAAATCAAGGATCTGGTTGTAAGTCCTCAATACGTACGATCAAAGGAATCGTGTTACGGCACTGAATATTCATTAATGGTGCTGTTAAAGATAATGGTTCCAACCACTTTCGATCCGTGTGGCTGGCAATCGCACCCTACCTTAGAAACACCTGAAAAGATTCTTCTCAATGGAGAAAAAGAAAAGAGCTGGATTTGATTTTTTTCTTAAAACGTTATGATTCGTACACTCAAGATAATAAACGAAACTACAAAGTTAAGGTATTTAAAATTCATTAATCCTGTTTCCTCGATGGTGTAGGGTCCCTTAACTGGCTCCGGTCTGGGTGGCGTTGGCGGTGCTTTGCGCATTGGTACTTGGGACGCTGTTTCTGGGGGGTCTACGCTTGGTCGCGGAAATGGACTTTCTCCTCTGGCGTGACGCTGACACATACTAGATGCAGCAGTTCCCCCAGTTGGTGCCGCAACTTTGGCTGTTGACCTTCTTTGTGTGGCTTCAAGGGGGATTCTGTGGTTTCTTGCTTCTTCCTAGCTGTGGACTGTTATTTCCACTACTTCCAAAGTGATGGACAGCGGGGCCACTAGGAGTTCTGCCGCGAGAACGTCGTCTAAGTGGGGCCTGATGGTTGTCTGTGGAACTACAGCTCGGCGGGGTTTTGGGTGGGATGGGGCAATGTAGGGAGCCTAAGAACGCTCCTTGGTTCCCCTTGAACTGACGGAAGCCTACGCATAAACAGAGTGGTTAACTAGGAGAATCGGGAGCATCGAGGATGGAGGTGGATGATCTCGTTGAAGCCGCTTACCATCGACTTGGCCTGGGGAGTGCCAAGCGTAACCCAAGGAGTCCTATTCGATGGTGGGGTGGTGGTGAACGGTGGCCGATGAAGACTGGCCAAGCATTAGCCGAGGAGCCAATGTAACGATGCTATCGCAGCAACACACAGCAGATGGCGTAAGCCAAGGGACCCAATTTGGTTTAAATTGATTGTGGCTAGGCTAAAGCCGAGTTGCCAACTTTCGTCTTCGCTAGCTAGGAAAACAAAAAGAAAGATTGCTCTGCTTTTTGTGATTTTAAACCTGCAAAGGGCTGAAACTGCTGACCAAGACTATTGATCTTTTCCCCGATCGATCAAAATTCCACATTTCATTTCTAGGGACCATGTATTTTCTCCAATCAATTTTCTTTTGACGAACAGAGTTCAGTACTCCATGTCGGTTAAAATGCTGAACTTGCAATTGCTTTAATACAATTCTTTTTATTGCACTGAGTTCAATACTTTGTAATGATTTTTAAAATGTCCGTGTAGGACACGGGTGCCGATGGTTTGGCAAAAGTGTCAGCGAGCTAAAACAACACTGAGCTCAGCTAACTAGCTTTGCTTAACGACCGCGTACGCGTGCTTGACGACTAGCGTTTGCGGGATCATATGAGGCGGGTTCTTGTCGAGCCACGAAGCTACACTACAAAATACTTATCACGCGTACTCTACTCTACAAGACGTACCGATCAATTTTTATTATCTTAAGAAATGTTCTATTAGGTGTTAATTAAGCTACTCTACAGTAATTCAATATTTTTTTGCCGCGTTAAAGTTAGCGGACACGGAGGCTTGAGACAAACGCAAACATTACACGAAAAGCAACCGTTACTTTCTCCGAAGAAGGTCGTTGCATTACAAGGGGAATGTCAAACGTAAAGATGTTGAAGTGGCTGAAGTGAACCACTCATCTCTGCGTAAAGGATGGAAACTTGACGGATGTAGTTTACTTTACACTAGTAAAACAACAAACTAAGCAGTTTCGACGGGGTAACCACCTTATCTCTTCAGGAGCAGCCACTCCTGATCACCAGGGGGCTGCTCGACTGCTTATGTTTATTACAGGGCAGTCTCTTCGATGCCGACCCAGGCATGGACAGACTGAAGGATTTCGCTCTACACTAGTGAAGAAACAATTGTTTCCACAGTGAAGAGATGGTTGTTTTAATTTTAGGCCCCTCTCCTTGAATACAAGTCCCTGTCTTCTACGAAAGTCTGCTAATAAAATCCGCTAACCAATCATAAAAACAAATCGGGTGTCGGTCAGAACTAATTGATGATGCGGATTTTATCACTGCCGGTCATCAGATTAGCTCCCAGCAAAAACTGACGCAATTCCAAGCAATGCATTTGAAAACCCATGGCACCATCAGTTTGTTCAAAATTAGAACTGTCCGACTTCAAACTGTATAAAAATGTGCAAACCTTTCTTTTGGTAACATTAAGGGACGCACTACTCTATAACATCATCGGCATGTTCAGGCGACTGAGCCACCATGAACGAAGAACTTCAGAAGATGCTATAGACCTTATTATACCGAAGACAAGACAAACAACACCAAAAGAAAGTTTATCAGTGACTCTATCTTTACTTTACGAAACCCTCCAAAGTATGCTACGTTAATATCAAATAGTGAGGGCGACAATAAAAATTGAATCAGTTCATCTGCCGACAGCAAAATTAAAAATTTGAGAACTCGAAGGAGAGTGGTGTTGTTCCCCCTTCGGGCCTCACGTTGGGCGCCATTGTGATGATTTTTAAAATGTCCGTGTAGGACACGGGTGCCGATGGTCTGGCACAAGTGTCAGCGAGCTAAAACAACACCGAGCTCAGCTAACTAGCTTCGCTTAACGACCGCGTACGCGTGCTTGACGACTAGCATTTGCGGGATCATATGAGGCGGATTATTGTCGAGCCACGAAGCTACACTACAAAATACTTATCACGCGTACTCTACTCTACAAGACGTACCGATCAATTTTTATTATCTTTAGAAATGTTCTATTAGGTGTTAATTAAGCTACTCTACAGTAATTCAATATTTTTTTGCCGCGTTAAAGTTAGCGGACACGGAGGCTTGAGACAAACGCAAACATTACACGAAAAGCAACCGTTACTTTCTCCGAAGAAGGTCGTTGCATTACAAGGGGAATGTCAAACGTAAAGATGTTGAAGTGGCTGAAGTGAACCACTCATCTCTGCGTAAAGGATGGAAACTTGACGGATGTAGTTTACTTTACACTAGTAAAACAACAAACTAAGCAGTTTCGACGGGGTAACCACCTTATCTCTTCAGGAGCAGCCACTCCTGATCACCAGGGGGCTGCTCGACTGCTTATGTTTATTACAACTTTGTCAGGCGAAATTCGGAAATTGCAATTTCTTCAATCCAATTTTCTTTATTGAAAAGAGTTAAATAATTTATATCAGGTGAAATGCTGAGTTAGCATTTTCTTTAATCGAATTTTCTTTATTGAATAAGAGTTAATAGTTCAAGTCAAGTGAAATGCTGAATTTGTATTTTCTTCAATCCAATTTTCTCCCTCCATAGAAATATTAACAAAAGTCCACTAAACGTTTGCGGGGATCAAGTTTCAATTGCTTAGCTACCCGGCTGCATGTCCAAATGCACGGTTTCGTTTTTATTCCAGAACCTAAATAATCATCCGCTAACGCGTTTGTGTTGACCAAATTTCCCACTGCATATCATTGTGGCTGTGTGTCTAAATGCATGCATGGTTCCCGACCTTGAACCACATCGCTACGACGTGCATTGGGTGTCGTTTTACTTTTGATACAATGGTATGGGGGGGGGGGGTATGCTTCAGCGTATTTGTTTGTTTTCATGTCTGAATGCTTGTTTAGTTAATTTTGGTTAAAATTAGATTTATTTCTGTAGACATTATTCTCTATTAATATAAATGGTTTATAAATTGTATTCGTTTATTATTGCTTGTATTAATTTTTCTATGAGAGTTTTGATAGTGCCTATAAATATTATTAGTTTGTAAATTGTAATTATTTTGTATCTTATATAAAAAATGCCCGAATTGCATTTATAGTAACAATAGATTTAAAACTAAATATGACATAAATCATTCAGTATTCGATATGAACCTATGTCAAGTATATAAGAACAAAATCACCAAACGTATCAAAATGACGGACTACCCAGTGCAACCTGAATTACCGACATCAAAAAATACAATCACACAAGATAGACGTCAAGTGTCAGCTCGTCATGTGTCGCCAACTACATCAGATGATTTGGTATCAGTCCAATAAAGTTTACAAATGCCGGTATCAGTACAATGAAGCTTGCAAATGTCATCCGAAACAAAAAGTTTCAGCTTTTGTGTGTTTATTGTGTGAATCAGAATATCGCCGAAGTGACTTTGAAAAACTAGCCTCCGAATATGATGGCAGGTCACTGAGTGACTTTGCGAGAAGTGAATTTCAAGAGGAGTCGCATGTGATTCTTAACACTGGAATGATTGACTCTGACGCAGATGATGAGATGTTGAAGAGAAGAAGTGTTTTGTTGGGACAGCTCAGCCAGGAATTAACTGAGAAGAGTTTACTATCTATGGAACTGAAAAATATGAATAAAAATAATATACAGAAAACTAGTAAAGTCAACAAACGTAGCAAGAGGACGGACTATCTAGTGCAACCTGAATTGCCGACATCAAGAAATACAATGACACATGAAAGACGTCAAGTGCCAGCTCGTCATGTGTCGTCAACTACATCAGCTGATTTAGTGTCACCAGCATCATTTAAAAGTTCTTTGCACAAGAGTGAATTTAGTATTATAATAGGTAATTTAAGTAAGAATGGAATTAATTGGAGATATACAAAATGTTTTATATTTAAATGAGACTGAATGTGCTGATCTTGAAGCTCTCAATAATGAATTCAATACTATTGATAAAACAATAATGTATATAAACATTAGAAGCTTAAATGCTAATTATAATAAACTACAAATACCTGTTGAGAGCTTGAAGATCAAATCGTATGTAATAGTATGTAGTGAGACCTGGAATTTACCGTGCTATCATTACTTTGATCTGCATGATTATAAGGTATATTACAACGAAAGTCTTATAAATAAGTCTGATGGAGTAGTGGTGTATGTTATGAAACATTTGAATCATGAGGCATATATTGTAGAAATTGGTAAACTTAGAGTTTTAAATATTCAGATGAAACTAGGGATTAACAATATCAATTTCGAAATATCAGCCACTTATCGATGTCACGATTATCCAATTTTAGAATTCATTATGAACATGAATGAATACTTAAACGACAAAAAGAACAAAAAAAATCATTTGTTAATAGGAGACTTCAATATAAACATTTTGAAAGAAGATGAGATAAGTCATGAATTTATGAATAATCTGCTAGAGAAAGGTTACGTTCCGGGGTTCACGGGTGTTACTAGACCCTCAGACAAAAATACAGAGAATGCAAATAGTGGATCATGCATTGATAATATATTTATCAAAGCTAACTCACTTACTACAAAAGCTATCAAATTAACTAATCCAATTACAGACCATTATACATTATTTGTTACACTAAACAATATAACGACTGTAAATAAAAAACAAATCAATTACTCTTATAATTATAATAAAATCAAGAAAATAGCCAATACAAAAAATTGGAATTACGTCGGTTCAATGAATGACCCGAATGAGGCAACTAACTTTATAATTAATGAAATTCATGATTGCTTAGAAAAATTAAAATTTATTCCTAGACAAAATAACACTAAAAATAAACCTAGAAGTGAATGGATTACCAAAGCTATTATTGTATCTTGTAAAAAGAAAGAGCAATTATACATCAGAATGAAGAAAAATCCAAATATTGAAGAATACAAACATGAATATAAAGATTATAGTAAATATTTGAGAAAACTCATTACAATAGCAAAAAACAAGTACAACAAAGAAAAAATAGAAAAAAGTATCACTAATGTAAAATCACTTTGGAAATTCATAAATAACAAACTTGGCAAAAATAATAAAAAAGACAATAGTATTAAACAAATTATTAATAAACAAGGAGAAAAGATTGAGAACCCGAAAGAGATAGCAGAAATAATGAACGATTTTTTCTGTAATATTGGTTCGAATTGAATAAGAGGATTGTGAAACCAAAAGATAAAAAAATTGAAATGCCACAAACGAATAAAAATTCAATATTCTTAGCACCAACGGATGTTGCAGAAATTTTAGAAATAATAGATAGAATGAAAGTAAAAAATGGAGGCGTAGACAAAATTAATACAATTACTTTAAAATCTTTAGCCAACTACATTGCAGAACCATTGAAATACATTTTCAACCTCTGCATTCTTAACTCAATATGGCCAAAAGCACTAAAAATAGCAGAAGCAGTACCCATTTACAAAGCAGGAGGTTCAAAAGAGACTGGTAATTATAGGCCCATATCTTTACTTTCTAATATAGCAAAAATATTTGAAAAAATACTATACAAAAGAATACATAATTTTATGATTACCAACAATATATTACAGAAAAATCAATATGGCTTTGTCAAGCACGTTGGTATAAAATATGCGCTAAATTACTTGAGTGAGAAAATTTATGATAAAATAGATAAAAGTAAGCCAATAGCAATTACTTTTCTGGATTTGGCAAAAGCTTTTGATACGGTGGATCATGATATACTTCTTGATAAATTGTATCATTATGGAATCAGAGGAAACCCACATATGCTTGTGTCAGATTATTTGAGAAATAGAGAACAATACGTTCGAATTGGTCAATCTAATAGTAATTTAAAACCCATTAATATAGGAGTTCCATAAGGAACAATATTAGGACCACTATTTTTTATCATATATATAAATGATTTACTTTCAAAAATGCCTGAAAATATTGTGTCATAAGCAGATGACACTGCTGTCATAGTAAGTGAGACACATGGTATAAGGTTGAGAGAATTATGAATATTCATTTAAGCGAAATAGCTGATTGGCTGGCTTTGAACAAACTATCATTAAATGTTAGTAAAACTACATATATGACATTTGGAAGCTACTGTGATAGTATTCCTAATGAGATTGTAATTGAAATAAATAAAGCCAAAATACAAAGAGTGCAATACTGCAAATATCTGAGCATAATTTTTGATTGTCATATGAAATGGGATGGCCATATAAAACATATACTAAAGAAAACCAAATATCTACTATATATATTCTACAAAATGTCTAGATATATGCAAGCTGAAACATTAAAACTCTTATATTATGCATTCTTTCATAGTATAATTAGTTATGGTAATATTGCATGGGGTGGTGCTTACAAAACACAACTTAATTTATTACAGAGATTTCAAAACAGACTTATCAAAATAGTCAATAAGAACCAATTTATAAAAGATAAACCACTGTCGTTAAATCAAATATTTATACTTGAATCTTTGACTTTCCACTACCCAAGACTCTTTGAAATATATGCCAATTCAACCAATAAAACAAGATATAAGTGTATTTCATTACCAAAAGTTAATAAAACAATCAGTAACAAAAAAAGTTACTACAATGCTTTAAAAACATTTAATAGTCTTGATAATGATCTCAAAGTACTGGCTGTATCTAAAAAATCAATTAAAATTAAACTAAAAAAATGGATCAAAGAAAACATCTTAGGATGAATTTGAATAATTTTAAACTGGTGATGGTATTTTATTTTATAGTATTAATTTTAAGTGATAGTATATCATATGTTTTTGATTGAAAATTTAATTCTTAGTTAGTAAGTTACCGGAAAGCGTACAGATGTCTATGTATATATCTGTTGAATTACTTAACACTTTCAAGACGGATTTTTATTTTTTTTGTGTGGCCTCTAATTGAATTTGTTGCTTCATATTTGAAAAGTAGAAGTGCTTTTAAGATGTTTGTAGTTGTTTTTTTTTTTTTTTTTTTTTTTTTTTTTTTTAGTGGGTCATATCATCCCATTAGTTAATTACGTTGGGACGATATTTCCAATCAGTTCTAAAATAAGACACATGAATAAGTTGAACAAATAGTTTATAGCAAACTTAACTTAACATAATTTTACATATGGAAAGCGGTAAAACATTCATTACATAACGGTACACAACATGTTCTGCAAACAGTTTTTGTTCGTTTCTCGATCTTTCTTTGTGAACATCTTGTACATCTTCTCCTTTTCTGCTCTACAATCGGCATATGGTCGCCAACATTCAACATTTTTTTTTGCCTCTTTGATGGTCGTCCAGAAGTTGAACGTCTCTTCACCCCAGCTTTGCTTTTCCCTTGTTCAATAAGGCTTTCTGCCAAGGCTACCAAGAAATCCAAAAATGGTATCTTTCTACCTGTGACTTCATTGTAAATTATGGAAGCGTTTACAGCTTATAAAATACTTTTTTCCACCATTTGGTAGATTTGCGGTCAAATTCATACAAGCCAGATAAATGATCAGTCAAATCGACCCCTCCCATATACTTGTTGTAAAAGGAGATGATCTCGGGACATGCAACAGCAAGTTTTTCGCCATTCTTCTGTTTTCGGTCAACAAATGTAAGCTGATTGCCATGACAGTTGCTAATTGCCAATACTTCTTTTGTGTCTTGCCATCTAGTAAAGGTTATTCCGTCATTTGTGCATAAAAACTTAGCCTCGCCTTTTTCTAGTTTACCCTGACTTTTTGGTATATTTTTTCGCGACGCAATACAAGTCCCTACTGCAGCATATGACAATGTTTTCATCAATGTTACCGACGTAAAAAACCTGTCAAAGCAGATCACAACATTGGTACTCCTTATTGAGCTGGTAAGTTTTCTAACTACCCTTTCTCCTACTGTTCCATCTGCTTGTCCATTTTCCTTTCCACTGTACACATTGAGGTCATACACATAACCAGTAAGAGAGTCACTTCTTACCCATAACTTTATTCCCCGTTTGATGGGCTTCAAGGGCAAATACTGCTTCAAACTCGACCTGCCCTTGAATTTGGCCATACTTTCATCTATAGATTGAAAAGTTGAATCCGTTCTAGCTTGTTGGTATGTGTATTTGAAACACTCCAGGAGTTCCTCAACATAATATATCTTGGAGCAATTAGTTGGTTTCTCAGGGTTATTGAAATATAATTTAGAAATGAGCAGCTTATAACGGTCACGTGACATTGCATTTTTGATTGTAGTGTTACCCATAGAGGAGTGCTTTGACCAATAGCAGTTTAGGCTTGGCAGCATATTATAAGCCATTACCATCATAACTCCCGTCATCATCATAATTTCAGAATAGTCAGTTAGCTTCACTTTTTTTTAGTCTTCCTTTCCAAAATAGTTAACCTTTGATTTGTACACTGGGATATATACATGTACAGGCTTTTTGGAAATAGCTTCAGGAAAATATCAATTTCTGAAGACAGACTATTTATGGAGTTCAATAGAATTTCTGTATCCCTTGCATCCGGTAGTTGAATCTTTGGGGTGTAATTCTGCGGAATTGGATACCATATTATGTTGTCTGGTGCGTATGAAGTTGTAGACGCTGTTTGGGGACTGGCTTGTACATTCTGGATGTCGGAATCGTCTGGTATATTATGCCGTTGATTATCGAGCACAACATAGCTACTTTCAGGTTCGATTGCGCTCACATCAGAACTCGAAGACTGAATACCACCATCAGACGCTGACTCGTTTTCAGAACCTAAAGAGGCCCAGGTTGGGTCTTCATCCTCACTATTGCGGTAAGGATCAGTATCACTCTCGGACAAATCGGAATTAGCAAGAAATTCCTCAATCTCCCTTTCCGTTAATTTTTTGCTCATTCTGGAAAATAAAAAGAAAAAAACATTTCTATGTCTGCTGGGACAAATGGCTCCACTGAAGCAGACTGTTGGGAAATAATGTCCCACGAAAACAAATTCGAACATATTTCACATCAGCCAATACGTAAATCTGATTTCAAACAACAGACGTGCTACTATATGGGTGCTTACATGATAACACAGAATACGCAGTTAATATGTTGTTAAAAAAACACTTTGAAACACAAATAAACGCACTACATTCACTTCAATAAATTTGACATTATCTCGGTTTATTCGTAAAATGCATCTGGCTATATGACGTTGGACATTAAAAAGACTGGATTGGCATTTATATGCGCACATACGGGATGACTGTGCCCACTAGTTAAAATGAAATCTGCCTTGGGACGTATTGTCCCGTTAGTCTCGAAAGGGTTAAATTGATTTTGTAATTGTATTCTGGTAAATAAATAAATAAATAAATAAATATATATTTTTCTATGCGGTTCTTGACAGTGCCTGTAAGTATAATGATTTTTTAAATTGTAATTGTTTTGTATCTATTTTCTTATGAGGTTTTTGATAGTGTCAGTGTACGGATTTTTAAAATATGTACATACAATATTTATGGTGGTAGTAATGTTATTGATAATATTAATTTTACAATGTGCGTTATGTCTGGTTTTATTTGGACTTTAGTCTAACTGGCTAAAAGGTTTTTCTTGTTTATTTAAGTCTTTGACATAACGATTCAGCATTTATTAAGGTTTGTAAAAGCAAAAATTTTCAGTGTGAACATTTAGAGTATGGATTTGTAGGCCAATAAATTATTAGAATGTTTTGGTGACACATTGGCCACTTGAGAAGGGTCAGTCTTGTTCATAGGTTAGTCAATATGAAATTTAGGTTAAGTAATTTATGACATAGGAATAGTACATATTTAAGCAAATATGAAATAGTTAAAAACTACGGTCGGAGGAAATCTTTTTGGAAATATCGGCATAATGCAGTCAGAAGTAGCGTTTGCGCTATAATAGGTATTATTATTATTAAATTAAAAAGGGTAAATAACACAATATGGTGATTCTGCGACTTCCTTGCAGATTTGGAAGCAATGGATGGTTTTGAGGAACTTCGGGAGGAGTATAGACTGAAGCAGAAATCAGCAGAGGAGTACGTGCCCGGACCAGAGGTAGCAGATGTACCGAAATATCAGCTAACTGTGACAGCGCCGAAAAATAACATAGTAGACCTGGTTCACCTCCAATTAGTATGGAGGAGTGTAGGCGACGCACTCAATATAAAAAGCAACAGGTGCAACACGAAACACAAGCGCCAAAAAGGAAACGTACAGGAGGTCACGAGGTGCAATTAAGGCAAGCCAAAGGTGAAATCTAGAGGGTAATCGCGATTACCAGCAAGGAAGATAAAAACAATTGTCTGTAAAATTGAAGGAACTGGAATTACCGTATCAAAAAACGTGTAAAAATGGATAACAGCTGCTCTACGAATATTAACGAAAGCATTTTCGTCGGAAATCGGCAGGGGACAATAATTTGTTTAAGTATTAATTTGTATTTATATTTACAGTAGGTTTCACACAAAGTATGTTAACAAAAAATTAGCTAGGTTAATAATATATATACATATTATATATGTATATATATTTGTATGTAAATGTGTATATATAGGTTATAACGAAATTTGTGCATGGAGGTCGCAATTTCGCTTAGATTTTCGCCAAATTTTTTAATTTTTTTTTACCAATCAAATTGGCTTAGCGAAAAGAAAATGGTGACAGTCTTAGGACAAAAGCCTTGGTTCCTGTTCTGACCAAAGTATAGCTCCGATTTGCACCAAAATTGATACAAATGTTCATTCATGAGTGTGAGTAAACCTCACAATAAAAAAATCTAGAGTCAAACCTTCTGAAACGAAATGGCAGTCGCTCAAAGGTAAAAAAGGTTGAACTATAAAAAACATATCAGGCAAAGTTCAAAATTCGGAAGCTTCTTAAAACTGCAATTACAATATGTTGGAATTTTACTAAACCTAATATCAAGGTAGATGTTGATGAGATCTTGTGTTAAAATTTATCAGAACTTAATTGGATTCCTTTGAACGCTGCCGATTTTACCAATAGTGAGTTTTGGATTGCAGTCAAGAAATTACCCATTCAAGAAACTGAATTTTAATAGATTTGAAAGGAAAAAAATTTGCCACTAAAAAGGATGATAGGAAAACTTTTGGAAAACAACACGACTTCGAAATGCCCTAACAAGGATGAAATAAATTTTATGGAAGCGCTGCCAAATAAATTTTGACATAAAAACTTCCAACATGTGCAGCATCACATAAGAAATAGGGAAAAACTGATATGGCATCACTTCCATAAAATTTATTTCATCCTTTTTAAGGCATTTTGAAGTCGGTATTCTTTTTTTGCAACAGGTCCTTTTTTTCAAAATTCACGTTCCTAAGGGAATTTGAGTGGTTCAAAGTCAGAATGCAAACTTGTTAAAATAGGAGATCTCCCAATTTCACCGAGGCCATTTTGGCTATCTCAGCTCTGGGGCACTCTAGAGAAAAACTGATACATCTAAACAATTTTCCGACCCCAAAACATTTCTTCGACCAAAAATTCTTCAAATTGCTGCCAGTTTTCGCCATTCATGTCTCTAAGGGAGATCAAGTGGCTCAAAGATAAACGTGTGAAAAAAGCAGATCTCCCAATTTCGCACAGGCCATTTTGCTATCTCGGCTCTGGAGCGCTCTAGCCCCCCGTCCGATTGTTTATCTGTCTTGTCCGTCTTATCCTCGAATATTGCTCTGTAGTTTGGTCTTCCCGACACTCCTACCTCATTGACTCGTTAGAGAATGTCCAGCGTAAATTTACTCGTGTCTTGTTTTACAAATTCAAAATCCCATATCAACCCTATGACTGTCGTTTATCTTTCCTACGTTTGCCTACTCTGTCGTCTCGTTACATGTATCTAGATCAGTGTTTTCTGTATCAACTCTGCCACAATCAAATTTCATTAACATTGTTTGCAGACTTACGTTTTCGTCAATCATCACGTTCTTCTCAGGCAAACAATTTTTTCGTGCCACCGTATGCCCGTACAAATTTATATTTTCACTCTCCCGTTATTCGAATGATTAGGAATCATGATAAACTTGAGCTTGGCCCTTTTTCCGACATGAGTAGTTTTTAAATTGAGATTAAGAAGCCTGATTCTTAAAACTCAAATGGAGTAAATATTAGACTTTATTATTTTTTTTGTGTGCTTTAATTTAATTTTATACGCATATTTATTATTGTTAGTACCATTGAATTTCTTTTTTATATTAACTTTAACTCTTCATTCTTATTTTCATTAATTTTCTTTTCTGTTTGTTTTGTTCCATTTTGTAACTGGATTATGTTTTATCTATTAAATGGAACTTAAATAAATAAATAAAAACTGATACTTTTAAACAATTTCTCGAACCCCAAAACATTTCTTGGGTTAAGCCTTCTACAAATTGCCATCATTTTTCAAATTCACGTTCCTAAGCTGGTTCGACCTATTCAAAGTTAGGACGCAAACGTGTGCAAATAGGAGATCTACCAGTTTCACACAGGCCTTTTTGGCTATCTCGGTTTTGGGATGCTCTAGAGAAAAACTGATACTTCTAAAAAATTTTTCAACCCCCAATACATTTTTTGGGTTAAGCCTTCTTCGAATAGCCACCATTTTTTGAAATTCACAAACACAAGGTAGTTCCAGTGGTTCAAAGTTAGAATGCAAATGTGTAAAAATAGGAGACCTTTAAATATCACACAGGCCATTTTTGGCTATCTCGGCTCTGGCGCACTCTAGCGAAAAACTGATACATTTAAATATTTTTCCGGCCCCGAAATATTTCGTAAGTTGAACCTTCTGCAAAATGCCACTATTTCTCGAAATTCTGATTTTGTCTGATTTGCACGTCCTGCGGCCTTTATCTTCCATCCGATTTGTCGGCGGAGGTCACTAAAACGTTCATGGGGCTCCAGCACAACGATGGGATCTCCCAAACATTTGAACTACCGTAGCAGCCTGTATGATTTGCCATAGTAAATCATGTGCTGTCCGAAGGCGGCAAAATTGGGTGAGACACCGGTGATGGAATGATAAGACGACCGCAGAGCGCAAGTGGTGGTGGACAATCTGCGGTCCCAATCCTTCTGAGTTGGATAGATATAAGAACGGATCGCGCCTAACAGGGTGCGATTCAAATGTTCTGATGCGTTAGATTGAGGAAATTTTATTGGCGTCAGTTGGTATTCGACACCGTACTGGTCGAGTAGACCCTTAAACTGCCGAGAACGGAACTGTACTTCGTTATCCGAGTACACACTCTCTGGTACACCAAACATGGAATACCCGACCCTCTTAAAATTTCACAATGGGTGGAGTCGTGAACTTGCGGCTAGGTTCCACCAGTGGAAATTTAGAGAGCTGGTACAGCATAACGATAGCTCCTATATGTCCCATAGAAGAAGGAGGATATGGGCCAATTAGATCTACATACAGACATTGAAACTCCCACTCCTAAATGTTGAGTTGACTGATGGGAAGTCGAAGAGGCTGGTTGGGAGCTTCAGTACCCTTACTGGTTTCATAGGCGCTTACCTAGTCTTTGGCCTGAGATGAGATTTTAGGCCAAAAAAGTATTTTTAAAGGCGCCGAAGCGTCCGACCGTAGCCACTATGAGCACTTAGAGGATGGACGTGTGTGCAATGTCAAATTTCAAGTCATTTCCACTGGCAGCAAGAGTTTTCAACACTCTTCTTCCTGCAATGGATTACCGGTTGCGTAATCATTCCGTCGATAAAACTAGCCGTCTATCACTTTCAAATCAGGCAATTGTGTTTGTTGAATTACGATGGTTTGCCTCAACTTGTTGTAGCTGTCTGAACCAAAATGCGGACTGTATAAGTCTATCTATCTATCTATCGTCACTTAATGCCAATTGCGCTCCTTCGGGTGAAAACATTCCTGAGATAGTATCGGGCACGATGTTTTGGGTCCCTATTCGATGTTTGATGGAGGACTTGAACCCTTGCAGCTTAAGAGTCCATTGGGTCAGACATCCGTGTAGGTACGCTCATCAACCATTGTAACGAAGCGTGGTGGCCTTCAAAGTACGCTCTGAATTTCTTAACAGCCATCACCACTGCCAGACATTCTTGTTCGGATACGGTGTGGTTCGTTTGGGCCGATTTCAGTTTACTGGACATGAAAGCAATGGGACCTTCCTCTCCCACTTCGGCCATTTGCAATAGCACGGCTTCAACTCCATGTTGACTTGCGTCACAATGAATGGAGAAGGGTTTCTGAAAGTCAGGGCTATGCAAGACTGGAGATGATTCAAATGCCTTTCGACTGAGTTTGGTCCAAATGAACTTACCTTCACGGAGCATGTCCGACAGGGCCATTGAAACTGTTGCGTAATCCCACACGAGCCTTCGGTGCCAACCGCACACTTCTAGGAAACGTCGTAGCTGCTTAACGATCTTCGGTAACTGAAACTCATCAATCGGTCGAGTTTTGTCCGGTACCATTTTGATGGTACCATGTCCGATGACATGGTCCGGACATGATGGTTAGTTCTGGCTTAATGATATGCAGAGCCACTTCTTGCGATAGTAGAAGATGTTGGTCAAACTTTTCTGTGATGAATACAAGATCATCCAGGTACACGAACACTTGATGTTTCAGCTGAGGTGGAATTCCTTTGTCCATCAGCCAGGTCATCGTTTGCGGAGCATAACACAGGCCAAAAGGCATTGAGACAAATTGGTATATGTTAGTAGTCGTCTGGGCACTGTGAAAGGGGTGCTATCCCTCGATCTTTCACCGAGTGGAATTTGCTAGAATGCATTTTTTAAGTCGAATCTTGTAATGTAGTTTGCTTTCGGCAGTCATCCCAATATTTCATCGATGAGCGGACGGACTTTACCTGACTTCACCGCCACGGTTACCGATGAGCACCAGGTACTTTGGGACTCCTCTGTAGCCCCCAACTCTAGCATCCTGTACAACTTTGCGTACACTAGCTTTTCCATGGCCGTTGGGATGGCGTTGTGTCTCTGTTTTATGGGTTTGCCATTGCCAACGTTGATAACATGTGAGATCAGAGCAGTACGGCCAAGGGTTATGATATCTATAGTAGATACATTATAAATTCAACGATTATGTAAAATTAGCAACTCCAGGTATTTGAAAATGGCCGACTCTAGTACATTTTTCGTTCTAGTAGATCTGTGTAATGATTTTACGTCTACGTCCGAACGCGGAACCGACCTCTCATCGGTTCTAGACGTTAAGTCTGAGTAGTGCCAACGGACAGTACCAACCGGTCAACCAATCTGTGCACCGTAACCCATTCACGCGGTGGCTGCTTGTCGGCCAGCTAGATCGGAGAGGATTTCGGTCGCGGGTCTCCGAATGGGTTACGCTCACTTACAATATTCAGCCACCTATACATGCCCGTTTTCAAACGCGTCACAAAACAAAACCATACGGAGAGGAAACCTATTTTACGTTACTCCGTATTTCTTCCTCAATCAGTCAAAGAACAAAATCTAATTTTTACTTCGCGTTCCCGAATTTCCGACGCGGTACCGAAAAGTATACTACGTTAACGTAATTCCGAAAAAAGCTACGCTAAAGAAAAATCAAAATCAACTAAGGTACCGCGTACCGCGCGCAACGCGAAACCGACCTCAGCGGATTTTCTCAAACCCTACCCTCGCGACGGCATACCTACCCTGCACCTCATATCCCGCTGAAAAGAAGAACCACTGGAAAGGAAAGTCGTTATTAGAGTTCAGCAATTCATAGTTTTATTCATTTGTGAGATATAATCAAAAAAATTATTATTCCTATCCATTAATCATGCTTAATTTATCGACTTATCGAAGTAAATTAAGTCCTTTTTCATCGAATACAGTTTTCGGGACAATAATAACTAGCATACAAACCACTTCCTAAACTCAACTTAGAAAATACTAAACCAAAATAAATAGGAGATTAATCAAATGCTGATTTTCTACTTATTCGGGATTTTAATCATCAATAATTGTCTTGCATGTCCATTGCTTGGTTTTACTCAAGAGACATTCAAAATCATTTTGACTTGCATCGGAGAGTACTATGTATATAATGTTCTCTTTTTTTTTCTTTTTAGGTACTATTCAATGACTTTTCTTTCGTTCTTTCTTCATTTGGTTCTTTTTCTTTTTTTTTCTGAATCAGTTGTCTGGATCCAGAAAGTATAAATGTTGCAACAGTAAATTTGTTTTTCAGCGAGGTGGACCCAACAAAAATGAAACCAAGTTGGAATTAAAGTTAAGATTCAAATAATAAAATTTAATCTCAAGGTTAAAATGATTGGTTTGTGTCGTCTTTTTCTTTCTTTTGGCTAATTGGAGCAAATAATATTTAAAATCAACAGCTGTATCATGCGGTGACAATATTTACTATCAAAAAAAATATAACCCATGCGTAATCAAAACAGAATTCAACATTCATCTCACAGGGGAAGTTGTTTAGAACACGGGCCAATTATACTTTAGATTACAAGAAAAAAACAAGGATGCAGTGTACAAGAGCAACCAACATTGGTGTCAACGTGCACAAAGAATGCTAGAAGGACAAACATGCAGTTACTTCAGATTTATTAACTATGCCTCTTCACATCAGTAGTTTTCTCATTTGAGGTCGTCGCTTTTTCGAGTGACAACACCACGTCCTTTTTGATTTTCTCCTTTGATTTTGGTTACAATTATACTAATTATGACTAGCACACAATTGGTTTCCAAATTCTCTTGTAATTGGATGAAATTCTAGTCTCCGTATTGTGTAATACTTTTTGTCTTAAAATCGAAGGATTCTAATTACAAAATTTAATAATTAAAGGGAGTTCACTACCGTTTCTGTCCATATTCATTCATACCTTACGACCAAAATTATTTAAATTTTTGTTTTACATACTATTGAACTATGCTTGCTCCTATAATGGAACTAAAAATATTTATTTACAGGCAAAATTAATGATGTAATTAATTTACAGCTAGTTGGTAACAAAGAGTGATTTTCCTTTCGAACAATTATCGAATAAATAATAGAAATTGCAAGGTTGTATTTAAATAATAAAAAGCTTGCACTAATGAAGCGTTTTTCGTTGTTCGTTCCCCTTTTTTTTGTTTCAAAGCTAAAATCTCTTGAATGCATCCATACTATTGCTACGGAGTTTATTTCTTGGTTACTTTCTTAATTATGATACGGTTTGAAAGGCAAATGCTTCGGGCTGCTGAGCATTTCTACTGAACTTAAGGCATATTCCGGTTTTCTCTGTTCAGTATATCGTGACAATTCTCGGAAAGTATCATCAACAAGATTTTCACGGGTAACATTCAAAGGCACAAATTGAGATACGGCAACAGGGGCGCCAGCAAACATGTACAAAAGAGCTGGTGTAGCAACGCTTTGCATTGCATTTTGCATTTGAATTGCTTGGTCAGTTTAAAAAAGCAGTGTTTTAGTTTCGGCATCAACAAGAACGGATAATTACACAGGTGAAAATCCTCTATCTGTCTGTCCCATTGGACATAGTCTTGCTGGAGGTCGATGAAATCTTTTATTTATCTTTTACGGTTTGTATGTTCATATGTATTCGTTTAATTCCTAACTTTGTAATAGCTGCTAACATGTTGCATAAATTGTTGCTTTTAGTTTTGTTCCCTCTTGAAGCGAGCATTTTTCATTTTCATGGCGTTGGCTGTCTGCTCCCTGCGACTCCATTCTTATTGGAATGGTTTTCAAATTAGATTGAGAACAAAGAGCAATCGTTCTCCATTGAAAGATACAGGACAGCAAGTATAGGCGGCTTTTGTTCAATCATGCATGACGAGGGAGCTGACAGAAGGCTGCGCTGGTCTAGCCGTCTTCCCGTGACGTGTTTACACTTTGCACTGTTATCGTTTGCCCAGGTGAACGGGAAAATGCAACCAGGCCACGGCCTTCCTTGCGCCTATTATAAAGTCGTCCCAACGGCCTACAGGTATGCATCCAATACACTGAGACGAGTTCGTTTCAAAAATGTTAATTATATTAAACCACCCGGCGAATCTTAAATCGCGACCGGCCAACTCAAGGTAACCTCCTTATGCGTGGCGGCCACTACCTCCACACTTCAATTCCATGTGGCTGTCAAACTCTGTTGGCATCCCACGACAAAATAGACGTGGGATGTGCACTGGTCGCAACCAACGTAAAATGACAAGCCACCTAGCAGCAAAGTGTGTTGGTAGTGGTCACCAGCGGCGTCGCATGATTCATTACAGGGCAGTGTCCACGATGCCTGCCAGGCATGGGGAGACTGAAGGAAACGCTGCTTGGCCCTATGACGTTTATTTTTTTTGTTTATTATTTTTTTTTCAGCGTCGTAAGTCTTTGGCGTGGTAAACTCCCAGCTCCCTTCCGGACATGTCCGCAATGAGGTACCGCGTGGGACTTAAAACTTGTCAGACTCGACACTTCACGAACTTCTTGTCTAGCTTGGCAGTGTAGTGCCGACCTGCTTCACTTTGTCTAAAATTCCGTCGGTAGATTTCGTCACCTGCCTTGAAGCCAGAAGGATGGGATCGCAGATTGTACCGCTCCTCCCCTACCCGTCTACTGTCTTCAATCCTCTCCCGGATTGGTTCTTGTAGAATTTGGAGTTTCTCGTGCGGCTCCGGCACCACTATTGGGTCTTCCAACCCTTTCAACTGCCACAATAGCCGGTACGAGTTTCCGTGGCAAATCATATGCTGGCCGAACACGGCAAAGTATGGGGAGATGCCGGTGGTGGAGTGATAAGACGAACGCAGGGCACAGGTGATGGCGGAAATCCTGCGGTCCCAATCCTTCTGATCCGGTTGGACGTAGGCCTGAATGGCGGCTATGAGGGTGCGGTTCAATCGCTTGGACGCATTGGCTTGCGGAGAGTAAACGGCAGTCCCCTGATGCGTAATGCCATACTTCTCCATTAATTCTCGAAATCTAGACGAGGTGAACTGAACTCCGTTGTCAGAGACCAGCTTCTCCGGTACTCCAAATATATGGAAAACGCGATTTTCCAGAAAACTGACTATGGGGCCGGTGTGCAGGTTTCGAAGAGGTTCCACAATCGGAAATTTGGACAAGTGGTCCAGGAACACGACAGCTCCCGTGTACCCCGAAGTCGAGCGAGGGTACGGACCGATGAGATCTATATACAGGCGCTGGAACACCCGCTCCGGTAGTTCGAATTTTCCCATCGGGGGCCGAAGAACAGAATTGGGCGCTTTAGTGCATTTGCACAGCTCACAAGTGGCTACGTACTTTTTCACTTGCTGCGCCATCTTAGGCCAAAAGAAGTAAGTCTTCAGTCGCCGAAGCGTACGACCATAACCGCCGTGTGCACTCAATGGGTGGTCATAAGCCCGCTTAATCGATTCGCATGTCAGTTCTTCGGGCACCCATAACTTCCACTGCTCCTCTCCTTGAATGGGGTCTCCGGAGGCGTGTCTCGTCCACTTGTATAAAAATCCCTTCGTCACCCGTAGCTCTGGCAGCTGCGGCAACTGGTCCTGAATCATATTCATCAGCTGGATATAACATGCTGACTTGAAGGCGGAATGTTCCAAGTCGATCCATAGGGGGCTGTCATCCTCCTGGACCAACTCGGCTCCTTCAGGGGCGAACATCCTTGATAGTGTGTCCGGTACCACGTGCTGACTTCCCTTGCGGTGTCTTATCGTGAAGTCAAACGCCTGTAATTTCAAGGCCCATCGGGCCAAGCGGCCGTGGAGATCCGTTTGGCTCATCAGCCATTTCAGTGACGCATGATCAGTGACGATTTCAAAAGGATGTCCTTCTACATATGCTCGAAAATGTTTCACGGCCAGCACAGCCGCTAGGCATTCCTGCTCCGAGACCGTGTAGTTCCGCTGGGCCTAGTTCAGCTTGTGGGACATGAAGGCTATAGGTCTCTCCTCGCCGTCTTGTGCAACCTGGACTAAGACTGCTCCCACCCTATGTTGACTCGCGTCACAATGGATTGAGAACGGTTTGTCAAAGTCCAGGCTGTGCAGTACGGGGGCTGTAGTCAGACTCTTCTTTAGCTCTTCAAAGGCTCGCAAGCTGGGCTCTTCCCAGACGAACTTACGTCCCTTACGCAGCATGTCGGTTAAAGGAGTGATAATGGTGGCATAGTCACGTACGAAACGCTGGTGCCATCCGCATAAGCCTAGGAATCGGCATAATTGCTTGGTGGTCTTGGGTAATGGAAAAACGTCAATCGCTTGAGTCTTGTCCGGGTCGGTTTTGATATTGCCATGCCCAATGATGTGACCTAAATACTTCACCTCCGTCATCACGAACTGACTCTTCTGTATGTTGATGGTTAACCCTGCCCTCCGGATGTGTAGACCCACCTCCTGAAGCAGGTCGATGTGTTCGTTAAAGGTCTCGGTTATAAGCAGCAGATCGTCCAAGTACACGAAAACTTGGTGCCGTAAATGAGGTGGTATCACCTTATCCATAAGGCGCGTCATTGTTTGAGGGGCATTGCACAATCCGAATGGCATGGTCACGAATCGGTACAGGGGCTGACCTGGGACTGTGAAGGCTGTTTTCTCCTTTGAGCCCGGGTCTAAAGGAATTTGCCAGAAGTCGTCCTTGAGGTCTAAGCTCGTGATGAAGTGGGCTCTAGGCAACCGACTCAAAATGCCTTCAATCAACGGTAAAGGGTATGCGTCCTTGACAGTGACGGCGTTCAAGCGTCTGGCATCTAAGCATAGCCGGACCTTGTTCGGCTTGACAACTAAGGTGACTGGGGAAGCCCACGCGCTCTGCATTCGATCAACTTCGGCATATAACAACTTTTCCTTCGCCGGAGATATGGCAAAATAGCTCTGTTTTATGGGTTTAGCATCCCCCACATCTATAGTGTGTAACACCAGTGCCGTCCGCCCGAGACCTTCCTTCTCATGCGATGGAAAAGCCGATATAGCCGAGTCAAGTCGCAGTTGCTGATTCACATCCAGTGTATGTCGTAATAGTGAGTGGTTTGAGTTTGGTCAGGAACTGTAGTGACGGACTCCAGGGTCGTACCGGAAAACAGTGCCGGGGCCAAGTTAAATTTTCGAACGAAATCCACCCCTAGATAAAGATTCTGGGTTAATTGAGGTATGATGTAAAATTCCAGAGGTTTAGTTACTCCCTTAAAGGTGACATCCGTCGTAATTTTTCCCACTACAGAGTGACGAGTTCCGTCCGCCGTGCTTAACCAGGTGGTAAAATGGTGGATTTGGTCCGCGTGCATTGCCAGTACCTCCCCTGCAAAATCGGCTGATATGCGATTCACACTGGCTCCCGTATCGACTAAACCTGACAAACGTTTTTGCAGGAGGTGTACTGACGCATAGGGTCGAACGTCATCCCCTCGTCTAAGTGTTTGTCCTTCAGCACCTTACTCGACTGCCTGACCCTTCTCCAGAAGCTCCGCATCCGACGCGTGTCTCGCTTTCTTCGCGGTGGGACAGTTGTAGCCAACTCCTCATGGAAGATACGCTGTCGACTAGCCAAATAATTCCGCAGTCTGACGTGGAAGGGTTTGACTTGCCAAGGAACTTTCGCCTCGCTATCATTTCCCTGCGCGTCTGCGTCGACAAAGGATGGCGTCGGTTGTGGAACTTCGGGAGAACTGTGTTTGGCGATGCGAGTCAGCAGAATTGGAGTCATGTCTGGGGCTTGGTCATAGCTAGTGATGGGATCAGCATTGGTTCGCCCGGGTTGTAGGAGTGCCGACGGGTGGTCGCGGCACTCGCTGGCAAGTTTTTTCGCAATTTGCAATTTGCGCAATCAGGTGCGTAAGTGTCGGCCTTCCCGCATCGGTAACAGAAGAGCGTCGGTTCCGCTGGACATGCATAGAACCGATGCCCCGTTTGTCGGCAGTTTCAACAGACCGTCGGGCTTGTAATTGCTTCAAGGGATGGTCGATCAATCATTGCTGGGTCCTCAAGCTCCTGTGGTGCTCCGCTCCTCGGTACTGGTACTGGGTCAGCAAGTAGGTGGTCCGCTGCCATCAACTCCGTGGTGTGATGATTTCGGGGATTTGGTCCCGCTATGCGAGGTTGTGGACGGAAGGTACCTCGCAATCCCTGTATGGTGTTGATGGGAAAATGCAGAAGGCTGTTCTGAAGCTCCCAACGCATATTCTCTCTGATCATTTCTACCAGTTCGTCCTCGGGCATGGTTGTTCGCAAGCGAGTGCTCAATTTCACTATACTTGTGTAGTACTGGTCGAACGGTTCGTGAGCGCCTTGTTTCCGTTTCTTTATCTGTTTCCTTAGTTCTCTCTCAGTGAAGCCATCATCAAATCGATTGCGGAAGGCTGCACTGAAAGAATTCCAAGTGGGACGTGGCGTCGACTCCTTAAAACTCCACTACCAGTCGGCAGCACCTCCGCTGAACAACAGATGTGCATGCCGGAGGAAGGCCGAGAAATCACCGCCCAGGGTACTGGATACTAACGCCTGAATCCAGAAAAGGAACCGGTCCGCTGATATCATAGCGTTGAGACCCATGAAGTTCAGGTGCCAACTCTCCATGATACGAGGCGTCGGGTCTCGGAAAGGTGTCAGTGCGTTCCCGGGGGGAATCGCATCTTCGATTGACCTGTTGTAAGGGACTGGAGGTACCAACCTCCTCCTCTATGTCTCAGACATATCTCGCATTAACGCCACGAGAGTGTCAATGGAGTGGGTGGAAGGCACGGGTGTAACCTCGGCCGCGACAACTGCAGCAGGAACTTCACCGCCCACGGCTCCTTGCAAGTCCATCAGTGATTGAGGCGGTTCGGCATTTGGAACCCCTTTCGCCACTGCTCCACGCGTTGGGACGGGCGTTCCGAGGGGGACGTCTACGGTGGTCCGCTCTATGGGTCGCCGGCATAGTGGGCAAGGCTCGGACGTGAAGAGGAGCTGCTGGACACAGGCGCGATGGAAAAGGTGTCCGCACTCCAATCGCACGCTGTGTACGCCCTCCACTACGTCTTCAAAGCAGATCCAACAGTTAGCTGGTTGGACCGTTTTGGATCTGGTCCAACGCTTGTCTGGGATCCGCTTAGTCGCCATGTTTATGTTTAATGTGTGTTGCACATGCTGGTCGAGTTCGGAGTAGAGGCCGGCAATAAAGAAGCATTCTGTGACGCAGTAAAGAAAGTCCTCGGCAAAAGCGCAACTATAGCCCCGCTCGAGCCGATGGCAACGATCGAAATACGGGACATTGACTGCGTGACGGATCTGGCCGAGGTAGAAGAGGCCATCAAAAGGGAGTTCCCTAGCGTGGGAAGGATCAAAGCGAGACTGACACCAGAAAACAACAGGGGACAACGCATGGCCATAGTTGACTTGAACGAAAAGGACGCCGAACAATTCCTGAACAAGGGCAAAGTACGAATAGGGTGCGTTGTCTGTAGGATACGGCGAAAAGCAACGCCTCTTCAATGTTTCAAATGCCTTGGTTATGGTCACACCACACAAGTATGCAAAGGACCCGATAGGAGTTCCCTATGTTACAAATGCGGTGAAATGGGACATAAAAGAAAAGAGTGTACAAAGGAGGCACACTGTATTCTTTGCAAGGATGCTGATCCAAAACCTGATTTTGGACACGTCTTGGGATCAGGAAAATGCCGGGTGTTCCAGGAAGCCCTAGCCAAGGCCAAATCAGAGCTTCGATGACCCGCATCCTGCAGCTAAACCTACACCGCAGTTCAATCGCCCAAAATCTGCTTGAGCAGTTTGCGAGGGACAGGAAAGCCGACTTCTTGCTGCTGAGTGAGCAACACCATGATAAAAGTCCTGCATTATGGTACTCTGATGAAACTGGTACTGCCGCTATCTGGGTTCGGAACAGTGATTTTCAAGCGGAGAGTTGTGGATGGGGGGATGGCTTCGTGTGGGTTCGGTGCTCAGGGGATCACCTTCTTTAGTGTCTACCTAACGCCTAACGAGCCGATATCATCTTTCCAAGCCAAGCTTAATGCTTTGGAGGGCGCTGTCTCGAACGCAGAGGGTAAAGTGCTCGTTGGGGGCGACTTCAATGCTAAAGCAATCGAATGGGGCATGTCTCGGACGGATTCGCGAAGAAAACGAGTCCTGGAAATGGCGGCCAGGACGGCCCTCGTCGTACTAAACTCCGGAAATACGCCGACTTTCCGCCGTATTGGCTGTGAGGGAACCATACCGGACGTGACATTCGCCTCGGAGTCCTTAGTACGGAGGATACTCAGCCAGTGATCACCAGTGCATTCTGCTTGAGATAAGTGATGCTATCTCCCGACGTCCGTGCTCTCGGCCTTCTACAACTGGATGGAACATTGGAAGAATGGACGTCGAGAGGTTCGTCAAGGTTCTCACAGCAGGTGATCCGCTGCAGGGAGCTCCGGAGGGGACGGAAGAACTGGCAGCTCAAGACGAGGTGAACTTTACCATGAGCATAATCACGACTGCTTGCTCCGCTTCTATGCCGCGCCGAAGACCCCGGCACGGCAAGCCACCGTGTACTGGTGGCCAACTGAAATCGCTGAAAAGCGGAGGGAGTGTCACAAGCTTCGGCGTGAGGCTCAACGGGCGCGGAACCGTGACGAGGCATGCAACCAGGTGGCAGCATATAAGTCAGCCAGGAAATGCCTTCGCAAACTGATCAACAGTAGCAAGGCTCGCTGCTGGCAAGACCTAGTGGACAATGTGAACAAGGATCCGTGGGGCCTTGGCTACAAGCTGGTCATGGGGAAACTTGGTGCCCTACGGAAACCTTGTATACATGACGCGGAAAAGATGGACGCGATAGTGCGGGCACTCTTCCCCGCCCATCCCGTCCGTGTTGACAGTGTCCATGGTGAAACAGCCGTAGAGTGCCCACTCTTCACACTGCTGGAACTGGAGGAGGCAGTCCTCTCCTTGAAAGCGAGGAAGGCTCCAGGTCCAGATGGTGTTCCAGCTGAGGTGTTGCGGCTCGTCTATCACCATTGTCCTGACTTGCTGCTCAGCACATTCAACGTTGCCTACGGGACGGGGTTTTCCCGGTACGATGGAAGGTGGCGAGGCTCGTACTGATCAGCAAGGGGAAGGGAAATCCCGAATCGCCGTGTGCATACCGCCCGTTATGCATGCTAGACACGGCTGGGAAAGTGCTAGAGAAACTCATCAAGGGAAGACTCACTGACGCGATTCGTGCTGCTGGGGACCTATCTCCTCGGCAGTACGGCTTTAGAGCAGGACGTTCTACCATTGATGCGATTGCAGAGGTGGTGAACGCGGTCCAAAAGGCAGAGGCATATAGTCACACCAAGCGACGGATCGTCCTGTTGGTGACACACGACGTCAGGAATGACTTCAACTACGCTAGATGGGTGGATATTCTGGATACGCTGGAAAACTCTTTTCAAGTTCCAGAATATCTAATGCGGCTTTTGAGGAACTACCTAAAGGACCGAAGCCTGCTCTACGACACGACACAGGGCCAACGAAGGATGGAAATTACATCGGGTGTTGCCCAGGGATCTATCCTTGGTCCGGACCTGTGGAACGTGTCTTACGATGGGCTACTGAGACTTGAGATGCCAGATGAATCGCGCTTGGTTGGCTATGCGGATGATGTTTCGGCTCTGGTCGCCGGACGCACCGTTGGACAAGCGCAACTTAGGCTAGGTATGCTAATGCGCCGAGTAAGGGACTGGATGACTGCTCGCGGGCTCAGTTTAGCACTGGAGAAAACCGAAGTGGTCATCTTGACAAAAAAGAGAATCCCTAGAGTAAGGATGATCAGTATTGGAGGTGTACAAATCGAATCGAAGCCAGCGGTGAAGTACCCGGGGCTACTGATCGACTCGAAGATGAGTTTCTCTGAGCAAATCAGGGCAACGGCTGAGAAGGCTGCTTCGGGAATATCGGCCCTGAGTCGACTTATGGCCAACGTAGGGTGACCCAGCCCATCAAGAAGACGCCTCTTGATGAGTGCTGTAGGGTCAGTACTACTGTATGGAGCAGAGGTATGGGCCGACGCTCTCAGCAAGGAGGTATACCGAAAACGATTGGCACAGGTACAGAGAAGAGGAGCACTGAGAATTTCATCTTCGTATCCAACAGTCTCCGACTCGGCGGTGAGAGTGATTGCAGGCGTGATACCTGTCGCCCTCCTTGCTAGAGAGCGCCGCGCTATCTACCTGCGCCAAAACGAGGATGCGAGGGAGATGGTTGTCCGCGAGGAGAGACAACGCTCGCTCAACGATTGGCAGCAGTCTTGGGTGAATTGCACGAAGGGAAGGTGGACTGCGCGCCTTATCCCGGACGTGAGACCGTGGCTAAATCGAAGGCATGGTGAGACTGACTTCTATCTGACCCAGCTTTTGAGCGGGCACGGATGTCTTCAGTCTTACCTGCACAGGATCGGTAAGTCACGGTCTCCCGATTGTCAGTTTTGCCCAGGAGAGGAGGACAATGCCTGTCACACATTTTTTGCTTGTACGAAATGGGTCAGGCTGCGAAGGGAACTACTCTACAGGGAGACGGGAGAGCTCACCCCGGATAATATAGTTGCGGTGATGCTCGAATCGGTTGACAAATGGAACCAGGTGGCACATTATGCTCGGGCAGTCCTTAAATATAAAAGGGACTCACAGCAGCCGGAGGTGCTGGAGCTGGGGGATCGCTCTTCTGGCATGTCCTCTTCCCCTCTCCACTCCCGCTAGGAAAGGGACTCCCCAGCTTGAAGGCGCCCACGGCGTAACAAAACGAGACCTGGCCCGAAGTAATGTGTCAAACGGTTCCAGGCTGGGTTCTCAGATTGACAGGGGAGGTGTTTAGTGGGTAGTCCAAAGGTATCCTCCATGGGAGTCCCACACTGCCAGACTCGGCGGGCGTAAATGCCTTCACCTCCCTACCACAAAAAAAAAATGTGGTTTGCAATGGGTATTCCTAAAAAAATAGAAAGGTAGATTACTCCTACTACTAACTTAATATGTATGAAAACTTAGAAATATATTAGTGGCCGATAGTGGCGAGCTATTTCTGTAAAATAGAAGAAAAAGTTCTTTTACTACACACTTTCCCTTCCAGCAGTCGACTTCTCCAAAGGGAAATGAGAGTGCGTGGTAGTCTGCCGAAGAAAGGGTGCTTCCGGTCGATTTACAAAATTTATCCCCTAAACCCACATACATTACAAAAACCGTCCCTAAACTACGTTAAATGACTCGACGAGACAAGTGGTAGAGCTACCGTAACGGTTTTGTACGCGGTCAAAATTCCCGACGCGTGGAAGCATTCCGGGCTCCGCAGCTCCAGCATACGCCACCGAACGTTGAACCGATACCACTCGTCTATCACGCATACGAAATAAGTAGAATCCTTCCGCGACATAAAGGCAAGGTAGCCTTCTATTTTCTTGAGAGTCCAGGCCGACAGGAGAAACTCCATCTGGCTGACAGTTCCATCAAGAAAATAGAAGGTCCTTACAGGGGTTAGGCTGGGACAATACATCGGAAGGATTTTGTCGCGAAAAAAAATCAAACAAAGGAGAGCGGAAGCTACAACTCACGTGAAGCGACTGCTAGTGTGTATCACACAACTCCACTGCTCCTGTTTGTGAGCCTCGAGTACCAAGGTACCTTACATCCTCCGTAAAGGACCAACTCGTCAGAAGATGCGAATGTTTTATCCCCTTAGGATGTTTTGGGGCCCCACGTTGGGCGCCATTTGTAATGATTTTAAGAATTCGTGCGAACGCGGAACCGACCTCTCATCGGTTCTAGACGTTAAGTCTGAGTAGTGCAAACGGACGGTACCAACCGGTCAACCAATCCGTGCACCGTAACCCATTCACGCGGTGGCTGCTTGTCGGCCAGCTAGATCGGAGAGGATTTCGGTCGCGGGTCTCCGAATGGGTTACGCTCACTTGCAATATTCAGCCACCTATACTTGCCCGTTTTCAAACGCGTTACAAAACAAAACCATACGGAGAGGAAACCTATTTTACGTTACTCCCTATTTCTTCCTCAATCAGTCAAAGAACAAAATCTAATTTTTACTTCGCGTTCCCGAATTTCCGACGCGGTACCGAAAAGTATACTACGTTAACGTAATTCCGAAAAAAGCTACGCTAAAGAAAAATCAAAATCAACTAAGGTACCGCGTACCGCGCGCAACACGAAACCGACCTCAGCGGATTTTCTCAAACCCTACCCTCGCGACGGCATACCTACCTTGCACCTCATTTCCCGCTGCAAAGAAGAACCACTGGAAAGGAAAGTCGTTATTAGAGTTCAGCAATTCATAGTTTTATTCATTTGTGAGATATAATCAAAAAAATTATTATTCCTATCCATTAATCATGCTTAATTTATCGACTTATCGAAGTAAATTAAGTCCTTTTTCATCGAATACAGTTTTCGGGACAATAATAACTAGCATACAAACTACTTCCTAAACTCAACTTAGAAAATACTAAACCAAAATAAATAGGAGATTAATCAAATGCTGATTTTCTACTTATTCGGGATTTTAATCATCAATAATTGTCTTGCATGTCCATTGCTTGGTTTTACTCAAGAGACATTCAAAATCATTTTGACTTGCATCGGAGAGTACTATGTATATAATGTTCTCTTTTTTTTTCTTTTTAGGTACTATTCAATGACTTTTCTTTCGTTTTTTCTTCATTTGGTTCTTTTTCTTTTTTTTTTCTGAATCAGTTGTCTGGATCCAGAAAGTATAAATGTTGCAACAGTAAATTTGTTTTTCAGCAAGGTGTACCCAACAAAAATGAAACCAAGTTGGAATTAAAGTTATGATTCAAATACTAAAATTTAATCTCAAGGTTAAAATGATTGGTTTGTGTCGTCTTTTTCTTTCTTTTGGCTAATTGGAGCAAATAATATTTAAAATCAACAGCTGTATCATGCGGTGACAATATTAACTATTTATTTGCCCATGCGCCGACGTTTCGAAGCACACACTTGCTTCTTCATCAGTGGTACAATAACTAAAGCATCCGACATAATTTAATAGTTAATAATATTAACTATCAAAAAAAATATAACCCATGCGTAATCAAAACAGAATTCAACATTCATCTCACAGGGGAATTTGTTTAGAACACGGGCCAATTATACTTTAGATTACAAGAAAAAAACAAGGATGCAGTGTACAAGAGCAACCAACATTGGTGTCAACGTTCACAAGGAATGCTAGAAGGACAAACATGCAGTTACTTCAGATTTATTAACTATGCCTCTTCGCATCAGTAGTTTTCTCATTCGAGGTCGTCGCTTTTTCGAGTGACAACACCACGTACTTTTTGATTTTCTTCTTTGATTTTGGTTAGAATTATACCAATTATGACTAGCACTCAATTGGTTTCCAAATCCTCTTGTAATTGGATGAAATTCTAGTCTCCGTATTGTGTAATACTTTTTGTCTTAAAATCGAAGGATTCTAATTACAAAATTTAATAATTAAAGGGAGTTCACCATCATTTCTGTCCATATTCATTCATACCTTACGACCAAAATTATTTAAATTTTTGTTTTACATACTATTGAACTATGCTTGATCCTATAATGGAACTAAAAATATTTATTTACAGGCAAAATTAATGATGTAATTAATTTACAGCTAGTTGCTAACAAAGAGTGATTTTCCTTTGGAACAATTATCGAATAAATAATAGAGATTGCAAGGTCGTATTTAAATAATAAAAAGCTTGCACTAATGAAGCGTTTTTCGTTGTTTTGAAATGGAAATTTGAATTTTCCCCCTATTTTTGTTTCAAAGCTAAAATCTCTTGAATGCATCCATACTATTGCTACGGAGTTTATTTCTTGGTTACTTTCTTAATTATGATACGGTTTGAAAGGCAAATGCTTCGGGCTGCTGAGCATTTCTACTGAACTTAAGGCATATTCCGGTTTTCTCTGTTCAGTATATCGTGACAATTCTCGGAAAGCATCATCAACAAGATTTTCACGGGTAACATTCAAAGGCACAAATTGAGATACGGCAATAGGGGCGCCAGCAAACATGTACAAAAGAGCTGGTGTAGCAACGCTTTGCATTGCATTTTGCATTTGAATTGCTTGGTCAGTTTGCAAAAGCAGTGTTTTAGCTTCGGCATCAACAGGAACGGATAATTACACAGGTGAAAATCCTCTATCTGTCTGTCCCATTGGACATAGTCTTGCTGGAGGTCGATGAAATCTTTTATTTATCTTTTACGGTTTGTATGTTCATATGTATTCGTTTAATTCCTAACTTTGTAATAGCTGCTAACATGTTGCATAAATTGTTGCTTTTAGTTTTGTTCCCTCTTGAAGCGAGCATTTTTCATTTTCATGGCGTTGGCTGTCTGCTCCCTGTGACTCCATTCTTATTGGAATGGGTTTCAAATTAGATTGAGAACAAAGAGCAATCGTTCTCCATTGAAAGATACAGGACAGCAAGTGTAGGCGGCTTTTGTTCAGTCATGCATGACGAGGGAGCTGACAGAAGGCTGCGCTGGTCTAGCCGTCTTCCCGTGACGTGTTTACACTTTGCACTGTTATCGTTTGCCCAGGTGAACGGGAAAATGCAACCAGACCACGGCCTTCCTTGCGCCTATTATAAAGTCGTCCCAACGGCCTACAGGTATGCATCCAATACACTGAGACGAGTTCGTTTCAAAAATGTTAATTATATTAAACCACCCGGCGAATCTTAAATCGCGACCGGCCAACTCAAGGTAACCTCCTTATGCGTGGCGGCCACTACCTCCACACTTCAATTCCATGTGGCTGTCAAATTCTGTTGGCATCCCACGACAAAATAGACGTGGGATGTGCACTGGTCGCAACCAACGTAAAATGACAAGCCACCTAGCAGCAAAGTGTGTTGGTAGTGGTCACCAGTGGCGTCGCATGATTCATTACAATATATATTTAAAGAAGGCTTAAATGATACGTATAAACCGACTGTATATGCGGCGCAACCAAACACGCTAGCAGAAGCAGTATAAATGGCCCTTGAATTAGAACAAACCTCTGGGAAACCCCATACTTATAATGTGAAAAGGAAAAATGAACATTTTCACCATCAAAACAGTATAAATTACAATAAAAATATATATATATTTTTTTATTCAAAATCCTCAATTCAATAAAAGAGAAAATTTCAAATATAACGGTACGTCACGAAATTTTGATCAGATATACAACAATACGTTTAAAAGAACCCAAAGACCAAATCATAACCAAATATGACAATATTATAATCCTACAGAAGCAAACTACGTAAATACACAAAATGATAGAAGGCCGCAAAAAATAGAAAATATACTACAACTTGGAATGCAAAAACCAAGTTACCAATATATGAGATGAAACAATTGAAAGCAGTAGATATAAAGGGAAAAGAGATTGAAGACACTCTTTTGGAATCAAAAGAAGATACAATAAACGGTTAAAATTCTAAAAGCAGATGAAAATAAAACAGTAACCTATGATCCCTTTGAAGGACTCTCAGAATTATTCCAAAATCCCAATTTAATTGATAATAATGAAAAACATGAAATGAATATAAAAACGGGAACAACATTCAGAATCAAATTAAATTCAGAAAGTTCAGATTTACTTGCAAAACAATATCGAAAATCTAGCAGCCTTATCCATAACATGGAGTATGACAAGCAAACGTACTTCTGAAAGTACAAATAACAAAACCTTATTTCCTAAAACAGAACCAGCTTTTATATTTGCGACAATAAGTCCTCACCAAATAATTCAAGTACGAAAAAAGTCAAATATTTAACAGGGGAAAAAAAAAAATTTAATGCAGATGAAGATAGAAGAAATAGACAAGCGATAAGATGCAGCGAAATTCTATGAAATCAGTTTCACATAAGGAGAAACTGTCATCAAAATCGCTCAATAGAGCTATCAGAGAAAACGATAATAAAATATTCAAGAAGAGTACGATACAAAAAAATTAAAATGTTCCCAATGTACAACAAGAAAATAATGTACCAATATAAATGATAGATAAAATCCCAGAGCTGACATTTATCGATATAATACTAAACAAATTAATACGGATGTATCAAAATAAACATTCTTCAGAACATGCAAATCAGCAAAGAGTAGTTCTTAATCTTGAATAAAGTTACGATTGGAAAAGAAGAAAGAAATAGTAAAATCTACAATTAAAAGATTGTCTTATCTCTTGAAAATGAATAGTCCAGATTATAAAAGAACAAGTCACTATAGCCGATATAGCAAAGTCCGATTGAATTCCCACTACATCCATTATGTACTCCTTATGAATATTTGATAACTTCATTTTCACAAAAAAAAAGAGTTTAGATTTCGAAACTAAATTTTGGTTAATTTGAAAAAAGCTTAATATAAGTTTTGAATTAAACCGAATATAAATTTTGGATTTGACTAAATACCCTTCCACTTTTCAATTAAGAAAACAAATATTTGTGAAGGTTAAGAACAGAAAGAAAAATTACAAAAACCTTCTTACTAAAAAATAAGAAAATAATAAGACCAGTTAATATAGACGCTATAATATTGATTCATCGCCAAAATTAAATATCAAATTAAATGTACAAAATAAAAGCAACAAATTTAATAAAGATCAAAACAATTTAATCCATAAGAACAAAAAGATTCATTGAACAAAAAATGTATTACTTGTACACCAGAGAAACCATACAAATGTAAAATAGAATTGTACTTTATAAGTAAATCAAAATAATTAAAAATTTAATAGGCCAGAAATAATGAACTTCAATGATTTTTTATCACTAAACCAGATGAAATATTGATTTATTAACAACAACAACAAAAAATGAGTTAAAATAATGAGAAGAAAACAATCTTGATACAAAAATGTTAAAATTAAATAAATTTGAAAATTTTCACTTAGCGGCCAGGGTGTAATGATATCCATAGTAATACATTATGAATTCAACGATTATGAAAAATTACCAAATATTTGAATTTGGCCGAATCTAGAACATTTTACGTTCCAGTAGATTTAACATCTGGCAATGCTTTTTTATAAGCAATGTAATATTAAATGTAGTTTGTAAGCAATAAGGTTACATTAATTTCCATATGTACAGTTACGTTAAAATATTATTTAAGTAGAAGCAATTTTAATAAAACTCTCATTCTCGATACGCTGGTTGTTTTACTGCGTGAGAATGCAGACATGCAGACTGGAAGGCGTTCCACGCCTTCTACAAATTTTAAATTGTACAATTTATAAAAACCTTCATTGTAGCAAAAATGCAAGAAGGCGCCCAATGCTTGTGTTTGTTTTCTTGGATCAAAAGCGTTTCAACACTTATTTAATTACACGGCGATCCTAAATATTATTATACAAGGCCTTGCGTAGCGTAGGATGGAAAAACCGCGATGGATGCTTCCAGACGTTATCGTTGGTCAGCAGTTCACTCGTGTCTGTCAGGCATGGAAACGAGTTCATGGACGTATCTAGTAATAAACGTTGAATCCACGAATTGATCTGTGGCTAAGGAACACGTTCTGAGTCAGTGAAGGAATGATGAAGAAAATAATATCCTTAGTCTGACGTCTGAACGTCACGGGTGTTGTTCATCTTCTCTGAATAAGATGTTTGGTGCCATCAACTATGCTGATTTCAGAGCGCCAGGATTTTACCACCGTGGGGTGTTGATGGAGTACCTTTGAGCCGAGGCTCGAGGCAAGGCAGCTAATACTTGCACCCGTTGAATCAGTGCAACTGTGATTTCGCCCAACCCTTTGATTGGTGCGTAAGGTCTGGTGTAAATCTCGGAAACCTCCGAGCTATTGTATAAATTTAGGGTTTGATGGCAGGTGCGCAGTCTTTTACGGAAACTCCGCGAACGACTAGTTGACCATTATTCTTTGCGTGAGCGAGAAGTGACTTCTTCGGAAGCAAGGTGCACTGTCGAGCCACACGGTATTCCTGCAGCCGAACATGATATGACTTTAGTACGCGAATTCATGACTACCGGGGTTCTTCAGGCAGTAACTACGGTGTTCGCCTCAAAAGTGTCGTTGGAGAGGCTTCTGGAAAAGGGAACCCATGCAGTCATAATTGTAAAGGCTGGTCTATTATCGTCAATATTGGGGTTTGCAGCAGGCTGGCAGCCTAGTTTGGAGCTTTGGAGTATCGCTCGTCCATTTTTTGAAGTGGTGCAATTGGGCAATCTGGGAAGTAAGTGTCAGGCTTACTGCATCCATAGCAGAAAACCGTACGCTCTACCCAACCTGCAATAAACCGATGTCCGGTTTGCTTGCAGTTCCAGCGGGTGGTGAGGTTTCCCACTGCGGTTACTGTAAGCTTGTCTGACTCCGTGTTGATATCGTCCAGATCTGGAGTGTTGGTCTCTTGCACCACATCCGCAATCCCGCGCCACGGACCAGGTCTACTCCACAGGTATGGCCATTCTCGGAGGTCCTCCTGAACTCCTTCCTGTCGGCTCTCAAAAGCGATGCCATGTCTTGAGGTTCTAAGTTCACGACGTGATGCAGCACTCGCAGCAGTTGTGTTTGGGTCATTGCCTCAGTTAACTGGCCATTTAGCCATAAGATGCCAGCTCGAAACTTGCACAAGGGCTCATCTGGACGTTGCCATCTGACATGGATTTAGTCCAGGACCCTCTCGTCTACGTTCTGTGGAATACTCCATACGGAGTACCTCCTTCAGTCGTGACCAGCGGTGGGATGGTGGAGTAGCATGTATTCACCAGTACGTTTCCAGCGTTGCTCCCCTAAGCAGCATCAGCAAGTAGCCGACCAGCGTCGTGTGATCCCCCGCCAATATTTGGTCCGTCAGGGACTCCACCTGATCAATGAAGAACTCGACGTGGATGGAATTTGGTTCTCCACTAAAATGGAGATTCCAGCCCTGAACGATGCTGGGGATCTGAGTGGGCTTTAACTGATACAGTGGATCCGCGTTGATCAGGAGGAGTAACGGGAGCAAGAGTCGGTGGTTGCACTTGGCTGAGTCGCGATGGAAGATCCCAGGAGTCCCAAGACATGTATCAAGATAGTGGCTTCGGATCCACAGAGGAGAGGTAATCTGCTCTCTGAATCTGGGTCGGCTGGTTTGTAACTGGGTCGTGAGGTACTCGTGCCAATTTGAGTCGTTTTAGTGCTAACTCAGTTTTTTTTCACAGCGACGGATGAAGAAGTAGATACGTTCCACTACAGTGTAACAATCACAGCGGATTTGGTGTGGTGAACTATCTTCAAATGTTATACCCCCCCTGATGTACTCCTTCAGAAAGTTAACGACACCAATGCGTATTATTTCAACAACCAAATAATCATGGAGTGGATACATTCCCCCGCCAATATGTGTTCAAAGACGACATGCATTTTGAAGGTGCATTGTGTTCTCCTAAATGTTGACTCCAATTCGATAGAAGGGTGTTAGCTAAATGCTGAAAATGACGCGATAAACAGAACTTAACTAGTCAAAGGACGAAATTCTCACAAGTAGCTGAAAGTGGCGAACTATAAAATAACTCTTTCAAAAAAATATAAATATATCATGAAAATTCGGACTTTGCATGCATTTGTCCCCTTCACAGGCAAGGACCTTGATGGTGAGCTGCTCCTTTGCGTTACAGGTACTACTCTCTTGAGGCACCATAAATATCAGAGTTCGGAAGTGCTCTCTCATACGCTAGTTTTGACCAGGTACAATTTGTCAGCCCACGGTTGATTCTGACCCGCAAGCAGCGCGTGTCTTATGATGGATAGTCACGAGCTCGCTAAGCAGCCAATCGCGTGAAATCAAAATCCATGTGTTGAAAGACACTAAAGCACCGCTTGGTTAGGGGTGCAGTTAAGAATCAGAATCAGGATGATGAGTAACAACTTCCGAATACATATAGTGGTAAGGCAATGTATAAATCAAAAGCAGGTCCAAACGATATTGATGTCCAAGGAGAACACAAATTCGAAAGCTGTTAAGGTTCCTGGGGTACGGTTAGTGCAATATCCCTTAATAGTTACCTACCCGCCGAAAATTGAGACACCTAGTAGGGTACCATAGAGACGATGGTCTGTCTCATGCTCACGACTGTTGATACAGCCGCGTTTTATGGGCCCAACGTTGGGCGCCACTTCGTAGTGAAAACGGGTAGATTAAATATCCATAAAGGACTGCAGCGATGGTCTGCTGCCTCGGCGAAAGAGGATGGTGGGATCCATGGAGATTGGCGTTATCTGAGGACGCGTAAATGCGCTGGCAGGCTAGCATTGCGGTGTCGTGGGTGGGTTCTTTTTCCCAGCACAAGACTCGCTACAAAAGAAATTTTGCATCCATAAATTTCGAGGTTCAAATGAATATCGACTGAAGTCGACAATGAGGTAACCTACTAAGGGTTAAAATTGAGGGGACAAACCGAGCCTGCAGACAACAGACGGACTTGGGAGGACGATACTTATGGCCCTCAAATAAGAGTGAGCCGTCCAGGTGGAAGCGGTTCCCCCTCGCACCACCTCAACCTGATCAAGATCCAAATGTACGCGTGGCCATATATTTTCCATTTAAGTGAAAAACCCATACAACATAATTTGAGTGAATTTTTCCTTTGAATTAAAAGTATAAACGTGGCAAATTTATGTCATAGTATTCGCAGTTTGTGCCTCCAGATCCTTTCTCTGCTCCAGCAAAATAATCATTAAGTGTCGTTATCGTTGATTCGAAGGTATACCTTTCAATATGACCATCAAGTTCACTTGGCAGCCTGGCATGAAACCAGACGGATGTTCCTTCACTGTAATCCCGTTGGACGAACACTTTAGTGCAATCCAACTGTAGAGCACTACTTCCAGGGGCGCTGTTTTTTGGCATTTTTACACGCGACTCCCAATATCGCTAGTGAGCTTGAACAAACGGAAATTGACATTTCCATTTGCTAACAGTTGTCAAGTCTGTTAATTTTATTGTCAATAACGACCTCCGCATACAATCCACTAGAATCACCCTTTAAATGCACAGTACGTATTTTTAACACCAATCATTTCACACGAAACGAGATCTATATTAATCGAAACACTTGCAAACGTTTCTCGATTTCATATCTCCTTTGGGGACCTGATCATATCTGGGAGCCAAAGAATAACCACATGATTCTGATTACGGAGGCGAAATTGTTTCACAAAATAGGTTCTACGAGTGCAAATCTCACACCCGCCACGATTTTTATGATTTCGCTGTTTGGCGATCAAAAGCGGACTCCTCGATCCGTTCCAATCCCAACATCATCTTTATGCCACGACGGTGGTTTCTCCGCTCCTAAGCAGATTTTTCTCTTGCTTGTCTGTCGTCTACCTTATTGTCATGCCGCAAGGGTGGATTGATGAGCCTCCAGCTCAGCCACTGTAGATTGCATTCGGCAATGCAACACGTGGATGGGCTGCATTATCTCATTGTTCTCATGGCCGAACATTTAATTGCAGATTTGAATTTTTAAATTAATGAAAAAACTTTAAATAAAAATAAGGATATATATCATAAAGAAATTAATTATAAAGAAAAATTGCAATTTGATATAGAGAGGAAAAAGATAAAATAAAATTTACATTTATAAAAAAATATTTTATGATTTATACTCGTAAACTATAAAAAGGACTCATTAAATTTTCCAAATCTGCAATTAAAATTCCGGTTCAGTGTTATGCCGGTTTTCGAATAGTTTTCTTAGGCGACTGTTCGATTACTATAGGGCAGCTCGTTTTCTCGCGATCCCAAGGCGGCGAGGATTGCGAAAAGGAGCTGAACGATCTACAAGTGGAAAATCTATTGTGTTCGGGGTCGGAAAGCGGAGTGGGATGACAGAAAAAACGATTAGCAGACGGATAGACAGGCGCAAATGCTTTCGATTTGCTGTAAATGGGTAAACTTTGCTTGTGATTGAAACGAAGTACGGACGGACAAGACAGATGTGTATGTTTAAACTATGACGCAGGTCTTTTGCATGATATATCCCGAATCCTTTCCCCATAAGGTCTGTGAGGAGGTAACGGTTGAGTCCTCCAACCTTCGGTACAGGGCTTTTCAGAAAACTGCGATCTAACTTGCCCAGCGGTGTCGCTTTGTTGGAAGTTGCGACAAAAAACCTTATCCCCTTCTTTCAAATCGGAAGGTTCGGACCTCAGGTTGTAGTGCGTCTCATTTGCTCGTCCTGCGACCTTTATCTTCCATCTGATTCGTTAGCGGATGCCACCTAAACGTTCATAGGGCTCCAGCGCAACGATGGGATCTCCCAAATATTTGAACCCCAAGTGAGTTGGATGGATATAAGAACGTTCTGATGCGTTAGATGAGGAAATTTTATTGGCGTCAGTTGGTGTTCGACACCGTACTGGTCGAGTAGACCCTTAAACTGCCGAGATTGGAAGTGTACTTCATTATCCGAGTACACACTACCTAGTACGCCAAACACATGGAATACCCGACCCTCTTAAAATTTCACAATGGGTGGAGTCGTGAACTTGCGGATAGTTTCCGCCAGTGGAAATTTAGATAGCTGGTCTAGCACAACGATAGCTCCTATATGTCCCACAGAAAAACGAGGATATGGGCCGACTAGATCTTTATACAGGCGGTGAAATACGTTCTTCGGAACGTTGAGTTGACTCATGGGAGGCCAAAGAGGCTGGTTGGGAGCTTCAGTGCCTTTACTGGTCTCATACGCGCTTACATAGTCATTGACCTGAAATGACATTTTAGGCCAAAAGAATTATTTCTTAAGGCGCCGAAGCGTTCGACCAGAGTCACTGTGGGCACTTTGAAGATGGACGTGTGCACGGAAGATCAGATTTTGAGCTATTTCCTCTGGCACCCAGACTTTTCATTACGTCGATTAATAAAGCCGTCTATCACTTTCAAATCAGGCAACTGTATTTGTTGGGTTACGATGGTGTGCTTTAACTCGTTGTTGCTGTCCGAACCATAATGCGGGCTGTCTAAGTATATTTATCTATCGTCACTTAATCCCAATTCCACTCCTTCGGGTGAAAACAATCTTGAGAGAGAATCGGGCCCGATGTTTTGGCTCCCTTTTCGATGTTTGATGGAGAACTTGAACCCTTGCAGTTTAAGAGTCCATCAGGCCAGACGTCCATGTAGGTCATTGTATTGAAGCGTGTTCTGTGATAGTTTCAAACTGGTGGCCTTCGATGTTCGCTCGGAATTTCTTAACAGTGATCACCGCTGCCAGACATTCTTGTTTGGATACGGTGTGGTTTCTTTTGGGTGGAGTTCAGTGTACGGAACATGTAAGCTGATATGTTGGTCAAACGCTTTTGTGATGAGTAGAAGGTCATCCAGATACATGAAGACTTGATGTTTCACCTGAGTTGGATACACTTTGTCCATCAAACGGGTCCTCCTTTGTGGAGCGTTACACAGGCCGAAAGGCATTGTGATGAACTGGTCCATAATTGTTCGGGCACTGTGAAATCGGTTCTATCCTTCAAACCTTCATCGAGTGAGATTTGTCAGAATGCATTTTTTAAGTCGAGAGTTGTAATCTAGTTTGCTTTCGGTAGTCTTCCTAATATTTCATCGATGAGCGGAAGAAGGTAGGCATCTTTAGCGGTCACTGCGTTGACTTTCCGGGCATCTAGATAAAGACGGACTTTAACTGGCTTCACCACCAAGGTTACCGGTGAGGACCGAGAACTTTGAGACTCCTCTATAACCCCAACTGTAGCATCCTGTCCAATTCTGCGTAGATTAGCCGGTGAGAGGAGGTAGTGTCTGTATTTTATGGGTTTGCTATTGCTAACATCGATAACATGTGAGACTAGAGAAATATGGTCAAGGCCTTACGTAGCGTAGGAACGTTGTCGTTGGTGAAGAGTTCACTCGTGTCTGTCAGGCATAGAAATGAGTTTATAGACGTATCTAGTATTAAAGGGTGAATTCACGAATAGATCTGGGGCTAATGTACACGTTCTGAAACATTGAAGGAATGATGAAAAAAGTCATATCCCCTGAATGTCACGGGTGTTGTCCATCTAACCTGCATAAGATGTTCGGTGCCATAAACTGTGCTGATTTCAGAGCGCCAGTATTTTACCACCATTGGGTGTTGATGGAGTATCTTTAAGCCGAGGCTCAAGGCAAGGCAGCTAATACTTACACCCGTGTGAACCATTGTGACTTCTTCGGAAGCAAGGATTCACTATCGAGCCCCACGGTATTCCTGCAGTTGAACATTATATGGTTTGGGTACGTGAATTCATGGCTGCTGGGATTCTTTGGGCAGTATTTGCGGTGATCACTTCAAAAGTGTCGTTGGAGAGGCTTCTGGAAGAGAGGGAACCCCCGCAGTCATAATTGTCAAGGCTGGTGTATTATCGTCAATATTGGGGGTTTGCAGCAGTCTCGCAGCCTAGTGTGGAGCTTTGGAGCACCACTGATGTGGTTGGGTACTCCCTCGTCCATACTTTGAAGTGGCGCAATCCGGGCAATCCGGGAAGTAGGTGTCAGGCTTATCGCATCTATAGCAGAAAACCGTACGCTCTGCCCAACATGCAATAAACCGGTGTCTAGTTTGCTTGCAGTTCCAGCGGGTGGTGGGGTTCCCCACCGTGGTTGCCGTAAGCTTGTCTGACTCCCTGTCAGTATCCCTCAGATCTGGAGTGTTGGTCCCTTGTACCACTTCCACAATCGCCCGCTGCGGACCAGGTCTAGTCCGCAATCATGGCTGTTCTTGGAGGTCCTCGTGAACACCTTCCTGATGCCATGTACTGAAGATCGGAGTGCACTACGTAACAGTAAAGCTCCGGCTTCAAAGTGCACTTTAGCACCAGCAGCAGTTATGTTTGGGTCATTGGCTCAGTTAACTGGTCACTTAATCATAAGGTAATAGCTTGAAACTTGCAGAGGGGCTCATCTGGACGTTATCATCTGGCATGGATTTAGTCCAGGAGCCTCTCATGCATGTTATTGTGGGATACTCGATACGGAGTAACTTCTTCAGCCGTGACCAGCGGTGGGATGCTGGAGTAGCATGTATCCGCCAGTACGTTTCCAGCTTTGCTTCCCTACGCAGCATCAGCAAGTAGCCGGCCAGCGCCGTGTGATTTCTTGCCAATATCTGGTCCGTCAGGGACTCCAATTGATCAATGAAGACCTAAACGTTGATGGAATTTGGTTCTCCACTAAAATGGAGATTCCAGCCCTAAATGATGCTGGGGATCTGAGTCGGCATCAACTGATTCGATGAATGTGAAGGTCTGCGTTGGTCTGGAGGAACCAGTTGAGCAAGAGTCGGTGGTTGCACTTGGCTGAGTCGCGATGGAAGATCCCAGGAGTCTCAGAGCCTGTATTGAGATGGTTGATTCGAAGACGGTTGGGTTGGCTGGTTCATAACTGCATCCTGCGGTCCTCATGCCGATTTGAGTCGTTTTAGTGCTAACTCAGTTTTTTTCACAGCGAATGATGAAGTAGATACGTTCCACTTCAGTGTAACGATCACAGTAGATTTGGTGTGGTGAACTATCTTCAAAATTTATACTCCTCTTGATGTACCCCTTCAGAAAGTTAACGACACCAATGCGTTTCCTTTCATTATACCAAACAATCATGGAGTGGGTTCATTCCCTTGCCAATATGTAGGTAAGGTTAGCATGCATTTTGAAGGTCCATTGTGTTATCCTAAATGCTGCCTCTAATTCGATAGAAGCGTGTTAGCTAAATGATGAAAATGACGCAATAAACAGAACTTAACTAGTCACAGGATGAAATTCTCACAAGTGGCCAAAGGTGGCGAACAATAAAATAACTCTATCAAAAACAAAAAAATATAAATGTATCGTGAAAATTCATTCATTTGTCCCCTTCACAGGCAAGGACACCGATGGTGAGCTGCTCCTTTGCGTTACAGGTACTATTCTCTTGAGGCACCATAAATATCAGAGTTCGAAAGTGGTCTCTCATACGCTAGTTTTGACAAGGTACAGTTTGTCAACCCAGGGTTGATTCTGACCTGCAAGCAGCATGTGACTTATCATGGATAGTCACGGAGTAGCTAAGCAGCCAATCACGTGAAATAAAAATCCATGTGATGGAAGACACAAAAGTACCGCTTGGTCAGGGGTGCAGATTAGAATCCATCGCGAAAAGGATGTTGAGTAACAACTTCCGAATACATATAAGGACTCTAATATCATTGGCCTTGCTAGTCATACAATGGTGGTAAACCACAAATGTATAAATCAAAAGCGGGTCCAAACGGTATTGATGTCCGAGGACAACACACGTCTGAAAGTTGTTAAGGTTGCTGGGGCACGATTAGTGCAATACCCTTCAGGAGCTACCTACCCACAAAAAATTCAGACACCTACTAGGTTACCCTAGAGACGATGGTCTGTCTCATGCTCACGACTGTTGATACAGCCGGGCTTTTTGCCATTTTGTAGCGGAAACGGGTAGATTAAATATCCATAAAGGACTGCAGCGATAGTTTGGTGCCTCGGCGAAAGAGGATGGTGGGATCCATCGAGACTGGCCTTATCTGAGGACGCGTGAATGCGCTGGCAGGCTAGCATTGCGGTATCGTGGGATGGGGTCTTTTTCCCAGCACAAGACCCGCTACAAAAGAAAAAGAAGTCGAGAGTGAGGTAACCTACTAAGAGCAAAAAATTGCTGACCCAGAGGACAAACCGGGCCTGGAGAAAACAGACGTACTAAGGAGGACTTCGTCGTTACTGACGATACTTATAGCTCTCAAATAAGACTGGGGCGTCCAGGTGGAAGCGGGGCCCCTTCGCACCGCCCCAACAGGATCAAGCTCCAAATTTACGCGTGGCCATATATTTTCCATTTAATTGAAAAACTCATACAACATAATTTGAATGAATTTTTCCTTTGAATGCAAAGTATAAACGTGGCAAATTTATGTCATAGTATTATATGAGGGAATCACATAACACTATGCCATAAATAGGCACGCGAGTGGAAGGCCACCTTACCCTGCAAGAACACCTGCGAACACATAGAAAGGGGTGAGCTCACCCGATGGCTAGCTCATTATAGTGGAGGTGCCAGCCAACGTGGCGGGTCCCATACCCGGTCAGGTTCAGATAAAAGGAAAGACCAACGGTGATTATCTACTCACACATTTTCTTTATTTTCTTTGATTAATTTCTGTACATGCGGACATGTTTGTAGTCAATTCATTGACGAGGTACTACCATCTTTTCACTGGCCGCGTTTGATCTCAATTAATTCAGAAAATTCATCAAAGCTATTGCAAGAATACTTCAAACAAGTAAACAAGTACAAACAACCGTTCCAAGTCCTAAGTAAATCCTAATTATATTCAATCGTTTATATTCACATCAATTCATTCAGCTACTAACTTGGTCTCGCGAAATTTTTGTGTTGAATAACCCAACTCCTAATTTTCTTTTCTTTTTTTTCTACATCCGTTTGAACTTAATGTCAAGTTAAAATTACTTCTCATTGTATTTGATGATTCATTCAGCTTAATAAATAACGAACAACATTATTTAATAAACAAATTAAAACGAACAGGTGTATTCACCAGACATTGGTGATGCCTCGATAAATTCCTCTATTGCTGCTGACTAAAACTTATTGGCAGTAGTGATTTGCTTCGTAATCAACCATTAATGGGAAATTGAACTGTTTCAGAAAACTCGTATGCGATTCATATAAGTAACTGACAAGCAGGTATATTAATTTTTAAGTTTTTGTTTGCTGATATTTTTTTATCGACAAAAAATTAAAACATATTAATTCTGCCAGCATCTGCTTCAGTTGACGTTACATAAAACTCTTCGTTGGGATGGGAAGGCACAAGTCATGTGCGACCAGGTTGAACTAATATTGAAATTTCGATTATACGCAAACCACGAAATGTAGGATCTGTTATTTGCAGCCCTTTTGGACTATAAATACGCTCATTTTGCGATGCAATAAATTTAGATATCTTTCGAAGAGTCTTATCGTAATGAGTTTCAGTGCACATATAAACTTTACAAGCTGTTAGACAAACCAAACATCCTTCGCAGTATGTGCCGCCAGATCCTTTTTCTGCGTCAGCAAAATCATCATTAAGTGTCGTTATTGTTAATTCGAAGATATGCTTTTCATTGTGAATATCAAGTTCCCTTGGAAGCCTGGTATGAAATCAGACGGATGTTGCTTCACTGTAATTCCGTTGAACGGACACTTTAGTGCAATCCAACTGTAGAGCACTACTTCCAGGGGCGTTGTTTTGGGGCGTTTTGACACGTGACTCCGAATATCGCTAGTGAACTTGAACAAACGGAAATTGATATTTCCCTTTGCTTATAGTTGTTAAGCAATTAATTTTACTGTTAATAGCGACTTGCCGTACACAATCCACCAGCATCACTCTTTACATGCACAGTATTTTTAACACCAATCATTTCACATGAAACGAGATCTATATTAATCGAAACACTGGCAAACGTTTCTCGATTTAGTATCTCCTTTGGGGACCTGATTATTTCGGGGAGCTAAGGAATAACCATACGATTCTGATTATGGAGGAGAACTTGCTTTACACAATAGGTTTTCGGTGTGCAATTCACCTGTCACACTCCGTGCGATTTTTATGACCTCGCTTTTTGGCGATCAAAAGCGGACTCCTCGATCCGTTCCAATCCCAACATCATCTTTATGCCGCAATGGTGGTTTCTCCGCTCCCAAGCAGATTTTTCTCTTGCTTGCCTGTTGTCTACCTTATTGTCATGCCGCAAGGGTGGATTGATGAGCCTCCAGCTCAGCCATTGTAGATTGCATTCGGCAATACAATACGTGGATGGGCTGCATCATCTCATTGATCTCATGTCCAAAATTTTGATTGCAGATTTGAATTTTTAAATCAATGGAAGATAAAACTGAAAAAATCTCAAATAAAAGTATAGGATAAATATCATAAAGAATATAATTATAAAGAGAAATTGAAATTTAATATAGAGAGGAAGAAGATAAAATAAAATTTACATTTATAAAAAAAATATTTTATAATTTATAACTTATAAATTAAATTAATTAAAATTTTGGATCAGTATTATACTTGTTTTCGAATAGTTTACTTAGGCGACTGCTCGATTACTACAAAACTTAGAACGTAAATATATGAAAATAGGAGGTCCCCATATCCGACACAGGCATTTTTGGCTATCTCGACTCTTGGGGGCTCTAGAAAAAAATGATATTTTTAAACAATTTTCCGACACCCAAAACTGTTTTTGGGTTAACGTTTCTACGGGAGTTCAAGTTGTTTCAAGTTAGAACGAAATGGTACGAAAAAAGGAGATCTCCCAATTTCACACAGGCCAGTTTGGCTATCTCGACTGCTCAGGCGCACAAAAAAAAAACGGATACTTTTAAACAGTTTTCCACCCACCAAAACAGTTCTTGGGTTAGTCTTCAGAAATTGCAATTATTTTTCGAAATTCACGTTCCTATTGAGTTCGAGTGGTTCGAAATTAGAATTCAAGCCTGTGAAAATAGGAGATCTCTCAATTTCACACAGACCATTTGGTAATCTCAGCTGTGGTTCACTCTAGAGAAAAACTGATACTTTTAAACAATTTTTCGCGCCCCAAAAATTTTCTTGGATTAAGACTACTTCAAATTGCCACCATATTTCGAAATTCTTTTTCCTAAAGAAGTTCGAGTGGTTCAAAGTAAGAATTCAAACGTGTGACCGTAGGACGTCTGCAATTTCACACAGGCCGTTGTGGCTATCTTGGCTCTAGGGTGCTCTAGAGAAAAACTGATACTTTTAAACAATTTTCTGACCCCAAAATATTTTTTGGGTTAAGCCTTCTTAAAATTGCCAGCAATGATAGAACGAGTCTCCAATTTCACACCGGCCGTTTCGGCCATCTCGGTTCTGGGGCGCTCTAGAGAAAAACTGATACTTTTAAACAATTTTCCTACCCCAAAATATTTCTTGGGTTAAGCCTTCTTAAAATTGCCAGCATTTTTCGAAACTCACGTCTCTTCGGGAGTTCGAGTGCTTCATGATTAGAGCGCAAACGTGTGGATCCAGAAGATCTCCCAATTTCACGCAGGCGGTATTGGAGAAAAAACTGATATTTTGAAACTTTTTTCTGATCCCCAAACCATTTATTGGGTTAAGCCTGCTTCAAATTGCTAGCATTGTCTGAAATTCTGATTTCTGAGGTTGTTCCAGTAGTTCAAAGTTAGAACGCAAACATGTGAAAATAGGAGGTCTGCGAATTTCACAGAGGCCATTATTTTATCTTGGCTATGGGGCGCTCTATAGAAAATTAGATACGTTTAAACAATTCTCTGACCCCCACAATATTCTTTGGGTAAACCTTCTCCACACCGCCTCCATTTCTCGAAATTCGCATTTCAAGGGAGTTCGCGTGGTTCAAAACTAGAAGGCAAACGTGCGCAAAGAGTAGATCTCCCAATGTCACATAAGCCGTTTCAGCTGTCTCGGGTCTGGGGTGCTCTGGAAAAAAACTGATACTTTTGAAAAATTTTCGAACCCCAACACATTTCACTGGCGCTGTGAACAGTTTTCCATTCTAACTGTAAACAACCCACAACATAAAATATTGCATATATTTGCGAGATTTAAAGACATGTATAGTATATGCTGCTAAACATATGTAGTTGAAAATTTGCTGAGAACGTGATAGAAAAAGATAGCATGACGAAATTTTGGAATTTTCAAACGTGTACATGAGGTAGAAGATTCTCCTTAATTATGATTGGTTCATTCTAACTTAAAAAAACACCAAAATTACTCACGATAATTTTGAAGATTTTTTTGACGGTTTGAAAAATGTAAATTGTGCGAAAATGACTTGCCCGAGTACAACTCGAAACTAAACTTTCTAATTTAAGTATAGTTTGGGTTAAGTCTTTCCTCATAATGGTAAATATAAGTGGCGCATAGTGAGTTAATTGAATACTTGTGAAAACAAAAAGAATTATGTGGTGAAAGTGACAGTGAAGATCGATTTCCTTTCCGCAAAGTTAAGTCGCCTAGAAGAAAAGTTATGTATAAAAAGTAACATATTATGTATAGTATTTATTTCCGTAGTGGCCTATTTGTATTGAATAGTTAGGGCATTTTGGAAATGAGTGCAATTGACCCTTGATAAAAACGGTCATCTAGATTTAATCCATATCATACTTGCTTTGAAGTGTGTTGCAACCACGGAAGTCACCGCAGTTGCAGACATTAATATTTGGTAGAGGATTCTTTAACCCAGGGTGGCATTCTGCGGCTGGCTAGCACTCAGTCATATTGTAGGATTTCCTGGAGAATCACTTGCCCATGATGGGCCACCTCACATGAAAAGCCAACCACAAAGAGAAAGAAAGGGAAAGGAAGAGGTTATTTCTAAAATAAATTTTTTTTTTATGTTCAATGGCCCTTTCATTCAATTCGAAAAAAAATCCACCACTATGTAGGATTACTTCGTTAATCCTTCAAATCCATACTTCACCGTTTTATAAAAAAATGAACTAACTTGCGGACTAGAACTTGCTTATTTTTATCTTAACGGGACGAAAGCAATAAATAGCTTTCGTCACAAATCTTTTTCAAATTCACGTCGTGCGAAGAACAAAACCCTGCATAACCTCAACAGGTCAATTAAATGTTCGTATCCTTTCAAATTTTCCGTTTCATGAAACGGTGACATCGTTTGCACAAGGGATATCCTTTGAACTAAAGAATTTCCTTATAGCACCATGTAAGTTTGAAAAAAACCGTTCTGTGCTTAAATTGTGGGTAAATTTTATCCCGTACTCTCCAGCAACACTTTGTTCTTTAGTTCAGAAACGACTTTTTCAAATTTCATCCAACAACATGAAATACTATGTGGAGTGTAGTGTTAGGTGATGTACACAAGTCCGTAAAGGACCGCAGCGATGGTCTGCTGCCTCGGCGGAGGAAGATGTTGATATCCGCCGAGAATGCCCTTGTCTGGGGATGCGTGAATGCGCTGACAGGCTAGCATTGCGGTGTCGTAGGGCGGGTTCATTCCCCCAGCACAAGGACCCACTACAAAAGAATTTCGCTTTCACGAATTCTTGGATTTCAAAAAAACAGGTGACCGAAGTCGGAAAATTGTAGGTGACTACAAAGAAGGGAAATGACTTGTTCAGAGAACAAGTTGAACAAGTAAAAACGGATGGACTTGGAGAGACTTCGTCGTTACCCGACGATGCTCATGGCCCACAAATAAGAGTGGGAAAACTGGGTGGTGGTGGTGCCCCCTCGCACCTCGATTTTCAAAATTATTTTTGACCTTACGCTTAAGATTATAGGGACCAATATTTTTAGAATTGGAATGGCAGCTTAAAAGCCTTCGACTATTTCTTTATATTTCAAGTAGAATATTATGAGATTTCAAAATCTTATAACATACTTCCATCGATATGGAGTGATATATATAGAAATATGTTATTATATTTAGACGTCCAACCACGTAATCTGCAAAATATGATGTACATCATAGATTGGGTAGTCAATTGCGTTCGAATTTACCAAAAATCTGAAATATTCCAACATAGTCGCTCTACATTGAGTATTAATTTATAGTTTCCGCGTCTATTCAAAGAAAAAAAAACCATCATAAAATACTTTATAAAGTAAAAGAAGAATATTTTAATGGAAATCGTGAGTCTGCCGTACACTTGACGGAAATTCTTTCTGTTGCATCATTTTAATTTAAGAAAGGAAAGGTACCAACCATATGTATTCTTGCTCTATACTATTCATTACTCAAGGTTTAAATAAAAAAATTCATCAAACGCGATGTAAGGAAAAATGATTCAAGTATTGGTCCGCAGATTTTGTTAACAACAAGTTTAATACTTTTTGGCCACATGCATAGAGGTATACACTGGAGACGGCGAGCTTTCATTTCCCATATAAAATATTGAAGTCTCTTAATACATGCTCAATACGAACAAACATTCCATGTCCGTATACTCCAATTTTCGAAAGCTTTTGGACTTTTACGAATGAGCTTACGTATGATTGTCCAAATTCTATCATTGTTCGAAATTAATTTCGAAATAGCTAAAAAAGTTCATTATTTTTAGTTTTCTCTTTAATGATCATACTGCATTTACAATTGTAAACAATGCCTCCAAATATTGTTCAACAAACTTCTTTCCTTTCCATAAAATATACTAACAAACTACGAAATGCGCCACATTCAAATCGTTTTCGATCAAAATCAACAATTGTGACACCCCTGATTTCGGAAATGATGTTTCAGCTGATAGAAAACAGGAAGTTGACAAATCCTGCGAAAATTCCATCAAATATCGTAATTTTTAAAAATTTTCAATGAAAACGCTTGTTTCGGTCGGATTCTATAAGTGATTTCGAAAATAAAGCGTTCAATGTGTAAACGTTAGCAAAAATGTGAGCGCGTCATCGAGTATTTTTCATTATTTAGGTAAGTAAAGTGCAGTCAAGGAAACAATTATGTGTCCGGGTATAATTTACGTGATGTTTTCTGTGTCCGTCCAGGTTTTCGGTGCGATTCGTGAATGAAAACATAATTTCGAATGTTGTGTGAATCATGCCTGCTAGAAAAGGTACATGGGAGACGCGAGTTTAAAGATTTTCTCGGTTGAAACAGATTTGACGGCTGTCATAGAATTCCGATAACATGCAACTGAAACTCGCTTGCATTTTAAGAATTTACGCGCTTTTTTTTCTGATTTTTATTCCTACGGATTTAAATGGGCCTAAGTTATCCTTAAAGCTTCGTGTTGAAGTAATTAATTGTGTTTTTAAGTAAAAGTTCGTAATTATCAAAGAGCAAATTGCATGTGAAATAGATGTTGCGCGCAAATGTTGAAGTTTTGTTGGCTCCGTCCATAATGGTGTTAAGGTTAAATTGTTGAAAATAATTCGTTTTGTTATTGCGAAGGTGCTTGTAAGAGTTTCATGTATCGGAGTGAACATTTTAATTGAAAAACTTTGAAGGTTTTCTAAAATATGTGATCTCGTACCAGTGCAGTGCACCTACAATATGGGAGCTGTTTTATTAATTTCGAAAACTGGTCGGTTGAATTTAAAAATGTTTTTCTAGGTTTCTGGAGTTGTGGTGATGGGACTGAAATTGTTTTTGAAAATCGAGCCAATTAATGCCGAAATGCATGCATGGTGGTTTAATTTGAAAATATTTGTTTCTTTACCGGAAAACGAAGAAAACTGACTTCAAAGTGCCCTGCAAAGGATGAAATAAGTTTTATGAAGGTGATATTAAAGCACCATGCAATATGGCACCGCTTTTAAAAAGTTTTATCCATCTTTCTTACTTTGGAGTCGGTTTTTTTTAGGTGAATTTCTCAAGAGATATTTACCTATTGCGTATATATATATATATATATATATATATACATATATATACAGATATATATATATATATATATATATATATATATATATATATATATATATATATATATATATATATATATGATTTATATATGATATCACGAAAATCGTGACTATGCTAGAGGTCACAATTTCGCTCCAATTTTCACAAAATTTTTAGGAAAGGCGTATTGGGTGAATATCTCAGTTAATTTGTTTAACCAGCCAAATCGGTCGAGGGAAAAGAAAATGGCGGCCATTTTAGACAAACATTCGTGATTTTATTTCTGACCAAACCGTGGCTCCTATTTGGATGAAATTTGGTACAGAGGTTTATTGAGGTATGCGATGAATTTCACAATAAAAAATCCAAAGTCGAACCGTTTGAAACAAAATGGTGGCCGCTCAGACGTCGAAAAGCGTGTAAGCATTGGATGTTGTAGTTGTGACCAAACTTTTCAACCGATGTTAATGAAATTCGGTTCTTTGGTAATTACTGTAAATGCCTAAAGAATCGTGTTAAAAAACTAGAGGTCAGGTCTCCAAAAACAAAATGGCGGCTAGTTGAAGCTAGAAATTTCAAAGGCTTCTGAAAGACTCAATTTTGATTCGATGTAAATGAAATTTATTTTCTAGATTGAAAACAATTAAATCTAAACATTTTCCTATTTTGGTGCACAGAAATGCTCAAGTTTCAAAATGGCGGCGATTCAAATATGCGGTTTTTTCAGATTTTTGTGGCCCTCTAGTGGCCAAATTTTCCAATGGATTTTAATGAAACTTGAGATTTTGGATAATTGTACAAAGTCCTTGTACTAAACAAAAAATCATCAAAATCGGATGAAAAATAAATAAGTCGAAAATATAAAACCTAACATTTTTCGCTGCCATTTTCATTAAAAATTTAATACTTTTGCCCTGTCTAGAGGGAAACTGATTTGACTGAGATTGGACAAATTGACTGATGAGACTCTAAGATTGAAATATTTTTAAAAATCCAAAATCAAATGCATACATTCAAAATGGCGGCCCACAAAGGTCAGAAGGTAAGCGCAATTCGCTATTTTAGTAGCAACTGAAGTAATGAATGTTTATCATGGAAACATTTTTAATGGCGTAACTTGCAAGTATTTATATAACAGGCCATTTTAGGGGATTGTAAAATATTTTTACAATCCCCTTTTAAAATCGCGATCTGTCTTTTCGTCCGCCTGTCCATCCGTCCGTGCGTCACAGCAAGTTTTCTCGCAAACCACATACTTGAATGATGAAATTTTCTACGTAGGTCAAAAGTGGTACCCTCTCAAGCGTTTGCAAGAAAATTCCACCAGAATAATAATATCAGGACATATGATAATTTTTTGGCTTTCTTTTTGTAGTAAACAATTAATTTTCAACCGCTGCATTCTCATAAAGTTTATCGTCAAGAGTATGATACACCTTATCATATGATGAACGAAATTTCGACCGCAATTTCGAAATTAGCTTCGAGCCTATGCGAGTCATCACAATAGCAAAGGCAAAAGCTCGTGGCTTCATGAATTTGATCTTTCGCCGTCTCCTGTATATACCTCTATGGCCACATGATATAAAATTATGTTCATTACATTTGATTTATGTTTCAAAATATGAGCAAATAATCTGCCTATTTTCATTACACCACCAATATATCCCAATGATGTTCTAATAATATTGAAAGCTAGCTATAGTAATGAACTCCAGCAAATGCTTCACTCTAATGCGTGTAGTTGGTAAGGTTATACACGTATGGTTGTCCACTCCTCTCTCACTTATTGCGTTACTGTGTCATGCTTGATTTTGAGAAAACCATATCCTCAGCTAAACTTAAATACGAACCATTCATCGCAATGCAAGAAACTGAAGCAAGTTCATGCTACTGACGTGAAAATCCATGAGACGTTGATATTGATTAACTTCCGTATTGTTTATTGATATTAATAAAACGCATTTTGTCTTCCAAATTGACGATTTTGAATATGAACATCTTCGACTGACTTCTACAAGTCGCAAAAAAATGAAAATTTGTTTGACTGTTCTTTGTCGTTACTTCAAATAGATTCGCAAAGGTATCAACTGTACTCAGTAAGTGGAAAGTAATCCAATCACGAACAAAATAAAGTCTTAGGAGCACTGATAGAGACATGCAATTAAGATTCTACAAGTAATAGAAACTCAACCACTTTCCAAGGATATCCTACAGCACAGCAAAATCGAATTAAAAGCAATCACACACCACTCATAGTTGAAAGCGCGACTGTGACTACGATGCATTCCTTCATGTCTCCATTTACGTCAAGGCACTGTTACGTGCGAACTCTTAGGAAAAAAAATTAACGAAAACGAAATTTATCACTAATCACTGTGATTTATTTTATATATTTTATAACACAATCTTCGCAAGTTAACTAACAACTTATGAATTGCCGGACTTAACTCTATACGTTGTTCTTGAACAGCGACTTCTAGTATGTATATGAATAGCAACGTTTAGTATCTGAATAGCGACGTTTTGCCACGGCTCAGGTTAATTTATAAACTAAGATTGCTTGCGTTGCAATGCGAGACGGAATTTGCAAAACTTGGGAATATTTCGTGAGAATGGAAATTTTTCCAAGCAAAATTAAAACGTTGACAAAGTGTTTAGTTCATGGACACGGTGTCACGTGGCAAAACGTATGATATGCAAGCAATTGCATGCGCGTAACAGCACCCCGAATTCGAAGAGGTTGAAGTGCTGCATACTCGATCGCTTCAATTTCAATATTCCTGTCTTAATTGCAGCAACCACCATACAGCACTCCGAATGAGCAGAATCCATCATCACCTGGACAATAATTGCATCAACCTTACGTTCAGAACGTTCAGAACACCTTCCCCCTTACATTAAGGTTGACATCAACTTTTTACAAATATCTTGTTCTAATGCGTCTATTTTCAGGTTCAATTGATTGACTTCTATTTTCTAAAATATTTTCATCACTTATTCTCGAATGCCGCTTGGCACTCCAATGTCCAACGAAATTCTTCGTTTTTCCGTAAAAGTTTGTTCATAGGCTCGACAATTTTTGCAAAGTTCCTTACAAATCGACGGTAATAACCTGTGAAACCCAAAAAAGATTTAATTTCCTTAGAATTTTTAGGTACTTGTAACCTATCAACAGCTTCAAGCTTCTTAGGATCCATACTCACTCCATTATCGGAAATGATATGTCCAAGGTATGTTACTTCCTTCCTTAAGAATTCGCATTTGTCCGGTTGAACTCTTAAGTTATTTCGCTTAAGACGTTCCAACACAGCGATTAATTTCTCATTATGATCTTACACAGAATCTCCGTAAATGACGATATCGTCCAAATAAACAAAGCATTTTGACCCTTGTAAACCTGACAAAACCGTGTTCATCATACGCTGGAAACAAGCTGGTGCATTTTTCAGGCCAAAGGGCATACGAGTATACTCATAATGCTCATATGGAGTACTGAAGGCTGTTTTGCACTGATCCTCTTACTTCACAGGGATCTGATGAAAACCACTAGTCAAATCGATCGTAGAAAAATATTTTGCTTTGCCTAGTTGGTCCAAAATGTCAGAAATATTTGGCAATGGATAATTATCTGCAATAGTAACCTCATTCAATTTACGGTAGTCTATTACTATGCGCCATTTTAGATTACCACTTGCATCAATCTTTTTCGGTACCACCCACAGGGGTGAATTCGAAGGACTGGTACTTTCCCTTAGAGTACCATCCTTCAATAATTTTTGAAAATATTTTAATCACTTTCCGAATTTCTAAAGACAACTCTTGCATCTCTTACTCCAGGTGAATTACTCAATTTCTTTCTATTAAAACATCCTCTAAAAATTACTATGGATAATTTTCCATTAATACATTTATAAATTAGATACACGGAAACTAATATTAGCACTAATGAAAGTATCATAGAAATAGTAGAATTTTCTCGAATATGCTTTGGTACTGGTACAATTGCTTTATCCCAAAAATTAGCTTGTTCTACTAAATCAGAAGTGAGATCCTTTAAATCATGAACATTTGTACTTGTAAGCTTACCAAAACGTAATTTATAGCTTTTTATTTCATTTAGTTCAAAATGATCACAATATTCTTCAATTTGTACTACTTTGTCTTTTGTAACGAAATATTCAACAAAATTCTTCTCAGGGAAATAATCGTGAGTTGCACTATGAATACTACAGTCATTTGTCAAGTTGACAATTTCACTTCCAATGATTTTTTCGTGTTTTGTTATATTGCAATTAAATTCATATCTAGTTTCCACAGAGTTTATTAATAACAGTTGAAGATTATTTATTTTATGCATGATATCTACTTCATTACTTAATTGTCGAAATTCACAATATTTATCCGATTGTTCAAAGAACAAACTTGTTACACATGATTGTGAATAAACGCTTTTGAGGGGTAACGGTTTACATACATTTAATTTATTAATATCTTTACAATCAATTTCATTTGTTATGATAAACTGTTCTCTATTTTTATTTACAACAAAATATTTCTTTAAATCGCTTTTCATAATAGCTACATTTTTCTTAATGTATGGAAATCCAATAACTTCGTATATTTCAAGATTATCGTTAGTTACTTTATCGAGTGAAATTATGATAAATATATTCTTATTTTTGACGAAAACAGTCAACAGTAAGTCTTTTGTTATATTCTTGTAATTTTCAATTAAAGGAGTTACTGCTAAATGCTCCTTATCTTTTATCTTATTTAATTCATTGATTAGTTGTCCCGGTTCTAAGATAAAAGGATGTAAGATTCCCGATTGAATAAACAACAAACCATCACGGAGTATTTCGATTTGTAAGTCAATCACTTCAATTTTATGGTAAATTTTCGAATAAACCTCTTCATAATAAATTTGTAAGCTTAAATGTTTCTCATGCTCATTTGTAATATTATTAATTTTGATAAGTTCATCAACAATTTCATCTATTTTAACACGGATGGAATTTTGTTCGGTGGAAAGAACTTTCGCTTGTTTATTAATTTCATCCATTAAGTAAGTATTCTTCATCATACCCTTGCTGATATTAAATTCATTTCTTTCGACGGAATCTATAGCATCTTTGATGTTTTTAAAGTCGTATGAATCCATAGTTCCAAACAACATTTTCAATAAGCTTCCAACCCAATTTGCTAAGCCTCGTCGCAATCTGATATTAGGGGTAAAACCTAAAAGACCGTACACAGTATTCAGATTGTGATTTAATCGACTAGCTTGTAACTCTCCATTTAACTTTAAATTTTTACAAGCAGGAATGCTATTTACACATAAATCATTGATACTACGAGTTAATACTTTCACGTTTTCTATTTTAATTTCGATTTCCGCTAAGTCTATTACTTTAATTAACTGAATTTTCTTATCAATAAATTTAGCTTCAGATATATGCTTAAAATACGCCCCAGGATAATCTATTCCTCTTATAGAAACATCACTCATGGCTGTTCTGAGTCCTGCGGTGAGGGAAACGATGAACGTGACCCTGAAAAATATGGTTTTGCGATTGAACCAACTATTGAGTTTATTATTTATTTGGATAGAATATTTTTTAACACTAAGGACTTCGTATGGTCCTATCCATTGGTTCTCAGTATCTTTGTTCTTCTTTGTCTTATTAATACCTTATCACCTAATTTATAATTATATACAGCGCCCCTCTTATCTAATTGGCTGTTATACCTTTCTTTTTGTTTCTTTTTGATATTCCAGTTGAATTCTCTGGCACTTTCTCGCATCATTTGCAAATCGTTTAGTCTTTTAAGGAGTGTGGTATTAAGCTCAGATTCATTTTGTTCCCTCTCAGCAGGTATTTCGTCAGAAGGTAGAGTAATTTTACCAAATAAAAGTTCTTCTGCTGATTTTCCTGTTCCTTGACTTATGCATTGGTTGAAACAAAGACTTGCCATTCCAAGTGCTTCCTTTGGTGAAAGATTAGTTTCTTTAGTCACGCTTCTTAAGAATTCTTTCATTCTGGCGTGTGATCTCTCCACTGCTCCATTGGACTGTGGATGACGAGAACTTATGGGAATTTGTTCAACTCCTAGTCACTTATATAAGTCAGTTACATATTTTCCAGTTAAGACGACGCTATTATCGGAGAGGATCTCTTTTGGTATTCCAAAGTAAGCAATCCATTCGTTAATGATCGCATTGGATACGTTTTTAGCATTCTCACATTTTATATAAATGAATTTTATGTACCTTGTTAAGTTATCCTGTATTGTTAGAGCTTTGTGTTCGCCATCTTTCCATTTGAATGACACAACATCCATTGAAATTCTATCAAATGGCTGTTCTTTTAATTTTTCTTTTGTCATAGGTGCTTTTAAATTCCGTCTTACTATCTTTTGCCTCTGGCATTCTTCGCAATTTCTGACATACTTTCGAATGTCTTTTCGCATTCCTTTCCAGTGATAGCTACGTCTAAGGAACTCTTCCAAATTATTGACACCTCTGTGACCTCAAATTATACCTCTATGATATTTTTCTAGGAGTTTCTTTTTCTCGTTCACGTCGGTTATTTCGATTATATCTGAATTCGCTGCATTTGTTTCGTTTTGTGGCTGATCAATTAAAGCTTCACTTCTTGCTTTCTCCCCTTCTATAGTCTCCAAATCGTCCTCGATTTTACTTTCACATGAGTTATCTATTTCGTGTAGAGAAATTTCTTTAATTTGTCCGTCTTTAAAAATTCTTACAATTTTATCTCCTTGTCTGACTATTATGTCACCATGCTTGTTGAATGTTATATCCTCAATCAGCTTGGTATGTCTATAACCTAAGGCACTTTCAGAAACATCGTTTTCATGTTCCCCTACGGTTTCTTTATATTTGCCATTATCAGCAGGTACAATAGCATTGACAGGAAGGTTTCGACTTAGTTCGTCTGCTACTTTATTATTTTTTCCGGGAGTGTATTCCATTGTATATTGATATTCTTCTAATTTCAACCTCCATCTTACTAATCTACTTCCAGGATCTTTGACACTAAAGAGCCAAAGTAGTGGTCTATGATCAGTTCGAATAATAAAATCTTTCCCATATAGATATGGTCGACATTGCTTCACAGACCAAACTATTGCTAAACATTCTTTTTCGGTAGTTGAATAGTTTCTTTCAGCATTATTTAATGTTCTGCTTAGGAACATTATTGGTCGTTCACGATTGTCATCATCTTCTTGGGATAATACAGCTCCAATTCCACTATTACTCACGTCAGTCGTTAGTATGAACTTCTTATCGAAATCTGGATACATTAAAGTTACATTTTCTTTTAATGTTTGTTTGATATTCTAGAATGCCGCTTGGCACTCCAATGTCCAACGAAATTCTTCGTTTTTCCGTAAAAGTTTGTTCATAGGCTCGACAATTTTTGCAAAGTTCCTTACAAATCGACGGTAATAACCTGTGAAACCCAAAAAAGATTTAATTTCCTTAGAATTTTTAGGTACTTGTAACCTATCAACAGCTTCAAGCTTCTTAGGATCCATACTCACTCCATTATCGGAAATGATATGTCCAAGGTATGTTACCTCCTTCCTTGGGAATTCGCATTTGTCCGGTTGAACTCTTAAGTTATTTCGCTTAAGACGTTCAAAAACTGCGATTAATTTCTCATTATGATCTTGCAAAGAATCTCCGTAAATGACGATATCGTCCAAATAAACAAAGCATTTTGACCCTTGTAAACCTGAAAAAACCGTGTTCATCATACGCTGGAAACAAGCTGGTGCATTTTTCAGGCCAAAGGGCATACGAGTGTACTCATAATGCCCATATGGAGTACTGAAGGCTGTTTTGCACTGATCCTCTTGCTTCACAGGGATCTGATGAAAACCACTAGTCAAATCGATCGTAGAAAAATATTTTGCTTTGCCTAGTTGGTCCAAAATGTCAGAAATATTTGGCAATGGATAATTATCTGCAATAGTAACCTCATTCAATTTACGGTAGTCTATTACTATGCGCCATTTTAAATTACCACTTGCATCAATCTTTTTCGATACCACCCACAGGGGTGAATTCGAAGGACTGGTACTTTCCCTTAGAGTACCATCCTTCAATAATTTTTGAATTTGTGTTTTGACTTCCACTTCATGAATTTTGGGAAATCTGTAGATTTTTGTATAAATTGGTTTTGTTCCTGGCAACAAATCAATAGAATGTTCAGCTGCCTTCGTTAAGTTTTGTGGATCTATTTCAGTAAACAAACATCGATAATTATTTAAAATATCCCATAAACTTTTCCTTTCTTCTGCATTCATGTGTTCATCTCGGATGACTATTTCTTTTTGACTTTCTTTGAGTTCCTCAATATCGACTTTACACACGTTGATAAGTTCTGAATTAATTTTTGATTCTTTTTCATCTTCATTCAAAATAACGATTGGAATTTCCCCGCTATCATTAACTTCAACAAGAGAATTCGCCACTTTCAATTTGCCCTCCTGCATTCCCATTACAAGGAGATTTTCTCCTGGTTTTCCACTGATATGCAGGTAACGAATAGTTTCTGATCTTTGCCTTGCAAGAAGATTTTTCTTGCATAAATTAATTTTGCTCTGGCCAATTTCTAAATCTTAATCTTTCAAATTTACTATTGTTTGATTTTTGACAAAAAATCGAGATCCAAGAATACCATCAAATTTGTCGAATAGTCTATTGGTTGCAACTTGAAATTGGATGTCGAATTCATTATAACCATAACTTAATTGCAATGTTGTGAGCCCAAATGTCTCTGCATCTATTGCATTAATGCAACGATATTTTATTCCTTTCGACTTTTCAACATATTTTGCTGCAATTAAGTTTAGCGAACTCCCAGTATCCACTAAAAATTTTAAATATTGATTTTCAAATTTTAGAAAAACATAAGGACTTTCTTCAATATCTAAAGCATTTATTCTAAACTCATTTACATTTTCATCATTCTTATGATACGTATTTTTTGAAGATTTAAATTTTGAACCCGATGAAGATCCTTCTTTCTTCGATGCGTTTCCTTCAGTTGGAGTGTCTTCTGTTGTCCGATTTTTATCAAAGCGTTTCGATCCGCAATTTCGTTTAATATGTCCAAGCTTTCCACATGCAAAACATTTCTTATCTGAATGAATTTTGTGAACACGAGGTAGAACATTTCGATCCGTGAAATCCTTTTTCGTTGATACATTCACTAATCCTTGTCTCTGTTCTTCTTCTTGTGCTAGACGACTTGCCTCCTCCAGAGTCTTTGGCTTCTGTGTGATAACGTGCATAGTTAAAACTTCTTTTAATCCACTAATGAACACTGTTTTAACTTGTTCCTCGATGAAAGCGTTCTCACCAACCGATGACTGACCTGATCGCACTGTCAATAGCCTTCGATGAAGACCGAGAAGCCTTTGGTGATATTGCACAACCGTTTCTCCGTTTTGCTGTTTAAATGAGAAAAGTTCGCGTTGATGATGTAACATAGAATGTGGTTCCACATAAACCTGTTTTAATTTCATTTTCAACGCATTCCAATCTTCGAATTCCTCATTAAGTATAATTGTTTGTGCATTTCCTCGGAGTTGCATACAAATATACTTAAGAAGGATGGATCGAATTGGACCTTGAGCCAATTTCATTGCCTCCTCACATGCGTATATGAAATTAAATGCATCCTCAGCCCGACCTTCGAACACTGGGATAAAGCTTTTCAAGTCTGAAAAACTAATCAACAAAGGCGGTCTTGAATTCCTATCTACGGCACTACTAATAGCACTTGCTTCACCGTTTTCCAAACCCATTATTATTGAGTTAGGCCCGCTTTCTCTTAAACTACTTGATTTTAAATCCACTTCCTCAAAAAGACTGTGAAAACTTTCCGCAAGATTTTCACTTTCACTAAATGCGACACTTTCACCACCGGTAATTTCAGAACTTTCACTTTCACATGCACTTTCACTTGACGACTCAGTACTACTTTTTACTTGATCGACCGAATACGTTCCTAAATATTCCCAAAAAGACCTGAAATCGAGATACTCCTTTTTAACACGGATTTGAAAATTTTCACGATACTTATTAATTAATATTTCGCCTACAGTTAACCGGACTTTCTTTTCACCGATTTTAACACGATACGAAGCATTCATCTACTCTATTCGTGTGAACAATTAATTAAATTGGATTTTCACACTCACAATATTGAATGTACTTTTAAAATTTTTTTCTACTTTTCCAATTTCTGTCACTTTTGTACACATTATAATTATCTGGATTTTATCCTTCGCAATTTTTTTCACTTTAGTTTCCTAACATTTTTCTATTTCAACTCCCTTATACTTAGCCAGGGTAATTTTTGGCTAAGGGCTATTCAAAAATAAATTATGATCACCAGGCAACCTATTGCGAAATACAAATTCAAGATGCAATCAATCGAAAACAACTTACAAAATAATCGTGTCCCTGCTTCGCTGCGTTGACTTTTGGTTGCTCCTGCATTCCAACTTGTTTCCTTAATACCGCTTCTTATTTCCTTGCAATAATTATCCCTCGATGGAGTAGTTTCTGCTTCCTGCAGACTAGAGTTGAACTACTGTAGCAACCACGGAAGTCACCGCAGTTGCAGACATTATGTAATTAGCAGAGGGGTGTGTAGCCCGGGTTGGCATACTGAGGCCGGCTAGCGCTCAGTCGTGTCGTGGATCTTCCGGGACACCCTCTGCTCGTGCTGAGCCACCTTACATATAAATACTAGCACATAGGGAAAAGGACGGGAAAGGGAAGGTCATATTGAGAAATGAAAGTTTGTTGTCTTAACGAGACATGGCCGTTTTATTTAATTAAAAAAAATAATTCACACAGCAAATTCAACAATTAAGAGATACCAATCAAAAACAAACAGACCCCTAAATATTTTTATTATGCAAATATATTAAATAAGATATCAATAAAAGAATAGCAAATTACAATAAACTGGAAAAATAGGTAATAGATAAAAGAATGTCCAAAAAAAACAAGAAAAACTATTAATCATTGTATTTACTTACTCTCTTCTTTTTCTGTGGATCCTCGAGCGCTCGACGAAGGACACCGAAAACGAGAGGTGGGGTCACTGCAAATTTAATTGATTTTAACCTAAAACTCATTAGTTACAGATAAGCTTCATCCTAATATTTAATCCGCCCATGTATTTCCGTTAATTACCGCCTTAGTTTATATCGATAATTTCATTTACTTTTTCTTCCCCGTAAGTTATTCAATATTTCCGTTGGTTGTTCAATTTAAATCCACGAAGGGATTCTCACTTATTGCAAAGACAATCTTTTCTTGATACAAACTTTTGATTCCACACGTGAAAATTCACAATTCCTATCTTCACTGTAAGATCAGAAGGTGATCAACTCAATCACTTGGTACAATTCACACGATTTAATGATTGTTTTTAGTTTTTTTCCTCCACTTTTCGTGCGCACTAATTAATTTTTCTTCTGTACAACATACACTAGGCCAAAACCGTTCTGCTACAAAAATCTTTCATTCACTCTTCATCTTGTATCCAACGCAACTATTTTTTTTCCACTCTCAAAATTCAATTTTAGTTTAATTACTTCACTAAACTCCAAACAACTTTTATTCGCCGAATTTTCACAAAAAAACTTTCTCCGAAGCTGTCAAAGAATTCCACTCTCAAAATTCAATTTTAGTTTAATTTGTTTAATTACTTCACTAAACTCCAAACAACTTTTATTCGCCGAATTTTCACAAAAAAACTTTCTCCGAAGCTGCCAAAGAATTCCACTCTCCTTCACAAGCCAAATATTCACCTCAATCCCTTTTCTATCCAAGTCCAATCTCCACTCCCCAATTCCTCACAACTTCATCCCGCATTTCACCTCTCCAAATCCGATTCCGCAATCCCTTTTCTCAATTACCGCTGCCGCATCTGGGTAACGTAATCGAAGTTCATTACACTTCGATTCCGCTACCCACACATTTTTGTTCCCGTATCGACAATCACAATAGTATCCATTGACTTGCATATATGGCAATTTACATCCCCAAGAATCGCTTGATTGAATGTAAAGTGTCACATATACATTACGAAAACTATTGATTTTGCCGATACCCCACAAAGAATACTTCCGTGCGCCCGGGAGAACTTGAACTCAGGGTTCCAGCAGACCCAAGATCGAGGACTCACGACGCAGCCAATGGTGCCGTGGATGGTCGATCTCCAATTCATCTCATAAGCAACTTCAACGATGCATTTGGGCATGAGATTGAATCTTGTTAGTAATCAGTGAATTCATTTTTGTTAGTATATAAAAAATAAAATTTGTTAGTGGGAATGGAATTAGTTAATGTTAAGGAAGGAATTAGGTTTTGTTAGGGAAAATGAATAGAATGAAATTTTGTTAGTAGGAATTAACAAATGGAACGTTATTAGTGGGAAAATTGAAATTATTAGTAGGTATTATTTTTTTTTCGTAGTTGTTAATAAGGAAAAAAGGTAGTATTGTGATGATGGGGGAGTAAAAATTAAAGGGAAAATGGAAAAATGTAAAAAAAATAAATAAATTTATAGGGGAAAAGGTAGAGTTGCCCAAAGGGAGGTGGAAATATTACGGCGGCCGTTGAAGTTGCGAATGGGAAAAAGTCGGTACGCCGGTATTCGCAACAATCGTGGGGACGACCCAGACCCTGAGTGTCTCATTCAGCCGGGCAAACAAAGAATGTCGGCAGGGGTAACTATGAATCGGATCGGATGTCTTTAGCGTGAAAGGTCCCAAGCAGCTTACCGGATTCATCCTCAAGTTCATAAGTAACTTGCCCAGTACGGCGGCGAACCACTGCAGGAACAAATCGTGGAGCGAATTTAGCCGCAAAACGATTGGCTGCATTGCTCACGGCGAAATTCCGCACGAAAACTTTCTGACCTTGAAGTAGCTCACGGGGGCGAGCCCGAAGGTTGTAACTTTGAGCTCCCTTCCGGTAGGCTTCTGTCAGCTTAGCTCGGACACGGTCTTGTACAGCTCGCAGACGATCACTGTTGGCACTTAGCTGTACTTCTCCATCCTCAAAAGCGTTCAAGCTTCTAAGGAGGGCGTACTCAGTGCCATGCTGGATAGGGTGGTATCCGAACATGAGGAAGTAGGGCGAAAATCCTGTGGATTCATGAATCACCTTGCGGAAGGCAAAACACGATTCCGGAAGATTCTCGTCCCACCTGCTATGATCGGACCCTATGTAGGCTCTGATGGCGTTCAATGTCGACTGGTTTGACCTCTCCGAGGTATTCGCTTGCGGGGAATGGTATGGAGTGAAGCAGTGCTGCACCCCATAGTCACTCATAAGCTTAGCGAATACCTTGGAGACGAACTGCACACCATTGTCCGAGTGAAGCCATTTGGGAACTCCGAAGGTCAAAAAGATTTCGCGCTCCAAGTATCGCACGACTGATTCCGCAGTGGCTTTAGCCATGGGTTTGAGCCATATGAACTTGCTATAATAGTCCAGGACCACAAACAATTGAGTGTTCCCGGATTTTGAACGAGGGTATGGATCCATGAAGTCCACAAACAGGCGCTGCATAGGTCTCGTCGAGTCTCGTGATGCGCCCATAGGAGGTCTCAAAGTGGAATTCGAAGGCTTGACCTGTTTGCATGTTGAACAGACCTGGATGTGCTGAATAACATCTTGACGCAAACGAGGCCAATAATAATATCTTTGTAAGACTTCCGTGGTCTTACGAATTCCACAATGAGAGCCCCGGGGATCATCATGAGCTCGCACTATAAGAGCCTGTTGGTAGCCCTCAGGAACCCATAATTTTGTTCGGGGGATATCTGTAGTCAGCGTTACAGGGGAGCCAGAACCGATGTACACTCGGCCATCAGCAAGGTGCAAATTCTGAAACATATCAGGTTGCTTCAGGATTTGCTCCTTGAGATGTTCGTACTCGGGCTCCTGAAACGCAGACAGAGGTATCAAACCATCAATATGTGTGTGCTCCGGGAGGCAAGCAATGAGCGAGGCCACCCGCTCGTCCTGCGAGCAAGATCTCGATAACGCATCCGGTACAACGTTAAGAGCACCTTTTCGGTGTTCAATCTGGAAATTGAACCCTTGTAATTTCAGACTCCAGCGAGCCAATCGACCAGAAAGGTCCGACTGCTGCATCAGCCATTTAAGACTGGCATGGTCAGTGATGATGGTGAAGGGCAACCCTTCGATATATGCCCTGAATCTCTTTACACTCTGCACCGCAGCTAAGCATTCCAACTCAGTAATGCTATAGTTACGTTGCGCAGCGTTGAGCTTCATCGACATATATGCAATTGGATGTTTTCCACCTTCATCGTCCTTCTGGAACAAAACACTTCCAATACCCACTGTACTTGCGTCACACTGGATATAGAAGTGCTTCGTAAAGTCGGGGTTAGCCAGCACTGGAGCAGAAATCAGCAATTGCTTCACTTTATTGAAGGCACTATTGGCGGAAGCAGACCACTTGAAGGCACGTTTACCCTTTAGCAAATCCGTTAGAGGGGCCGTAACCGAGGCGAAGTTTGGAATAAAACGCCTGTACCATCCTGCCATGCCCATGAACCGTCTCACGTCTTTGGCCGTTCGGGGTTCAGAATAGGAAACTATACCTGAAACCTTCTCCGGGTCGGTGCGCAGGATACCATCACTCACTACAAAGCCAAGATATTTGATCTCCTTCTTGACGAACTTGCTTTTTTCAACATTGATGGTCAAGTTGGCGTCCCTGAGCAGTTTCGCAACAGTACTCAGGAGCTCCAAGTGCTCATCAAATGTTGAACTTGTAACAAGCAGGTCATCTAGGTAAACAAATATCTTGTCCTGCAGCTCATGCGGTATTACTTTATGCATCAACCGACACATCGTTTGGGGAGCATTACACAAACTGAACGGCATGACCTTGAAATGGTACAAGGGCCTGCCAGGAACAGTAAAGGCCGTTTTCTCCTTACTTGCCTCATCCAATGGTATTTGCCAAAAGGCATCCTTCAGGTCCAAGCTGGTAATGAACCTGGTACTCTGCAACCGTGCCAAAAGACCTTCAATCCGTGGCAACGGATAGGCGTCCTTAACAGTTACCTCGCTGAGGCGTCGAGCGTCAAGACACAAACGCACCTTGCCGGGTTTTCTGACAAGGGTCACCGGCGAACTCCACGAACTCTGACTTTCCTCTATTACCCCCAAAGACAACATACGATCGAGTTCGTCATACATCAGTTTCTGTATAACAGGCGAGACAGCATAATGCCACTGCTTAATGGGTCGAGCAGAACCAGTGTCGATGTGATGAGACACGAGACTGGTCCTACCCAAGCCTTTCTCATTATACGACGGAAACTGTTATTTGACGAAGTCCAGTCGTTGCTGATCTTTTGGAGACAAAAGATGGAATTCAGAGCTCTGAAGCTCCGACGCTGCTTCGATAGCGTTGACCTGGGTTGGTGCTATTTTGAAGAGATCCCAGAAATCAATTCCAAGATACACTGCGTGCGTCAAGGAAGGAACAACTAGGAATCTCATCAATTTGGTGGTTTTATTAAATTGCACCAATGTGGTGACGTATCCCAGAACTTGATCCTTGTGCCCTGATGCAGTCTGAACATGAGCGTGCATGGTATGCATATGCAAACCCAAATCCGACAGCAGGTCCAAGGCTCCGGCTCCGAGGATACTAACACTGGCTCCGCTATCAAGCAAGCCCGTCAATTTGCGACCCTTGACGGAAATCTCTGCGTAGGGCCTATTGTCGCCAGGAGTTGCAACAATTGACTCCACGCAGGCACGCTTCAAGAGACGCCTGGCGAAGAAATATCTCCAGGATCTCCGAAAGCGATCCCGAAAAGGTCGTGCTCTAAAACTAGCGGGTGACTCACGATCATCGCCCGCCTTTCCATTACTTCCGACGTAGTCCGGTGATCTGCTTGAGATATTAGCACTGCTAAATGGTACTGGGGATTCATGATGATGCATGTCGGTATTATTATAACCAAAATCCCTCGTTCCACTAGCATGGGGATTGATTGGCACACAAGATTCCAAGCCAGCCGGTAACCGATCAGGTGGTCTCATCGAATTAAGCTCATACGGCTGAACTGGAGGTCGCCCATACTTGATCTCCAGCTCACGCCAAATGTCCTCAATTCGACGACACCTCCAGACAAGCTCACGGGTGGTCGAGAACTCATGTCCAGCTAAGTGATCCTGCAACCTGAAACTCATATTTTTGAAAACTAGGTCTCGCAGATCAGTGTCCCTAATCGGAGTCCTGAGTTGAAGAGCCATAGCCTCAAGGGATTCATAAAATTCGATGAATGGTTCATTGGATTCTTGCCTGCGGGCGAACATATTTTCCCAAATATGAGCGTCATCAAGCCGAGATCCAAATCGTTCCATGAACTCCACTTTTAGCTGCGTCCAACTCAAGTTTCTATGCAGGTCACGTATCTGCCAGTACCAGTATTCGGCATATCCCTGCAGCAGAACATGAAAGTCTCGAACGAGTTCACGCTCTGTGAGACCATAATCTCTAGCCATAATGCTAGCACGAAACAAAAATTGTCATGCATCCATACCATTGGAGCCACCATCGAACTTAAAACCCCATTTGGTGATTGGGATTATCGTTTGATGAGTCTCAACTGCCTGATCACCATCCTGGAACGAGACATCCGACTGACGATTTGGCAAATCTTGGGAAGAGCGTAATGAACAGCGAGTGAAATTATCGGGTTCATGTCGTATGTGCGGAAACATGATGAGTATCAAAACCAATAAAAATCTACAGACCATCTAAATAATTTAAGTACATATATTAAAATCAATGAACAGACGGACAACACCGACAATTTGAATAAAAGAAATAATTTAATAAAAAAACAGACGGACAAACAAACGATTCTTTAAAAATAAATTAAAACTGGAATGCCAGACAGACAAACAGACAAGTAAATAAATATATAAAATTTTAGCACCTAACCTAAACTAAAATTGAAATTAATTTGACAGTCTCAAAATATACTTTAAACGAACCCAAACCAAAACCTGACTCACTACCCTAAACTATAGTCAATTAACCAAACTCAATCTTACAATTATTCAAACCCAAAACAAAATAATTAAACTAAACGCAATCTCCAATCATCAAAACTAAAACTAATAAAAATTACTCAAAACTAACAAATACCGTAAACCCAATTATCTAAAACTAATCTAAATCATAAACCCTAATTAACTCTAATAATCTATAACTAAACTAGACCTACATTCCCCAATAAAATAAAATAACCAAAATACATAACTGTAAAGATCAATTCCATAAACCAAAGTTCAAGCTACCTACATTAAAATCAAAAAAAAATTTAACGCAAATTATAGATAATACGAAATAAAAATGATTCCACAGACTGAAAAACAGACTATGGCAATAATAACAATTAATGGTTGTGATTATTATTGCGATTTATTAGCAGTGAAGAGGAATAGTGTTGGAAACGATCGAAAATATTGATTCTTGTAATAGCAATTGAAATGGAGATACAATTCATAAAAAGGTTTCATTTCTCAAAATGATCCTCCCCATTAATGGAAAGGGAAAAGAAAGGTAATTGAATGGGATAGTGATTAAAATTTAGACATAACACGAAGCCGACAAACCACAACAGTGCCTGGTATAAAAATGGGATTCGTAGGCGGACTCCGCTCCAATTGTCACCTCAAAGGGCTGACTACGAGACCATTATGAAATACTACGGACTTCATAATGACTCGGACAAGAGCCGCACAAATCCCAAAGCTACCACCAGACAGGTAATGGAAGGGCCGAAAGCGTTGGCTAATTCAAAGGGTTGAATCTAACTCCAACTATCTCGTGCAGGGAGATATAGCCAACGACTCGAAATTCGGTGAACCCCAACCAACATCTACATTGCCACAGCTTGACCACTGTCATAGCCGGTGAAGACTGTTAAACACAAAACAGCACGGTAGGCGCCACTGCAACTGCGGCGAACCCCGTGATCAAAATTTCAATATTTAACTATCAAAACTCCAGCTTAAACTTAAACCATCAATAAAATCATGTAAAATTTATATCCAAACTCATAAAAAATTTCTAACGAAACAAAAACAAAAAAAAGGGAACTTCCCTGGAATGCCCAAACCACTATTCAAGTCAGGCACTCCAGGTACTCAAGCCAAACAAATCTGAAATTGAAAAATTTAAGTTATAATTAAAAACTGATAAAATCAACTAAAACCATGTGTTTGGGCGCCATATGTAGCAACCACGGAAGTCACCGCAGTTGCAGACATTATGTAATTAGCAGAGGGGTGTGTAGCCCGGGGTGGCATACTGAGGCCGGCTAGCGCTCAGTCGTGTCGTGGATCTTCCGGGACACCCTCTGCTCGTGCTGAGCCACCTTACATATAAATACTAGCACATAGGGAAAAGGACAGGAAAGGGAAGGTCATATTGAGAAATGAAAGTTTGTTGTCTTAACGAGACATGGCCGTTTTATTTAATTAAAAAAAATAATTTACACCGCAAATTCAACAATTAAGAGATACCAATCAAAAACAAACAGACCCCTAAATATTTTTATTATGCAAATATATTAAATAAGATATAAATAAAAGAATAGCAAATTACAATAAACTGGAAAAATAGGTAATAGATAAAAGAATGTCCAAAAAAAAACAAGGAAAACTATTAATCATTGTATTTACTTACCCTCTTCTTTTTCTGTGGATCCTCGAGCGCTCGACGAAGGACACCGAAAACGAGAGGTGGGGTCACTGCAAATTTAATTGGTTTTAACTTAAAACTCATTAGTTACAGATAAGCTTCATCCTAATATTTAATCCGCCCATGTATTTCCGTTAATTACCGCCTTAGTTTATATCGATAATTTCATTTACTTTTTCTTCCCCGTAAGTTATTCAATATTTCCGTTGGTTGTTCAATTTAAATCCACTAAGGGATTCTCACTTATTGCAAAGACAATCTTTTCTTGATACAAACTTTTGATTCCACACGTGAAAATTCACAATTCCTATCTTCACTGTAAGATCAGAAGGTGATCAACTCAATCACTTGGTACAATTCACACGATTTAATGATTGTTTTTAGTTTTTTTCCTCAATTCAATTTTAGTTTAATTTGTTTAATTACTTCACTAAACTCCAAACAACTTTTATTCGCCGAATTTTCAAAAAAAACTTTCTCCGAAGCTGCCAAAGAATTCCACTCACAAAATTCAATTTTAGTTTAATTTGTTTAATTACTTCACTAAACTCCAAACAACTTTTATTCGCCGAATTTTCACAAAAAAACTTTCTCCGAAGCTGCCAAAGAATTCCACTCTCCTTCACAAGCCAAATATTCACCTCAATCCCTTTTCTATCCAAGTCCAATCTCCACTCCCCAATTCCTCACAACTTCATCCCGCATTTCACCTCTCCAAATCCGACTCCGCAATCCCTTTTCTCAATTACCGCTGCCGCATCTGGGTAACGTAATCGAAGTTCATTACACTTCGATTCCGCTACCCACACATTTTTGTTCCCGTATCGACAATCACAATAGTATCCATTGACTTGCATATATGGCAATTTACATCCCCAAGAATCGCTTGATTGAATGTAAAGTGTCACATATACATTACGAAAACTATTGATTTTGCCGATACCCCAAAAAGAATACTTCCATGCGCCCGGGAGAACTTGAACTCAGGGTTCCAGCAGACCCAAGATCGAGGACTCACGACGCAGCCAATGGTGCCGTGGATGGTCGATCTCCAATTCATCTCATAAGCAACTTCAACGATGCATTTGGGCATGAGATTGAATCTTGTTAGTAATCAGTGAATTCATTTTTGTTAGTATATAAAAAATAAAATTTGTTAGTGGGAATGGAATTAGTTAATGTTAAGGAAGGAATTAGGTTTTGTTAGGGAAAATGAATAGAATGAAATTTTGTTAGTGGGAATTAACAAATGGAACGTTATTAGTGGGAAAATTGAAATTATTAGTAGGTATTATTTTTTTTTCGTAGTTGTTAATAAGGAAAAAGGGTAGTATTGTGATGATGGGGGAGTAAAAATTAAAGGGAAAATGGAAAAATGTAAAAAAAAATAAATAAATTTATAGGGGAAAAGGTAGAGCTGCCCAAAGGGAGGTGGAAATATTACGGCGGCCGTTGAAGTTGCGAATGGGAGATAGTCGGTACGCCGGTATTCGCAACACTACTCAACGTTGGTTGCACTCGCCCTAGGAGAACAACGTATCCTTATATCTCCCTCGTTGAGGACTGTATCTCAAGGATACTATTTTTTCCGTCCTTTTAATTAAATTAATCGGCACCGGCACATCACAGTATAACAGTGATAGTCACTATCACTTGTTTTTTCTTTTTAAGAGTCACTTTTAACATTAAATGTTTAGTTCGAAGATAGCCACGATAAATTTTAATTACACTGAATGGCTATCCCACCGCTGCCATCAGAATTTTTGTCACGTGCGAACTCTTAGGAAAAAAAATTAACGAAAACGAAATTTATCACTAATCACTGTGATTTATTGTAACTTTAATAAATTTTATAACACAATCTTCGCAAGTTAACTAACAACTTATGAATTGCCGGACTTAACTCTATACGTTGTTCTTGAACAGCGACTTCTAGTATGTATATGAATAGCATCGTTTAGTATCTGAATAGTGACGTTTTGCCACGGCTCAGGTTAATTTATAAACTAAGATTGCTTGCGCTGCAATGCGAGACGGAATTTGCAAAACTTGGGAATATTTCGTGAGAATGGAAATTTTCCCAAGCAAAATTAAAACGTTGACAAAATGTTTAGTTCATGGACACGGTGTCACGTGGCAAAACGTATGATATGCAAGCAATTGCATGCGCGTAACAGCACCCCGAATTCGAAGAGGTTGAAGTGCTGCATACTCGATCGCTTCAGTTTCGATATTCCTGTCTTAATCGCAGCAACCACCGTACAGCACTCCAAATGAGCAGAGTCCATTATCACCTGGACAATTATTGCATCAACCTTACGTTCAGAACGATCCTAGAAAGATGGCCGTCAAATGTCGGACATCAGTGACATTTTAAATTCTTAGCACTGAATAAATTCCTTTAGTTCACAGCAAAATATGTCACTTCACGCACTTTCTAAACGTTTATCAATGGTTCACCATAGAGATTTCAAGTCGATGGCATATATTTTACGTGGATTTTCATTGATGTAATTGATACAAAAAAATGACAGCCGAGCAAAGAGAAGGACGCAACCAATAACACTCACGTCTTTCCACTTTCGCCAACCTCGTAATTCCGTCGAGGAACATAAAAACGCGTCGGTGTTTGCGTCGCCGCAAGCGTGCACCACTTTACTCTTAACTTTCGATGCAGGCCTCGAATGAGTTTGCATATTGTATTTTTTATATGTGTGGGTGCGCATAATTAATAAGTATAAAGGAAAATTAGGGACGAATAAACAGAATTGCTTCCTGGTGGTTGTAAGTTCTTGATCATTTTAACGAAGACATAAGATATTAAAACAAATTCTAAACTGAATAATCATTAATGTCTACTTGGCGCCATCTACAGCAATATGCGTTTCATCGACCTATCTTCACTTTTTCTAGTAGGAATTTCAATTTTCTTGATCACCATGCTGTAAGGGTGAAGGAGAAAGGAAAGTTTAAGAGCAGTTTGATAGGGTAACTACTCGATTGCTACAGGAGGTTCGAAGTAAGTAGAAATTTAATCTCCCAAATTTACTTTCACAAAGTATCATAGCACTCCAGATCAGGATTCAATGCAGTTAAAGGGCATAAGCTCTCGCTATTGGTTCCAAATACACATAATTCTTCACAACGACTCGTAATGCTTACAATTTTGTGATAAATTTTTAGTTCAACACTTTTCACTGCTTAGAAATAACGTTAATAAAGCGAAATTAAAAACACGTTTATTTTTCACTTGATGCAATTTAACCATCATACATCGCGACGACTTCGCGGCTCAAAACTGTACCTATCGTTCTGCAATAACAGTTCTCTCCTAAGATCTCAGCAAGTCCCTTGGTTAACTCTTAGAAACATTTTTCTCGAATTCACCTTTAAAACTATGCGCGTGCTCGAAGAAACTATCTTCCCACCGAACCACTTCAATTCACCAATCTCATCTCCATTGCTCAATCTCACTGTTCTTTCAATATCTTCACTAGCTCCCTCAAGTCTAGCTATCTCCTGACTCCTCTAACCCCACCAAACTCTTCCGGAACCCAAATATTCTATTCAAATTATCTATCAGAGTGAATGTGATTGAAGTTCATTACACTTCAATCTTTTCCCTCTGTTAGGCTTTCAATATTCGCCAAATGCAACAATTTTAATGGCATGTATATTACCATGATAATGCTTAGCCATATACAAATCATAATCCATTCAGAAATACTTGCGTTTGATGAAACTGAAAAGATTTCCTTGCACCGGGAAGAATTTGAATCCACGGTCCCAGTAAAACCCCCAGATTCAGAATCCAGTGTGCTACTACCCACACTACGCGAACGTTGATGTTGAAAAGGTGAATATTTGCACCATTTGCTGAAATCCCCTTCGTCCATCAGAGATTGAGCGATCAAACTACTATTGATGCCACGCGAAAAAATGCTTGCATTCATTTCATTGTGATGAGCAATTTGTTATATGCTTACAGGTGTAAGCTTCATAAAGGGATTCTGCAATAAAATTAGTTCACAATTGCTATCCCATTGCGTTGAATGAATGGAAACAACAAGTATTATGAGAAAGCAATTAAAATTACTAGTGAAAAGAGGAAGGTGAAGTTTAGTTTATTAATGAACTAAAATACAATAGGGAAACAATTGAAATTTACTTATGGAAAACAAAAAGTTGTTATTTTCGCTAACATTAATAATAGGAACGGAAAATAATTAATAATTAACTTGATATTCATTAAGTTTGGTTCTAATGAACAAGAGAATGCAAAAATTCACAACGATTCAGCTGGGCAAAGAAAGAGTGTTGGCAGAGATAGTTAGGAGTCCAATTATCTTTGGTATGAAAGGTCCCGAGCAGCTTTTTCAAGCTTATAAGACACTTGCCCAACATTGTGACGAACTTATTGTTGGAGTTACTCAATGTGTTATCTATTTAGTTCAGTTACCAAATGTAATTCCTCTTTGTCCTTACGTTTGTGCAAGTTTTCACAAACTTCCAATAAATGATGTAGTTATCTTCATCAAAAAATGGTCCAGGCTCACCTAAGAAGTTTCAAACATGTTTTATCAGATGTGATGGATCGAATGAAAGAGTGATTTCATTACCATCGCAAAGAATATACCATCTAGAATTACATACTGTTAACTTGTCTCCTAACCAGGGAGCTATGGTAATGTTAGAAGCACTCCTATCGAATGCAAGAGCTCATGAATGTAAGATTTAACAAAATATTTTTTTGATCACCATACAAAGAGTTGATAAAAAAAACCCCAACGAAAGCTTCCGTGTCCCATCAATTGCAACCAGCTAAATACAATAACTTGGTTCCAGATATTCCTGAAGTTCTTCAAAACTCACAATTCCATATTGCTTTAAGCTTCAAATTCAGTGTGCCTTCTTATAACCATTTCATCAATGCACAAGCTACAAGCCACATCCTTTTTCACTTTCATTAAAGCTTCAATTACCTTGAAGGACTCTCTCGTGAATCCTGGCCTACCGTCAATACACTGATATCATTTAGATAGTGTCCGTGAATGTATCATAAACGTAATTATATGCCTTGGAGATAAAAAGTAAAGAGTAAAGGCCAACTTTTTGAGGAACAAAGAATATTCGCGAGAAACTTTATCACCTCCTACTTTTTTTACTTTTTCTAATAACTCAATACCAACAATTCCCTGGAGAATGCTGTTGTGGTGCTTCAACTTTGCTTTCTTTGGCGTTGTTGGATCACCAGTAGAAGGTGAAGATGAGAACTTCAAAATCCTATACAATGAGGTGAGTTTCTTCTATAAAGTAAATAGCTTATCATCTTTGAAGAGGTAAATGAGATAATGAAGAGAAGAGCTTAAAAATTAAGTAATTGAAAAATATCACAACTAACTACTTAAACAACACGTTTGAATAATCGATAAAGGCTATAAGAAGTTTGTCACAATTAATTTCAATTATTGAGAATGATTACACCAGTGAGCAAAAGTCAAAAAAATTTTGTCATTTATCCGTCTCTCCAACAAGCTCTTGGATGGTCACTTACATTTATAAATGAGAGGATGTAGATAAGAAAAACCTCAAGACGAAATTAAAAAGAATGATTTTACACTCTTACTAGTGTTGAGAAATCAGCTTCAAACTGTTATTCTTATAAGACCAGACACACAACTTATACAAAATAGGAGCATAATCGATTCCGAAGACTTCTAACTGGCTACTGTGAACATGAAAATTAGAAGATCAGTTGAAGTATAACAAGTGATACTATTGTTATTATTTAATAAATAAAGATAGCAGAAAAGTGGTTCCGCCAAAGGATATTGTAAAATAATTCAAATTTCAAACAACGTCTTCTGAATACTAAAATCCATGAGTTGAGCTTGGAAAACCAATAGATAGTTGTCTTAGCTAAACTTTTAAATGGATCATTTGACCCTTTTCACATTAATTTAATGTAAATCTATACGATTGTGTTTGCTCTACATTGAAACTTTCATTACGTCGTGCGGATATCCGATCTCGTTTTTCGGATGGCTAAGATAGCTTTTTTAAATTACTTATGGAATTCTTTTTAGCTACATGAATGAGTTGCATATTTTTTCAATAATTTTTTCTGAAAAGTTATTAGAGAAGAAAAATGTTAGAAGAAGGTGGTTTCGCCGTGTGTACTAATTTTCATCAGGCCATCACTCTTAGATACACACCGGTGATGGTGACCACCATGCTTCGAGGTGAGAGAGTTATTTTTAATTTTCCTACTTATGCAAACTCAATATGTTTTTGTAACTACGAACTATATTCAAGTTAAATTTGTTGTCTTAGCTAAACTTTTAAATGGATCATTTCACCCTTTTCACATCACCTCTAAGCATGGTGGTCGCCATCACCGGTGTGTATCTAAGAGCGATGGCCTGATGAGAATTAGTACACACGTCGAAACCACCTTCTCCTAACATTTGTGGATGATGCTTGCAATTTTTTGTTGTACGTTACGAGTGTTTGAACAAAGATTCTTAAATTTTTTTTATCCAGTTAATTAGTTGATGAGACACAAATTGTAGGCATTATGACTCTGAATGAAAAATCAATTTAAGCAGCATAGATGGTTAAATTTCCTTTTCAATTAATTTATATTCCTTTTCTCAAATTCCAGCGCGAGTCAAATTCCTATGTGCCACACAAAGCCATATAAAGTAATGGACACGAATTGAGCTTATTTTCATCCATACGTGAGTGAAGTACTTTTAATGCATACATGCCTTCCTCTCGCATGCTAATTGAAATCTCCCTGCCTTTCAGGCTACTAGAGAATCCACACATTCAAGTGGCTCTCCAGTTGCTCTCACGAAAATCCCACTCCTCTTATACCTTAACCCCCGAATCGTCAAAAAAATATCAACCATATGATTGAAAACATTTGATTCATGAAAATTCAATAATGATGTGAAACGTCTTATCAATTTGAATTTGAAATTGTACACAAAACAATTTTTTTTAAATAAACCGTGTTGAATGTAGTGCAAAGGCGTTGCAAATGTGATAATTTAGCAAACTGAAAAGTTTGTTACGGATCGCAAGTGTTTTTGTGTTGAAAAATGAAAAATGAAGTAACGTGTATGGGACTGTAAAAACAGTTCTAGGCAGCATGTCAGGGACGTATCCTTCGTAGGGTAAGTCATGTTCAACCTTTCATATCGTTCAAGTTAGAATACCCGCACGGAAAATTGATTTAGTTCAAGATGCGAAAATTAGTTGGAGACGTCACGTCAAATTTATTTGAAATTCGAATCAACAGCTAATAGCACGCCAACTTCACGCCACATGATAAAGTGCTTCAATTCTCTCGATGCATTTCGTATCCTCTCTCTCACATCTATGATGCACGGTTATTGTATAGATCCCGCCTGCACCCAATCAAGTGGTGTAGTTTGAAAAAATTTAGTGGCTTTGAACGATGGGAATAAATACCTTCAACTGAAAATGAAAAATTAAATACGAGATTGAATTTATTTTTAAACACTCCTACCGTTTCTTCTGTGCTTTTGGTTGGCAATTCTTGAGCGCATTCAATACATAATATTTAAGTAACTTCTGATAAATCACGCGAACATTCACTGGATGACCGAGAGGACAATGTTCTTTGTACCACGACTTAACCAGTGTAATATCGATAGCGCAATGTGTCCGTCCTGATCGTAGATTAAATGATCGTGGTCCCCACAAAAGTGCAATTCCGTTGGCGGTATTGTCTCTTTACAGAGGGGTGTCTTGAAGCAACAGTTGTACTTCTTCTGGTAGCGTATACTCTTCGTCATCGTTCTGTAATGGTTAAACTATCTAAAATGTTTTGTCGATGCGAAAAAGGATTGATGAGGGGATCAAAGTAGAATGCAGGTAAATCTGGATCTTCTGTTTTAATATAAGCCACATTAGCTGTACAATACCAGAATATTTTTGGTTTTCTAAAGACCTTTGGAAATTTGTGCCTGTAGTTTTCAGCAGTAAACTAAAACATTACCAACTCTTGACAGGACATTTTTATCGACAAGGCCTGTCTTGACATCTATGGACCGTTTCTTTTTACTTTTACCTTTTTTACCCGAACATGGTTCACCATCGAAAAGGAACGTTATGATAAACTATATGTCTAGCTCTTCATAGTTTCGATCCCAATAGCCCCCACTATACAACCAAACCTCTTGATGTGTGTAATGATTTGTTCCCAAACGGAACCATCTATTTCGTATGAAAATTGTCCGAATCAAAGAGAAATCCAGGAACAATAGGTAAGAATTTGGGGTGTGTGTAGCGACTGAACAATAGATGTCCCGATTTTTGTAAGCAAATTCTTGCGCAGACAGTGGAACTACAGCATTTCAGATGAAAAACCAATTTAGTGGTACTAATGATGCTTTTTCAATCACTACTAATGAAGCTATACCAAATACACTTTCTTTTGATCAGTACCAACAGGACCTCTTTTGTGCTACCTCCTGTAGAATTTTCGTTCATAGCGGGTGATGTCATAACTCAGCAATTTCTACTACTAACAAACAATCCAAATTATAAGAAAAGCAAAGATCTACAACCAGTCGACCTATATGGGGCGCCCTTAATTACGCTGATTATTCAATCATCATCATCCACAAATGAAATTATATCACTCTCGCGTAATTCACTCAAACCGAGTTAGTACATCGGTTGCAGATACCCGTACTAGGCTGTGTAAACATAATAGTTAGATATACTTCTTATGAACTGAAACTCCCATGCATTTCCGCTGCGAGTTCAACATCACGACACACAAGCTGATTGCCCAAGGTATCCTCACCCTCCACTTCCCCGGCACAATTCAGATTAACGAAATTACTTTATACTATGAAGCGGAAAGTACTCACCCGTTCGATATGATTCAACCGCAGTATTTCCCCAAAGTTGATTTGAGGATTTCAGAGTTAGATTTTGCTACTTTGGGGAGTAACCACAGTATGGCAAAAAGTAAGTTGGCAACGAGCCAAAAACAGAGCATTTAGTTTGCGGCCAGCACACACGGTCTCAATGAAATCTATTCACTCCTCATGCAGGTCAAATTTAACGAAACCTACTAGCTTCGCGTCCTATCTGTCCTGGCGTTACAGCAAGTTTTCTCGCAAACTATATAAGCTGGAAACCTCAAGCTTTGTAGAAAGGCAGAAGTGTAGGCAGAGCTTATAAACTAACGAGCTGGTGCACTTCGTCAGCTGATCAATAAATAGAGATGAATAACTTTGCAATTTTTTCCATGGCACGCCAGGGTGCGAAAGAGACAAAAAAATTTAAACGATTGGTACGCTGCGGGAAAAGTCGATAGCAATAAATCGGTTCCCCTGACTTTCATGTGTTTGTGTGAGAAACTCCCCGGCATTCATTTGTCTGCGTGAGAAACTTCCCACATTTTTTTTTTGTGGTAGTGAGGTGAATGCTATTTATGCACAGAGTGTGGGACTCCCATGCGCGACTGAATTACCCACTAAACACCTCCCCTGTCAACCTGAGAACCCAGCCTGGAACCGTTTGACACATTACTTCGGGCCAGGTCTCGTGTTGTTACGCCGTGGAGCGCCTTCAAGCTGGGGAGTCCCTTTCCTAGCGGGAGGGGAGAGGGGAAGAGTAATTGCCAGAAGAGCGATCCCCCAGGCCCAGCTCCCCCGGCTGCTGTGAGTCCCTTTTATATTTTAGGACTGCCCGAGCATAATGTGCCACCTGGTTACATTTGTCAACCGATTTGGGCATCACCGCAATTATATTATCCGGGGTGAGCCCCCCCGTCTCCCTGTAAAGTTCCCTTCACAGCCTGACCAGTTTTGTACACGCAAAAAATGTGTGACAGGCATTGTCCTCCTCTCCTGGGCAAAACCGACAATCGGGAGACCGTGACTTACCGATTTTGTGCAGGTAAGACTGAAAACAACCGTGCCCCCTCAAAAGCTGGGTCAGATAGAAGTCAGTCTCGCCATGCCTTCGATTTAGCCACGGTCTCACATCCGGGATGAGGCGCGCAGTCCACCTTCCCTTCGTGCAATTCCCCCAAGACTGCTGCCAATCGTTGAGTGAGCGCTGTCTCTCTTCGCGGACAACTATCTCCCTCGCATCCTAGTTTCGGCGCAGGTAAATAGCGCGGCGCTCTCTAGCAAGGAGGGCGATAGGTATCACGCCTGCAATCACTCTCACGGCCAAGTCGGAGACTGTTGGATACGAAGATGCAATTCTCAGTGCTCCTCTTCTCTGAGAGCGTCGCCCCATACCTCTGCTCGTACAGTAGCACTGACCCTACAGCACTCATCAAGAGGCGTCTTCTTGATGGACTGGGCCCCGCTACGTTGGCCATAATTCGACTCAGAGCCGATATTCCTGAAGCAGCCTTCTCAGCCGTTGCCCTGATTTGCTCAGAGAAACTCATCTTCGAGTCGATCAGTAGCCCCAGTTACTTCACCGCTGGCTTTGATTGGATTTGTATGTCTCCAATACTGATCATCCTTACTCTAGGGATCCTCTTTTTTGTCAAGATGACCACTTCGGCTTTCTCCAGTGCTTATCTCAGCCCGCGAGCAGTCATCCAGTCCCTCACTCGCCGCATAAGCATACCTAGCCTAAGTTGCGCTTGTTGAACGGTGCGTCCAGCGACCAGAGCCGCAACATCATCCGCATAGCCAACCAAGCGTGACTCATCTGGCATCTCAAGTCTCAGTAGCCCGTCGTAAGACACGTTCCACAGGTCCGGACCAACAACATTTAGATGTGTGTACTGTGTACGAACACAAGATGAGAGCAGATGTTAATGTTGTCATATGGACATTTTTTAGCTTTAATCGTAATCATAAATCGGGTAACGCTTACAAAATGGCTCTTAAATTATTTGAATAATTAAAGTTGCATATTGATTCAACTGCAAAATGAAAGATAATTGGCGATTTGTGTGTAAATATCGGTTTTGAAGTGTAAGGCGAAGAAAAACTGTACTTTTTTGTTAGTTGTGCAATTTCCGTTGAAGAAACTCAACGAAGAATTGTGTCAAAAAATCAACAAAAGGCGGCAGTAACCCTATGATCAGATGATGGAACATCTTACGTCAGTTTTGAGACAGGAAGCCTATATCTGCTTTATCTGTTATTCCATTGAGTAATTAAATAATACTGGAGTGGACAACCACGTGACAATATGGTCGCCACAACCCCTGTGGCCACTTTTCCTACTGCTACGTTCTTGTTTATAACCTTAGAGAGAGCCAAATTGCACAAGCAAACATAGCTGCTGTTCAATGTAAACAAATTTTCATACAATACCAAAAATTTGTTTTCTATTTGAAAAACCTTCAGCATTGTATGAAAAACATGGAAAACATTAATATATTAACTACTCACTTGTGAAAGGAAACACCTTGGATGCTTTTCCACTATGATTTTTACACGAAGGCACTACACATTTCATTTTGAAATTCTTAATTAATTTCACAGTGTCACACGTTAAAGTTACTTGAATCACAAACTGCAATCGAATGTTTAAACACTTGGAACGAATTTAGATCGCGAACACTTTCCACAGTTTTAATATCGGATAAAATTCGTGGCAAAACTTGTAAATTGGCTAATTTAGCGTCCAATTTGCATCAATCAACTTGACAGACAGATCCCACCTAGTCACCTTCTGGAACAAGAAAGTGACCAGCAAGAGGCAGACGGGGAGGAAATGACAGACAGATACTTTGGAAGAGAGCAGAAACCGGTCGCATGCTCTCTCATGCATTTTATATGAGCTTAGCCCATCCAGTTCTTATTTGTCTGAGTGTTATTCGCACGATACTGGCTCGTGCGTTCACGATAGCCAAAATCAAAGAAATGTTCCGATTAATTGAAGACATTGCGAAAAAATGAATGCAGCATGTACGCGAGAAGAGGAACCAGATGCAAAAACCATATGTTCATTGTGGATTGTGTTAACTTTCGAAGCTGTGATGGAAATGAAATACATACATTAAGCAATTGCTTTGTGGTAAATGTCTTGTTCTTTTTCTGAGTATTACTTAACCATCTGTTTACAGAAACAAAGTGATTATGCACTTCTCTTTCGAACCTCACGCGAGAAGCTACAAATGACTACCCGTTCGTAACATGAACTAAGGATTTAAGAAAGGCACACTCGTTTTTATACCAGCTCATACAATACATCGTGATCCGAAGTTTTATACTGATCCTGAAGTGTTTGATCCAGATAGATTTTTGGAAGAAAATATTCGACGTTCTTGAGTTTTGGGAGATGGTCCAAAAAATTGCATCGGACTGAAATTTGGTTTGGGATTCTGGTGTTAACTTTACAGCTTTAATAACTAAACTAATTTAAATTATAGCGGTTAGCACCTGTTATACTATTACTGAGGTTCTCATACTGTATATCTTAGTAGAGTCTAATGGCCAAGCTTGATGTTACCATTCTGTTACGGATAAAGTTGTATTATGCCCTATCATAACCGGCGGAATGAAGCATATTCCGAGCACTATTCTTAAGACTTGTCTTCTGGGCAAGCACTCCTAAACAATTTAAAAAGGATAAACATTTTATAACGAAACAATACACTAGTATTACATAGTTTTATTTACACAAAAAAATATTAAAATATAAATATAAAACTATAAATTCTTGGAGATTTTATTAAACAGAAAATTTAATTGCAATTATGTCCAAAAACGAGGCTAAGTTAACTATCTAAGAAATACCAAAGATATTTTCGATTGAATGTGAAGACCCATAAATTCAGCCTAATGAATATACGCGTCTTCACCTTCTTGGAAAAATGTCGGGCATTTCCTGTACGAATGCAGAATATAAAGGCTGATAAACCAACTTCATATTCAAAACTCAACTGTTACTGCTGACTAAGTTGCTTTTTTTAATTTAAATCTTTATAGTGTATTTGAACAGATAATGTTCCGGTCTATGAAATAGCCTGGGCTAAGTTAAAGGAAGTTGCAAGTGGGTTCAATATTTTGTCCTGAATAGTGCGGGGCTAGTTCACATACTGAGCCCAAACATGGGCGCATAGAAACTTGTTAGTAAACGAGGGGGGCTTCGATGATGTAAGTATTAGAGTTGGAGGACCAGGAAAAGAGAGGACCGTGACTCTTTTAAGGGCGTATAGATCAAACAAATATGATTATCTCAGCGAAAAAAACTAGGGTGAAATACGTGCTAAATTATGAGCCATAGCATTGTAAACTATCATTGCTAAACGTTATGCAGGTGAATCGAGTTAAAAAGTATATTGTGAACCTACACTTAAAAAGCCTATAAAACTGAGCACACTTCCGTATCTCCTACATATTGATGTGACTTGTTTCTGATAAAATGTTTCTGTTCAAAAAGTTAGTCTGTAACTTTCTGAGGGGCAGTCCCCATATAAGCAAATATAAAAACCAAAAAATCTCCATGAGCTCTCCATCTTTTGTTCCTTAATCCGCGGAGACCCAATACCATGCGGTTTTTAAATCTTAATCTCAGCAAATTCAATATCGGTTCTGAACTCAACGATCAAACTTCGGTCATTTTTTATCAGGATATCCCTTACTGTGAAGAAGCCAAACTCGTCTCTAATTATTTTGTATGTGTCACATAAAAAAAATTTGTGATCTAGGTCATCCACTTGATTCCGCCGTAGTCGATCCCAATCCAAATTGAGAAAGATAGAGGGATCCCCTTGTTTTGCTAACCCTCAGCTTCCTTGATCTCTCATCACACATTGATTTTACTGGTTCAATGTGAGACATTAAGAACCAAGAAATCCCCATAGGTGCAAATACAGCTGCAGCTCTGCTACTAAATCCTCCCTACGCCTCCTTTATGGTGACACAAGAGGGTGAAGGCAGGTCCTCCGCACCTTGTTAGAGAATTGAAGTTAATAACCATGCCGCCCAGCACTTTTCAAGTACCTGCTTGACTGTTCAACATAGATGTTCACCAAATTTTCGTTGACTTTAAGCAAGTATACGACAGTATTGATCGTACCATACTGTACCAAATAATGCTTTGCTTTGGCATCCCAGCCAAATTAGTCTGTCTTACTAAAATGACAATGACGTCAACAACCTCCCAAGTCCGCATCAATTACCAACTCCTTTGACACAAATATTGGACTAAAGCAGGGAGATGAGCTGGCGCCATTGCTATTCAATTTGGCTCTGGAGTGCCTCATAAAAAAGCTACCTGTCGATACGCGAGATACATTACTATTCAAGTCGAGCTAAGTAGTAGCCTATGCGGACGACGTAAACATTCGGTCACGGTCGTTAACAACTGCCAAAGAACTTTTCCCGGAACTCGACAGCGAAGCAAAACTAGTAGGGCTACAAATCAATGTGAATAAAACAAAGCTGGTGACGCAGTCGAAGAAAAATACCTCAAATATACAATACATCACACTTGGCGAATAAAGTATTGAAAATATTAGCAAATTTGTGTATTTTGGCGCCAAAATAACGAAAACGGGCAATGAAAGAGACAAAATACGCCGAAGAATACAGCTCGCAAATAAAATATTTTATTCAGTATTGATGACCTTGAAGACCAGCTGCATACACAGGAAAACAAAGCTCCAAGTATACAAATCTATGATAAGACCTGTGTTATGCTATGGGTGTCAAACATGGATCCTAACTCAAGCATCCGCAAACATATTGAACGCCTTTGAGCGACGGGTCCTGAGGCGAATAATTGGAGCGAAGCTAGACGGGCCCAATGGCGAGTTCAAGAAAACTATGAGCTGCATGAAATTTTTTGACGATCCGGAGGTTTCAACGATAATGAGGCTGCGGAAGCTGCAATGGGCTGGCCACATGAATCGTCTGGACGAACAACGGATACCCAAAAAGGTATTCGTTGGGAGAACTGAAGGCCAGAGACCAGTGGGTAAACCGAGGAAACGCTGGTCTGACTCGGTCGACGAAGACAGTTCATCGCAGCTCGGATTGGAGGACATAGACCAAGACAGTTGGAGGCGCTGTTTGCAGGAAGCGAAGGCCCGAGAGGGGCTGTTGTGCTAAGTAGAAGAAGAACCATGCCTCCAAAGTTGGCTTTGGATGATGGGCTAACTGCTCATCTCTGGATAAAGCTACATTGTTTCGAAACCTTCAACCGAGCCTCGAAATTGATTGGATCTTCCGCAACGGTTCACAACAACAAAAAGGACAAAAATATTGGATCCTGGAATGTCTGATCACTGAACAAGCCCATCATGAAGGGGAACCATGTCAAGCAAAAAACCTCTGGTTCTCAATCTCCTTCCTTCACCTTTTAGCGGTTCTGTAAGCAGAAAAAGTAAGGTGAGCCCTTATGTTTTCTTTTGATTAACGCAGCACTTATGCTGAAGCATAAGCAATATCCTCACTTAAAATAATCACTGTTCATCACCATCATCTAACAAAATAAGAGAGCGGAATGAAGGAGTTTAGAATATAATACAAAAAAACGTTGGAAAACAGATTTATTTAAATTTATAAAATGTAAGTAACTCTATAAATAGTAGAATTTTAAATATACAGAAATTAACTTGTTATGATTATTTGCAATATTGAAAATGACAGTGGATATAGTAGCGGGCTAAGTTTGATATGACTAAGATTACATGTTATAAATAAATTTAGCCAGCCATTTGGGCCATTAAGTTTTAGTAGAATGCTAGGCGCAGAATTACGGAATGCACATGTTTCCCTTTGGGCATCTGATATTAGAAAGTTATAGGAAAAATTGAGTCCTTGACCTAACTCTCTCAAAGCTATATCAACGCCAAGTTTGTGTGCCAATTTCAAACGTTCATTGATCGAGTACAGAGTAGGATAAAAGATGTAGACGCCCAGAAGTCTCTAGAAGAAGAAACAGTGAATTGACTTATTTGCTCACAAATCAATATCAAGTTACTTTAATTAACAGAAATTCTCAATTTCGATTTCCGACAGCGACGATCGCTTATCATATTATTTTACTAAATCTATGAATTTTGTACCAATTATTGGGCCGTCAGCATCAGGAGTGTAATCATTTCCATACAAGTTCATTCCCATTAAGATCTTCCTTCTTTTTATTCTGAAATCAAGCATTTGCTTGGGTAATCATGCATTAGCGTCTGGATATTGCGAATTGTAAGTCATAGGTCATCAAAGAGAAGGTATCAAGGTGGTCGTATCAAGTTTCAAAATAATTTTGATTGAATAAATCACGCATACCCTCACGGTAGGATGGAATGGCCTTAATAAGCCTCAAATCATAATCGTTTAGTGGTTTTTTATTTACACAATCCATCACTGAGTCTGTTTGCAGCTACTTGTCCACTTTCGTAGGACAAAAATTTGGTGAAATCGTTAATCCTTCAAGGAAAACTGAAATCATATGGACATGTTAAATTTGGATAGAATTTATTTATAAAAGGGTTTCTTACTTATCAACCACTTCCATTCAATCCGCATCAACGTCATGCGTTCCGTGAATCTCCTAGCTATTAGTCCCATTGCAACGTATTTGGAGCCAAACTGGTGAAATTATGTCGAATTTTTCAGCCCAAATTTTCGCCACATCGCCATGATTGTTCTATCGCAATGGAAGTAAGGCAAAACGGTGTAACGCCAAAAGAACAAAGGCTGACTTTGATTTAGCCTTGACCTAAGGCTATACATCTCTTTTAACGTTTCTAAGGCTGAAATTAATAATTTTGTATCGTGCTTGTATTATAAAGGAGGGAACAAATGGGTGCAAAACGTCTTGTTTCCAACCAATGCACATATAAAGTAATGGACGCGAAATGAGCTTATTTTCATCCATACGTGAGTGAAGTACTTTTACTGCATATATGTCTTCCTTTCGCATGCGAATTATAATCCCCGTGCCTTTCAGGCCACTAGAGAATCCACACATTCAAGTGGCTCTCCAGTTGCTCTCACGGAAATCCCTATCCTCTTATACCTCAACCCCCGAATTGTCAAAAAAATATCAACCATATGATTTGTGAAAATTCAACATTGATGGGAAACGTCTAATCAATTTGAATTTGAAATTCTACACAAAACAATTTTTTAAGATAAACCGTGTTGAATGTAGTGCAAAAGCGTTGCAAATGTGATAGTTAATCAAACTGAAAAGTTTGTTACGGATCGCAAGTGTTTTTGTGTTGGAAAATGAAAAATTTAGTGATGTGTATGGGATTGTAAAAACAGCTAAAGGATGCATGTCAGGGACGTATCTTTCGTAGGGTAAGTCATGTTCAATTTTTTATATGGTTCAAGTTAGACTACCCGCACGGGAAATTGATGTAGTTCAAGATGCGAAAATTAGCTGGAGACGTTACGTCAAATTTATTTGAAATTCGAATCCACAGCTAATTCCACGCCAACTTCACGCTACATCATAAAGTGCTTCAATTCTCTCGATGCATTTCGTATCTATTCTCTCTGATATCTATGGTGCCACACGTTCCACTGTCAAGCATATGACCTGGCAAAACGATAAACGACATACCGTGACCGCAACAAAGACTGTCGACAACAACGAATCACACTCTATTATCTCATCCTTCGGTTCAGTAACAACTTTTCGACGTAATGCTTCCAATTGCTGTATTTGCTCAATCGGCGTTACAAATTTCTCGACGCGACGAACATTTGATTCTTTTTTTATCCCGTGAATATTTCGTTTATGTTGAGTTAAATAGTAGCCTTGGATAAAACCATTGTGTTATATAAAGGAGTTGGTGAGCTTTCATTTCCCTTTGGAACTTATGAAGTCACTTGATACATGCATACATTTCGTGTACGTACACAATGAATTTTGAAAGCTTTCGTACATTCCACTAAACAGCTGTATCAGGAATGTGCTAACTTGCTTTTTTATTGAAATCAATTTTGAAATCCGAAATAACCTTTGTAAATACATAAATCCAACACTAATTTCCCCATTAAACACAAAAATCAAATATTAATCGCTCAATTGCCATTGTTTTAGCTGAATTCACCAAAACTTCATCTTCGCGCCACATTTTGAATTCTCTTTGATCTACTAGAATAATTTACACACCCCTGCTTTCGAATATGACAAATCAGCTGGCAGTGAGATAACAAATCAACTGGTCATAAAGGTACATTTGACAGATAGTGATCAATTTCATTCGCGAGTGAAATTTATCCGTAAATTTTAAAGCGCTTGAAATAAAAAAGTGTCAAAGTGTATTAATATAAAGTGAATATGCCACTAAAGTGCATTCTGTGCGGTAATATCCAGCAATTGGATAGTGACAACGTCAAAATTTCATTTTTTCGGTAAGTTAAAGTGACTACTGTATAAATGTTCTAGTGTTTCGCGGCATTTATGGCGGTGTACCATCGAGTTGTGAAAAAATCCTTCGTGAAATTTGATTAATACAGTTTATTTAACTCATGTTTAAGAAATGAAACAAGAGTGTGCGGTGAAAGTGAATTTATCGGGTGAAATATGAGAGTTGGACTTTTTACCGCCATTGTTGACGTGAAGTTTACTTGATCAATTGTCCCTGATTTCGTGTTTTGTCCGCACAGAAGTGACTAGTCCCAACTAAAAATATTCATTTATTTTTCTGTAGTGTGATTTTTGATCGGGATCAATATAGTTTTTAGTGAAAATTATTCAAATTTCTGTTAGTGGCCCCAATTTTCGAATTCAAGCTTTGTGCCGAATTTTTCTATTTATTCTCTTGTACCAATTAATCGTGAACGTAAATCTCATGAAATTTATACCATCTTAGTACCGGAATGTTTGTGCGAAATTTGAGGTTCAAGTACTAAAAGTTTTATACATAAAATACGGAAAATATTATTAGTTTTGCGAGTGTTTCTCAATGAAGTCGGAATTGAAAATTGGGGGCAATTAAGATAGCTTCGAAAAACGACCGTTGTATTTAAATAAGAAAATTATTATATTGTTACATGTACAAATAATTCTACGAGCTACTGTCGCAATTGTTTTCACAATCGTTAAGAACATCAACAAATGAATTTACTCGAAACCACGAGAACCTAACAAGCATGAACAACATCTGAAAGTGAGTCACTGCTCCATTCATTCATGCTTGAATGTTCCCGCTAATTCACCAATGTACGAGAACTGAGTTGAATGATTAGACACCCTATATAAAGGCGAGCTGAATGAATGGGGGGATCATCATTCATTACAACCGCGAAGAAAACTGCGATACGCGTAGTACAGGCGATATTGATTGTTTGAGTGTGAAGTGATTTTAAGTAGACAATTGCGATAGAAATTTATGGACAAGTGGAAGGTAGAATTTTAATAGTGAAAATTAAAGTTTTGAAATTGTTAGTGAAGTGATTGTGCATTTTTGACGAATCAAATAAACTCTTTTAATTTAATTTAAAAGACATTGCGTTTTCACTTTCCCGGAACATTAAAATTATTGGCCGCGAACCAATAATACGCGACAATGGTGTCAAGAAGTGAGAAAGAAAATTTTAGAAGTGAAAACGTTTAAACAATTTTAAAGTGCACAATAGTGAGAATTAACGTGTAAACAGGTGGAAAAATTGCCGAAACAATAAAAAAAAAAAAATGCCAGGAAACTTACATCTAGGAATCAATCAATTGAGCATATCGGAGCTCAAAGAGGAGTTGGAACAGCGAAATCTGGCCACGCAAGGTACAAAGGCCATACTGATTGCACGCTTGCGTGATGCGATCGAGTCGGAAGGCGTGAATTTGGGTTCGGGTGAGCTCTCAGATGCGGAAAAAGGCGCAGAAGGTTGAGAAGTAGAAACACCAAAATCAAAGGAGCCAGAAAATGCGCTGATGCAAATGTTAATGCTGATGTCATCCAGTTTGACTGCGAAGCTAGATGAACAATCAGCGAAGCTAGATGAACAATCAGCGAAGCTCAATGAACAGTCGTCCAATTTAACTACGAAGCTAGATGAACAATCAGCGAAGTTAAACGAACAATCAGTGAAGCTGGACCAACAAGCGATCGAAATCAAGGAAGTGCAAAAACAGTCAACCGAAATAAAAGCGGAGCTCAGTAGCCTGAACAATCAAATTAAATGCGTCGAGGAAAAGGTTTACCAGGTCGAGGAGAAGGTCAGCCAGGTTGAGGAGAGAATCAACTATGAGATCAGCCAGGTCGAAGAGAGAATGAACCATGAGATGGAAAAAGTGAAAAAGGAATTGGAAGCAATGAAGGCAGTAGTAACCACCTCACCAGTCCCACTTATAACCGCAGCGCAAAGCACATCCTGAAATGTGCAAGCACCAATATTCGACGGGCAAGCGGTCTGGAGTATTTACAAAATCCAGTTTGAAGCAGCCGCTAGGATAAATCACTGGAATGAGCAGGAACGAGCAACTGCATTAATTCTTGCTCTAAGGGGCCAAGCTGCCGAGCTTTTGCAGACTATCCCCGTTGAGATGCATTCAAACCCGGCTGTTATAATGAATGCGCTGGACATGCGTTATGGAGACGATCATCTGAAACAGATTTACTGGGCACAGCTACGGCATCGGATGCAGAAGTCTGGCGAAACCTTGCAGCAGCTAGCACAAGACATTGAGCGATGGCACTTTTGGCTTACCCAGCGTACGACCCAGAACATCGAGATGACGTAGCAACAGAAGCATTCATCAGCGCCTTAAAGGACAAGAAATTGCAACAAGTCGTGCGGTTAGCTCAAAAGCAAATACTCAAGGATGCATTGGCTTATAGTTTAAATTTTGAGGCAGCGAAAAATGTGACCCGTACTACTGCCCGGGTTCGCGAGGTGGTGGCAGATGATTGCAGGTGTGAGCGCGTGGGAATTGAGCGAGAGCTGCAGGTGAATGGTGCACCAAGATGCTGGAATTGCGGGGAAAAAGGGCACCTGCAAAGAGACTGCAAGAAGGGAAGAAGACGGAGCTATTGTCCAGGGTGGTGGAGATCCAGACCGATTCAGGAGCTTAGAATGGAAGCCCATCAAACCGAAGGGGCCAACTTCGTCGGGCGGACGTTGGCTAGGAGGATCGACGTCCCTAGCACCCCCGTCACCATGTCAAGACTGCATCGCGGAGAAGCAAACTTATGCCGTCCGGGTCAAGTTGACGATGAACACGGCACCATAACAAGCGATAGTAGTGCAACCCGATCGACCATCCGACCACACCTAGTGAGACATCAACTGCTTCACAAGGGCAGAGTTCATGGCAATGCTGACACCCTATCTCGTCATCCATGTCCAGCTACCTGCAAGCATTGCCGACGGATTGAGGAAAAGGAGCCGCCCGTTGATCTGCGATTGATAACGGCTGAATTCGATGAAGGTTGGTCATCGGAGGAGATTCGAAACGCCCAGTTAGCCGATGAAGACATCGTATCATTACTCGTATGGAAGGAGACGACTGAGCGACCTGGGTGGAAAAACGTTTCAATGCATGGCGCAACCCTGAAAACCTATTGGGCACAATGGAACCCCCTTCAGGTGGAGGGTGGCGTACTCAAGCGGAAATGGGAAACGGCGGATGGCAGCTCCTATAGGATGCAAACTATACTACCCAAAAGCCGAATCCACGATGTGATTAAGGAAATGCATGAAGGATCCTCGGGGGGCCACCTTGGTGCTAACAAGACCTTAGCAAAATTGCGGGAAAGGTTCTACTGGCTCCACGCTCGAGAAGACGTACAGGACTGGTGCCGCAGATGCACAATTTACGCTTCCGTCAAAGGCCCAAAACGACGACTGAGAGGACAAATGCAAACCTATAACGTGGGGGTACCGTTTGAAAAGATTGCTGTTGACATCGCAGGTCCCTTTCCTGAATCTGAATGGGGAAATCGCTACACGCTGGTTGTAGCCGATTATTTCAGCAAGTGGCCCGAGGTCTACCCCATTCCCAACCAGGAAGTAACTACTGTAGCTGAACAGCTAGTGTTAAACTGGGTCAGTAGGTACGGTGTAACTTGCGAACTACATTCGGATCAAGGCCGAAACTTTGAGTCACTAGTTTTTAGCGAAATGTGCGAGCTGCTGGGAATACGGAAAACGAGGACAACACCGCTGCATCCCCAATCCGATGGGATGGTCGAACGTTTCAACGGCACGCTCAATAAACACCTGGCCAAAATGGTTGACGAGAATCAAAGGAACTGGGACCGACATATCCCACTATTTTTAATGGCGACGGGCCAAGCCCCAGCCAAAGTCATTTTTGGAAAGACTATTCGTCTGCCAGCTGATATAAAGTTCGGAAAACCCCCTGAGAAACCCCAAACGATCTCGGAGTACGCAAGTGATCTAAGACAACGGTTGAACCAGATACATCGGACAGTGCGAAAACACCTCGAATCGGCTATTGACCGCATGAAGACCAGGTATGATGTAAAGGCAAATTCTACTGGCTTCCTGTAAGATGACTTGGTGTGGCTATAAAACCCGCAACGGCGAAAGGGTAGGTCTCCAAAGTTGCAACATAATTGGGAGGGACCATACCGAGTTACAAAGCGAATCAACGACGTCGTATACCGAATACAGGAACATCGTAAGCCGAGAGCTAAAATGAAAATCGTGCATCTGGACCGTCTTGCCCCATATTACACCCAGGGAGAATTGACTACAAATAGCGACACATCTTTTCGGGGCGAAAAGAACTGAGGTGGGGCAGTGTTACATGTACAAATAATTCTACGAGCTACTGTCGCAATTCTTTTCACAATCATTAAGAACATCAACAAATGAGTTTACTCGAAACCACGAGAACCTAACAAGCATCAACAACATCTGAAAGTGAGTCACTGCTCCATTCATTCATGCTTGAATGTTCCCGCTAATTCACCAATGTACGAGAACTGAGTTGAATGATTAGACACCCTATATAAAGGCGAGCTGAATGAATGGGGGGATCATCATTCATTACAACCGCGAAGAAAACTGCGATACGCGTAGTACAGGCGATATTGATTGTTTGAGTGTGAAGTGATTTTAAGTAGACAATTGCGATAGAAATTTATGGACAAGTGGAAGGTAGAATTTTAATAGTGAAAATTAAAGTTTTGAAATTGTTAGTGAAGTGATTGTGCATTTTTGACGAATCAAATAAACTCTTTTAATTTAATTTAAAAGACATTGCGTTTTCACTTTCCCGGAACATTAAAATTATTGGCCGCGAACCAATAACACGCGACAATATTTTAGGTTTCCCAACATTTGGAGAAGGCAGCAGGAGTGGGCGATGTTTGTTAAAACGTGCATGGGATATACAGTAAAGCCGAAATCCGATAGGATATGCGAGCGGCACTTCAATGAGGAGGATATAAAAAGATCGGGGACAAAGCTAAAATTGTCCAATAACGCAGTTCCTATCATTGAAAAGTTACTTTTTTTTTGCCTAAACTGGTATTTGAATAAAAAGATAATGTTTTTATCTTATAGGAAACAATCATTGCTGAAAATATTCCGTCGCCGATGGAAATTTCTCAGTGTTCAACTCAAAAATGTAGCTTTAGTACTTTCGTTTCTCTTAATATCCAATAAAAAGAAGATCGACTTCAGAATGGCTTATTCAGAATATTATAAAATTCAACAGAATCATGGCAAATAGTTGAAATGTTTGATTCTTTTATAACAATGAGAGAATTAATATGATGACAATCCCTTGAAGCTGATTGATTTATTTTGTTTGGGGCTTTTTGAAGTCGATTTTTTTTGTTTTTTTGGTTCACGATATGTATGCATATATAAATATATATATATATATATATATATATATATATATATATATATATATATATATACATATATATATATACATATATATATACATATATATATATATATATATATATATATATATATATATATATATATATATCTATATATATATATATATATATATATATATATATATATATATATATATATATATATATATATAGTTATACTCGTAGATAGCTTTGAAAACTAGCATTACACTGCATAAAATATTTGAATCTTTTAGAAAATATACCCTATTACGCGGTTAACTTTTTTTTGACGCAGATATTTTATAAAATATATTTTATAAAATTTTTGATAATGTAATACCGGCCTTAAAAAAAGGCTTCCTGACTAAACTTCATCAAAAACAAATTATTTTGATGAATTTCGGAGTCAGTTGAAACTATTTTTTTACGTATTTGTAAGCGACCATTATACATAGCTTCACAAAAGATGGTTTATTAGAGTTAAAATGCACAAGAAAAAGTATCCAATTTTAAAAACAATTGTGGCGATTAGTAATATATGACAGCAAAATTGTAATTTTGCATGATTTTTATCATAAGATTTATATTCAAATCTGATACACTCTTAACCACTATCCACAGGCTATATGGTTTATCTGCAATATTAGAAGGATTGCTATGGACAGACTACACGGTGATTATGAGCTCCGTTAGAAATAATTCTTCTCACCAAAAGATTGATGAAAATTTCAAACGTGTTTGAAAACATTTTCGGAACTTCTTAAGTAAGTTTACAATGTTCTTTATTTTAATTCAAATGCAAACATTTGAAAATTTTATTCGCTGAAAG
>OZ017740.1:214027495-214294995 GCA_963969285.1 Odontomyia ornata
TTATAAGTGATTTCAAAAATAAAGCGTTCAATGTGTAAACGTGAGCAAAAATGTGAGCGCGTCATCGAGTATTTTTCATTATTTAGGTAAGTAAAGTGCAGTCAAGGAAACAATTATGTGTCCGGGTATAATTTACGTGATGTTCTCTGTGTCCGTCCAGGTTTTCGGTGCGATTCGTAAATGAAAACATAATTTCGAATGTTGTGTGAATCGTGCCTGCTAGAAACGGTATATGGGAGACGCGAGTTTAAAGATTTTCTCGGTTGAAACAGATTTGACGGCTGTCATAGAATTGCGATAACATGCAACTGAAACTCGCTTGCATTTTAAGAGTTTACGCGCTTTTTTTCTGATTTTTATTCCTACGGATTTAAATGGGCCTAAGTTATCCTTAAAGCTTCGTGTTGAAGTAATTAATTGTGTTTTTAAGTAAAAGTTCGTAATTATCAAAGAGCAAATTGCATGTGAAACGGTATATGGGAGACGCGAGTTTAAAGATTTTCTCGGTTGAAACAGATTTGACGGCTGTCATAGAATTGCGATAACATGCAACTGAAACTCGCTTGCATTTTAAGAGTTTACGCGCTTTTTTTCTGATTTTTATTCCTACGGATTTAAATGGGCCTAAGTTATCCTTAAAGCTTCGTGTTGAAGTAATTAATTGTGTTTTTAAGTAAAAGTTCGTAATTATCAAAGAGCAAATTGCATGTGAAATATATGTTGCGCGCAAATGTTGAAGTTTTGTTGGCTCCGTCCATAATGGTGTTAAGGTTAAATTATTGAAAATAATTCGTTTTGTTATTGCGAAGGTGCTTGTGAAAGTTTCATGTATCGGAGTAAACATTTTAATTGAAAAACTTTGAAGGTTTTCTAAAATACGTGATCTCGTACCAGTGCAGTGCACCTACAATATGGGAGCTGTTTTATTAATTTTGAAAGCTGGTCGGTTGAATTTAAAAATGTTTTTCTAGGTTTCTGGAGTTGTGGTAATGGGACTGAAATTGTTGTTGAAAATCGAGCCAATTAATGCCAAAATGCATGCATGGTGGTTTAATTTGAAAATATTTGTTTCTTTACCGGAAAACGAAGAAAACCGACTTCAAAGTGCCCTACAAAGGATGAAATAAGTTTTATGAAGGTGATATTAAAGCACCATGCAATATAGCACCGCTTTTAAAAAGTTTTATTCATCTTTCTTACTTTAGAGTCGGTTTTTTTTTTTGGTGAATTTCTCAAGAGATATTTACCCATTTCGTGTATATATATATATATATATATATATATATATATATATATATATATATATATGTATATATATATATATATATATATATATATATAGATATATTTATATATATATATATATATATATATATATATATAGATGTATGTATATATATAGACATATATATATATATATATATATATATATATATATATATATATATATATATATATATATATATATATATATATATGATATATATATGATATAACGAAAATCGTGACTATGCTAGAGGTCACAAGTTCGCTCCAATTTTCACAAAATTTTTAGGAAAGGCGTATTGGATGAATATCTGAGTTAAGTTGTTTAACCAGCCAAATCGGTCGAGGGAAAACAAAATGGCGGCCATTTCAGACAAACATTCGTGATTTTATTTCTGACCAAACCGTGGCTCCTATTTGGATGAAATTTGGTACAGAGGTTTATTGAGGTATGCGATGAATTTCACAATAAAAAATCCAAAGTCGAACCGTTTGAAACAAAATGGTGGCCGCTCAGACGTCGAAAAGCGTGTAAGCATTGGATGTTGTAGTTGTGACCAAACTTTTCAACCGATGTTAATGAAATTCGGTTCTTTGGTAATTACTGTAAATGCCTAAAGAATCATGTTAAAAAACTAGGACCAGGTCTCCAAAAACAAAATGGCTAGAAATTTCAAAGGCTTCTGAAAGACCCAATTTTGATTCGATGTAAATGAAATTTATTTTCTAGATTGAAAACAATTAGATCTAAACATTTTCCTATTTTGGTGCACAGACATGCTCAAGTTTCCAAATGGCGGCGATTCAAACACGCGATTTTTCCAGATTTTTGTGGCCCTCTAGTGGCCAAATTTTCCAATGGATTTTAATGAAACTTGAGATTATGGATAATTGTACAAAGTCCTTGTACTAAACAAAAAATCATCAAAATCGGATGAAAAATAAATAAGTCGAAAATATAAAACCTAATATTTTTCGCTGCCATTTTCATTAAAAATTTAATACTTTTGCCCTGTCTAGAGGGAAACTGATTTGACTGAGATTGGACAAATTGACTGATGAGACTCTAAGATTGAAATATTTTTAAAAATTCAAAATCAAGTGCATGCATTCAAAATGGCGGCCCACAAAGGTCAGAAGGTAAGCGCAATTCGCTATTTTAGTAGCAACTGAAGTAATGAATGTTTATCATGGAAACATTTTTAATGGCGTAACTTGCAAGTATTTATGTAACAGGCCATTTTAGGGGATTGTAAAATATTTTTACAATCCCCTTTTAAAATCGCGATCTGTCTTTTCGTCCGCCTGTCCATCCGTCCCTGCGTCACAGCAAGTTTTCTCGCAAACCACATACTTGAATGATGAAATTTTCTACGTAGGTCAAAAGTGGTACCCTCTCAAGCGTTTGCAAGAAAATTCCACCAGAATAATAATATCAGCACATATGATAATTTTTTGGCTTTCTTTTTGTAGTAAACAATTAATTTTCAACCGCTACATATTCATAAAGTTTATCGTCAAGAGTATGATACACCTTATCATATGATGAACGAAATTTCGACCGCAATTTCGAAATTAGCTTCGAGCCTATGCGAGTTATCACAATAGCAAAGGCAAAAGCTCGTGGCTTCATGAATTTGATCTTTCGCCGTCTCCTGTATATACCTCTATGGTATAACTCAATGGATAGAACCTACATCGCCGAATGTACATTTATACGGCTTTTCACCTTTGTAATGACACATATGAATGACTAAATAATCATTTCGTACGAGCTGCAAGCCACAAATCGAGCACTTGTACTGTTTTTCATGCACATGTGTTTTAGAATGTTGCGTCGATAAAGCTTTCGTATCAAACATTTCTGGGCAAAATTTACACTACCATTTACGTTCAGTATGAATCCTCATATGAATCGATAAGTATTTCGCTGTTGTAAATCCTTTGTTACAAATATAACAAAATTCTGTTGTTGCACTACACGATCTGCCAGAATGCTTTAATTCTTCAGGTTGAGTTAAATGTTCGCTACGCATAAACCCGCGACCACAAAGCGAGCAAACGAATGGTTTTAAAGCACAATTTAAGCTTGATGAATGACCGACAAACAGATTATATCCTGCTATGGGCTTTATTGAATAAAATCACTAGTTGCGTATAACGAACGATTAAAAACACTGTATCTAAAAATTCAACTTTCACATTTAGATGCACTGATCGGGTACAAAAGTCGAGGAGACTGTTGTACCTACACACTGTTTTTATGGATAACTTTAGCAAGGTATCAATAATACAATACTACAGATAACCGAACTATGGGAAGTTCACACGTGGGCTGGACATTAGAAGTGAAAAAATTCCGATTCAAAGCAATACACACGGCTACACAAAATTATTCAGTTTTTTGGACTTGGGTGGAAAGGCCAAAACGCGACTGAACAACGACGGTCTCTCCTCGACGTTTCAAATAGGGACTGTAAAGTCGACTTCGACTTTAGTCGAAAGTCGACTTTGGCTTTTTAAAAGTCGATTTTTTGCAGTCGACTTTTGGTGATCGACTTCGACGCGAAATCGACTATTCACGTCGACTTTCGACTTCACAGATAATAAAAAATTCAGTGAAGGAATCCAGAAAATTAAATAAATTCATATTTCGTTTGAACTTTAGGCTCGCATTCCTTGGAAATCACTGAACGGATGAAAAACACATTGATTGCATTGATGAACTGCACAGCTTAGGAAGATATGTTTACAATATCTATGGTCCCTTTTTGTGATTTGGAAAATAACTGCGACTTTGGTTTCCGTGTTATGTTGTTTTCTTTTTTCTATTTTTATTATTTTTAATTACAAGAAGAGAAGGATTGATGAAATAGAATTTGGAAATAGGCAAAGTATTCACTGGCTTGCAAACAAATGTTCTTTTAGCGTGATTTTGATTTTCAATCCACAGGATTCGTTTGAAAATCTCCGTTCTCTCGTTTTTGATTAAGTGATTCACTGACAAGGATTCGAATAACTGCGACTTGTTTTTCCATGTTATGGTGTTTTCTTTTTGCCTACTTTTAATATTTTTAACTGCATCAAGGATTTGGATTTTGGATTTGATAATAGGTAAAGTGTTCACTGGTTTACAGACAAATGTCTTTAGTGTGTTTAGTTTGCAAGTCTCCGTTCTATCATATTTAATTAAGAGATTAAGTGATTTACTAACAAGGATTCGTTTGCGAATCTCCGTTCTCTAGTTTTTGATTAAGTGATTTACTGACGAGGATTCGTTTGCAAATCTCCGTTCTCTCGTATTTGATTGTGATTTACTGACGCTATCAATCAAGGATTATTCTTTGTTTTAAGTTTCATTAAATATCGTTTTAAGACATAGTCATGGCGCCAAGTGCTGTTTGGTTGCATTTTAAAAAAATAGAAAACGGTAGAAAAGTGAAGTATTGTAAATGTGGGAAGGAACTAGCTTATAATAAAAGCACTTCTGCGTTAGCCACTCATTTAAAAGCAGTGCATAAAATACCGGTACCGACACAAGGTACTAATGCATCTTGTCGAGATGCAGAAAAATGAAAGAGAGACATCCCAGGCCCCAGCAGGGTAAGAATGGTTTTGAATAGTTTTTGAAGGATTTCAGCAGTGATTCTTGCGAAATGAGGCCACACGTTTTGTGATCTTGAAATCTTGTCCTTAGTAGAAGATTTCTGCTGCTGTTTTTCAGCCAATTACAACATTGAAGGCATCTAACTGCCGTAGGAAAAACTGTATTATAAAAGAATTTTTTTCAGGCTAGTGGAAGCACTAGGGCAGAGACCAGTTCGAGTTCTATAATTGAAATAGCTTCTGTATCATTGGATGGTCCACCAGTGCCCAAGGAAAGCCGTCGCTCATCTAGTGTGTCACTAGGACCGATGGACAAATGCATCAACAATGCATTTGTCCAATATATATATATATATATATATATATATATATATATATATATATATATATATATATATATATATATATATATATATATATATACATATATATATATACATATATGTAAATACATACATACATACATATATATATATATATATATATATATATATATATATATATATATATATATATATATATATATATATACATATTTATATATATATTTATATATATATATATATATATATATATATATATATATATATAGATATATATATATATATATATATATATATATATATATATATATATATATATATAGATATATATATATATATATATATATATATATATATATATATATATATATATATATATATATATATATATATATATATATATATATATATATATATATATATATATATATATATATTTAACTACTTGATACTCGACAGGAACGATGTGTATGTACAAAAACTTCAATCCTCGTGTTCTCCGTCACAATCCAAATAAAACTTCAAATTTCGCCAACGTTCCGAAAAGTTAATTTAAAAATAAATTAATGTTATCAGCATCAGGCCATCTATATAATAAGTTTAAAGTATCTCTCTACTTACAGGAAAACGAATGTAATATTATGAACACCACATAATATTACATTCGTTTTCAAGTAAGTAGAGAGATACTTTAAACTTGTCTTATAAGTGCTAACGAACCTTTATTATATAGATGCCCTGATGACGATAACATTAATTTATTTTCAAATAAAGTTATCGAAACGTTGGAGGGATTTGGACTTTTATTTGGATTGTACCGAGAACCCAAGGGTTGAAGTTTTTGTATAAATATTTATAATTTGATTGGAGTATTTGGTTTACATTGAATTCGAAGAAATTCCTGGTAACAAAATGAGAAACTTCTTACGGAGCTAAAAAGATTCAGTGATATATTTCGTTCTGGGATTTTTTTCGCATTTTCTTGTATTTCGGGTACCATGAATAAATACGCTGTTATTCCACTCTTTAAAATTCATGATTGCCTTACATTCTCTTTAAGCTGGTGGGTACAGAGATCGTGCAACAACAAATGCATTAATGTTTATGGTGGTGAAAGATGACTTACCGCTATCTACTCCTGCGAAAGATGGTTTTCGCACATTTTGCCAAAAGTTACAGCCCCTTTATCACCCGCCATGTGAACCTACTTTTAAAAAAAAGATTGAGGATTTTTATGAGGATATGAAGCTAAAGATTACTGCAGATATGGCCACAAGTGATGCAATCACACTTACTGCAGATATCTGGACTTCGCGTTCCATGCAATCGTACTTGGGCATAACAGCGCACTATACCAAAGGTAATGCCTAAAGAATGCATTCGCTTTTATTAACATAGCTTCTGTTAGAAGCTACATATTTTAACTCGGACCCTAAGCAGATAATTTTTTATCTCAAAATGGCATTTCAACAACAAAATTCACGATTCTCTCGAAGTTTTAACGGTAGAGATCGGAAACGTTCTCGAAATGAAAGCCGTAACAGAACTGTGAGTTTTGACTTCAAACAACATTTTTGTGCCAATTGATTTCTCGTGGGGGAAACTATTTGTGATATTACTCAGAATAGTTCACGTTTATAAAATATTTAAAAGATGTAAAAATGGTACCACAAGCTTTTTCGTGCTGAGTTTAAATATAAGCTCTTCAGGGGCTGTGTTTTTCTTTGTACTCTATTTTCTTCAGCATTGGGGAAATTACGGAAAAGTTTATTTCATACTTTAATTGCAGATATCACAACTAAGTCCGAGGAGCTGTGTGCTAAACCACTTCTCGATAGGGCTAATATACCAAATCTACGTAAGGCTTTACGGAATATTTGTACTGATTTTAAAATAACAGATGATCGTATCGTGGCTGTAGTGACAGATGATGGTGCCAATATCAAAGGCGCTGTGAGAGAAGAGTTTGGGTTACAAAAACACATTAACTGCGTTGCACATATTATCAATGGCATCGGTCAGGCAGCCATCGGTCTGCATGAAAATAAAAGGCCCTCTGAATCCAACGAGTGTCAAGATCTGCCAGAGGATGAAGAGGACCTTGATAACGACGAGCTCGAATCCGATGGTAGCCCGACCCTTAAAGATCTAATTGTGAGGGTGAAACAAATTGTGCGTTTCTTTTGGACGAGCTCTGTGCAACTGCAGAACTTTTAAGGATGCAGCAAGAGGCAGGAACTCCTGAGCACTTGTGCCTAAAATTGATGCAAGAAGTACGCACTCGATGGAACTCCTGCTATGAGATGCTCGATCGTTTTATCCACTTATCGGATACTTTGAGTAGCGTTTTATTGAAATGCAAAAAGGATAAAAGCACTCGATCCAAGCCTCCGAATATGGTTCGTGGTGAAGAGCTCGATACCCTCATGGAGATCCGTCACCTGTTGAAGCCACTTTATGAAGTCACATGCGAAATTTCGGACGAAAAAATGACAACGCCAAGCAAATGCATTCCGCTGATAAATGCGCTACAATCTGTAAGTTACATTTAGTACATGTTTCATTCATTCATTCCATATGGTGTTCAAACTTCAGGAGGCACGACCTACTGAAAAATAGCACCGTCTTTTTGCTGAAATGAAGTCGTCTGAATTTCTGTCTTCTTTTAAAAATTACAGAAAGTAGCAGGCCTTATGGCGACAACGCCTTTAGGATTCAACTTACAAGAAGAGCTAAGGACCCTTATAGATAGGAACTTTAGTCGTATTGAACATGTACGGCCGTTTGCTGCTGCTACGATCCTTGACCCACGGTTTAAAAAATCTGGGTTCCAGGGAGCGGCTGCAGCAGCAAATATTATTAATTTTATTGGTAAGCCTAAATTGTTTCTTTGAACTCGAAATATATTGAAGTATATTGAAAAGAAATTTTCTTTAAAGTACTTTCCATATCAGTTGAGTAAAAGCAGAAGTGAAGAAGTATTTCATTGCAAAGGATGGCATATGAGCAACTGTTAAAGTGTAGTTTTTAGAAAGCAGCTATATTCGTGAGAATTTTTTTCTGCTTTAGCTTAACTGATGCATTATAAGTGCATTACGTTACAAGCGCTCTATCCCAATATTTACTCTTTTCTTGTATACAAATCTTGCTACGTATATTTTGATACATTTATGCTACTGAGAATAAAAGCTTTCTGATGTTGACAACCACGCGTAAAAAATTGTATTACGTTATCCACCATATATTTTGAAGCCATCAATTGTAAATGATGTTTGTAAATGTCAACTCTTTTCTAAGTAGAACTGTCGAGATATATTTGAAACGAGTAACGAATAGGTATATTTTTACAGGATACACGGATAAAAGCATTTGTTTATTTTTTTCGTAGGTATACAAATCGCTGAAAAAATTGCAGCAGAAAGCCAAGTTGAGGCGGGGTACGTGACAGAGCAGGCTCAAGGTCTCGAACAATCGTCTGAGAGCATTTGGTCTACCTTCGGCCAAATGGCATGCAGCTCCATGGTAGATGCCAACCAAGATGTAGCCGGAGGGATACCAATTGAATTCCGCCAATACCTGAACAGACCGGCTTTCAATCGAAAAGAGAACCCAAACCCATTGTTATTATGGAGGAGCATAAAAAGCGAATATCCTCACGTATTCAAGGTGACAATGCGTTATCTGCCAGCAATGGCTCCATCAGTTCCTGCAGAGCGCTTGTTTTCCCACGCTGGACGTATAGCCACTCAATGGCGAAACAGGCTTTCTCCAAGTCGTGTTAATATGCTGGTTTTTTTACGTAGCCTAGAAAAGGAATGCTTTGAGCTTTAAAATCATTTTTCATCCAAAAATATTATTTTAAAATAAAATTATTTTCAAACAAAATATTTTGTCTAATTTCATATGGCTGAAATGTTTTTTAAAGATGTTATGATGAATCCATAAGCTATTTTATCGGAGTTGTTGTACTGCTAAAATTTTTGTAGAGTCCATCTGCAACCTATGTGAAAATGGAAATTTTTCGTTTATGTGTGCACTTATGTATACTTTTTGTCATATTCTTTTTAATTTCAGTCGTAGCGGCTATTCAAGACATTATATAAAATCTCGTATAAGAGATTCTTTATAAGGCAACTGTTATCTAAGGGATTTCTCATAATGTCTTCAATCTTAAAATTCCTGGCGAGGTAAATAATAGGTAATGTTTTTGCATACCTCGCAAATTTCCGTTATGACACAGGTACATTTTCAAAATCTGCTTAAAATATAAGCCCACACCTTGTGAATACTTTGGCGTTCAAAATAAAAATAGACTAGTCGACTAGTTGACTAATGGCACCGACTAGTCGACTTCAAAAGTCGAAAATCAAAAGTCGATCGTAAAAGTCGAAAGTCGACTATTTCCATCGAGTTTCATTCACTATCTCAAACTCGACTCCCCTGTTTGGTTGTCAGTCGTCCCGTGCTGTATCTGTCGCGCTGGCCCTTCACGAGCAACCGTTCATTCGGCTGCATCGATTGCCGTGGCCTATGCAATACGTGAATGTGCAGCGGAAAAAGGTGTTGCCATGTCCAAATTTTAGTTGTAAATTTGAATAATTAAAGTAATATTAGATAATAACATAGAAAAATACAAATAATAATGACAAAAAAGATAGATATCATGCATGATATAAAAATGTAAAAAAATTAAAATGTATTATTTAAAAAATAAACAATATAAAATTTATGTTTATATTTATAACAACAATAAAATTATTTTTAAAAATATAAGTTTGAATAACTAAATTTTCACGGTCAAGAAAATGAGATACTCTAACTATCTCCAAGCGAAGGCCTGAGAGGGGCTGTAGTGCTACAAAGAAGAACTAAATTTTCAAATCTGCAATTAAAATTTTGATCAGTGTTATGCTTGTTTACGAGTAGTTTGCTGAGGCGACTGCTCGATTGCTACACCCTTGTACTCAAAGTTACCTACTTTCCTGTTTTTGCTGTCCAAAGATGTCAAATCGGGAGAGGGGGGACACAAATTTTACATTCGTTGCCCCTCAAATGAAAATGCTACTAGTTTAAGGCCTTTTTTAAAAGCTCTCATCAAGGCCTTTCATATGATACTGATATTGGCTACCTTTGGTAAAAAATAATTTCAACGGTCACTTTGAAAGTAATATAAGGTAATAACCTAAAAAAATTCGAATAATAATGATAAAAAAGATAAAAATCAAACATAAAACAAAAATTTTTAAACAAATTAAATTTAATATATGAAAAAAACTAACATAAAATATATATTTATATCTATAATAACAAACTTATAATTTGTAAAAATATAAGTTTGAATAATTAATTTTTCAAATCTGCAATTAAAATTTCAGATCAGTGTTATGCCGGTTTACGAGCATTTTGCCTGGGCGACTGCTCGATTACTACAGGGTAGCCAGTTTTCTCGCGATCCCAAGGCGACGAGGATGGCGGAAAAGGAGCTGAAGGATCTTCAAGTGGAAAATCGATTGTGTTTGGGGTTGGAACGTGGGGTGGGACGACAGAAGAGAACGATTAGCAGATGAATAGACTGACCCAAATACTTTCGATTTGCTGTAAATGGGTAAACTATGCTTGTGGTTGAAACTAAGTGCGGATGGACAAGACAGCCGTATATGTTTAAACTCTGACGCAGGTCATTTGCAACATATATCTCGATCGGGTCCTACAACCTTCTGCATATGGCTTTTCAGAAAACGGCGATCTAGCTAAGCATTGCAATGCCCAGCGGCGTCGCTTTGCCGCAAGTTGCGACAAAAAACCTTATCCCCTTCTCCCCTTCTTTAAAATTGGAAGGTCAGGACCTCAGGCTGTAGTGCGTCTCATTTGTACATCCTGTGGCCTTTATCTTCCGTCCGATTCGTTGGCGGAGGTCACCTAAACGCTCATGGGGCTCCAGCGCAATGACGGGATGTCCTAAACATTTGAACTGCCATAGTAGCCTGTATGATTTGCCATGGTAAATCATGTGCTCTCCGAAGGCGGCCAAGTAAGGTGAGACACCGGTGACGGAATGATAAGACGACCGCAGTGCGCAAGTGATGGCGGGCAATCTGCGGTCCTGATCTTTCGGAGTTGGATGGACTTAAGAACGGGTCGCGGCTAAAAGGGTGAGATTGAGGAGAGTATATTAACGTCAGTTGGTGTTCGATGCCGTACTGTTTGAGTAGACCCCTAAACTGCCTAGATCGGAACTGTACTCCGTTGTCCGAGTATACGCTTTCTGGTACACCAAACACATGACATACCCAACTCTCTAAAAGTTTCACGATGGATGGAGTCGTGAACTTGCGAATAGGTTCCACAAGCGGGAATTTTGAGAGGTGGTCTAGCACAACGACAGCCCCAATATGTCCCATAGAAGAATGAGGATATGGGCCAAGTAGATCTATATGCAGACGTTGAAATACGCGCCTCGGAACGTTAAGTTCACTCATGGGAGGTGAAAGAAGCTAGTTGGGATCTTTAGTGCCTTTACAGGTCTCACAGGCACTTACATAGTCATTGACCGAAAATGACATTTTAGGCCAAAAAAAGTATTTCTTAAGGCGCCGAAGCGTCTGGCTGTGGCCACCGTGGGCACTTAGAGGATGGTCGTGTGCGCGGAGGATCAGATTGTGAGTTATTTCCTCTGGCACCAAGAATTCCAAGACTCTTCTTCCTGCCATGGATTACCGGTTGCGTATTCATTACGTCAATCAATATAGCCGTCTATAATTTTCAAATCAGGCAACTGTGTTGGGGCGCGATGGTTTGCCTCATCTCATTGTACCTTTCTGAATTAAAATGCGGGCTGTCTAAGCCTATCTCGATAGGATCATCGTCACTTAATGCCAATTCACCCTCGGGTGAAAGCATTCATGAGAGAGTATCGGGCACGATATTTTGGGTCCCTCTTCGATGTTGGATGGAGAACTTGAACCCTTGCAACCTAAGAGCCCATCGGGCCAGGTGTCCATGTAGGTCCGCTTGGTTCAACAGCCATTGTAACAAAGCGTGATCTGTGATGGTTTCAAACTGGTGGCCTTTGATGCACGCCCAGAATTACTTGACAGCCATCACCACTGCCAGACATTCTTGTTTGGATACGGTGTAGTTCCTTTCGGCCGAGTTCAGTTTATTGGATGTAAAAGTAATAGGAGCTTCTCGCCAACATCGATGACATGTGAGACCAGATAAGTGTGGTCAAGGCTTTGCGTAGATGGAAAAGCAGTGATGAATGCTTCCAGATGTTGTCGTTTGTTAGGCGTTAATTCATGTCTGCCTGGTATAGAAGTGAGTTCATGGACATATCTAGTATTTAAGGGTGAGTCTGTGAATAGATCTGGGGCCAAACTAAATTGAAGAATGAAACCGAAGCCAAGGTACACGTTCTAAGTCAGTGAAGGAATGATGAAGAATGTAATATCCTTAGTCTGACCTCTGAACGTCACGGGTATTGTTAATCTACCCTGGATAAGATGTTTGATGCCATCAACTATGCTGATTTTAGAGGGCCAGGGTTTTACCACCGTAGGATATTGATGGAGTACCTTTAAACCAAGGCTCGAGGCAAGGCAGCTAATACTGGCCCGTTGAATCAGTGCAATGGCAATTTCGCCCAACACTTTGACTGGTGCGTAAGGTCTGGTGTCGTTCTCGGAAACCTCCGAGATGTTCCGTATGTTTAGGGTTTGTTGGCAGGTGCGCACTCTCTTGCGCAAACTCCGCCAATGACGAGTTGACCATCTTACTCTGCGCGAGCGAGAAGTGACTTCTTCGGAAGCAAGGATTCGCCATCGAACCACACGGTATTCCTGCAGTCGAACATAATATAGTACACAAATTCGTGGCTGCCGGGGTTTTTCAGGCAGTAACGGCGGTGGTCGCTTCAAAAGTGTCGTTGCAGAGACATCTGGAAGAGAGGGAGCCCCGCAGTTATAATTTTCAAGGTTGGTGTATTATCGTCAATACTAGAGCTTGCAGCAGGCTGGCAGCCTAGTGTGAATCTTTGGAGTAACGCTGAGGTGGTCGGGTACTCGCTCGTCTGTTTTTTGAAGTGGCGCAATCTGGGCAATCCAGAAAATAGGTGTCACGTTTACCGCATACGTAGCAGAAAACCGTACACTCTGCCCGATATGCAATGAACCATGTGCTAAGCGTCGGAGTTCGTGGCGTGATGGCGAAGTTCTGGCCTCAAGTTGCACTTCAGCACCCGCAGCAGTTGTGTTTGGGTCATCAACTCGGTTAACTGCTCATTTAGTCATAAGATGTGCAGAAGGGCTCATCTTGAAGTTATTATCTGGCATGGATTTTGTACAGAACCCACTCGTCCATGTTAACTGTGGGGTACTCCATATGGAGTACCTCCTTCAGCCGTGACCAGCGGTGGGATGGTAGAGTAGCATGTATCCACTACGTTTTCAGTGCTGCTTCTCTAAGCAGCATCGGCAAGTAACCGGCCGGACCCCGCAGGGGGAACACCGGTCAACAAGAGCACTCTTGGAGGCTAGCATTCTTTGGGGAGTTCCACCCCCACGAACCCGAGGGAATTCCCGCAGGGGGAACGCCGATCAACAAGAACATTCTTGGAGGCTATCATTCTTTGGGGAGCGCCGCCCCCACGGACCCGAGGATATGCGGGGTGCCGTGAGGCTCCCTCCTGGGATGACAGGTAACGACTCTGATTGGATCTGGACTACGCTTTGGACAACGAACTGGAATTGACGCTTTGGGCTGGCGGATGTGATGGTTTGGACCTAGTTGCTTTGCACAGTAGCGCTGAGGTGAAACTCGTATGTGAATGGCTCTAATTCAACTATCATACCTGTTCAATATTCCCATCATGCGTACCATACCATGCAAATTCACACAGCTCATCATTTCTTAAAATTTAATATTTCACATTCATACAACATTTTATCTTCATATTGTTTCAAATTATCACATTTTCAAAATTACTCAAATTCAACATTCACTCAAAATTGCTTAGCTATAATCATTCGTACAAATATATTGCATTTCAAAAATTATTGAAATTAACATTCAAACAAAATTGTTTATGTAAACTCATTCGTACAAATATACAAATTCTTAAATTCAACATTCATACAAAATTGTTTATCTAAACTCATTCATACATTGTATTAAATATATCACATGCATTCTTACATTTCATCACTTTTTCTATCATGGAATTTTCATGTGGCATGTATCGTATCACATTGCTTTACTTAAATTTGTTTACGTGGACACAAATTTCATGATCGCACATGGGAAAGAAAAAACCCTTACGTGGCATTCTTGCACAGGTGCACACGATCATATAAATATTTTATCACCGTTTGAATGAAATGTGATATGATGCATGTGAAAATGAAAATTTCTGTAACTTCTTAGGAAATAAGCGAATTAGAATTGTAAGCACTTTTTATGTATAAAAGGCAAACAAATTAGAAAATAAAGTCAATTGTTACCCGACAGCGGACCGTAAGTATCCCTTGTCTTAACCTCTGGTGAGACTGCCAGGGGCGTTGTTGGGTTGCTGGTGGTTGGACTGCACGGTTCAATCATGCAGCTCTTGGCAATTGGTGTGTCTACCAATTGCCCTTGAGTGCATGGTTGTTCCGGGTTATCCGACCGAACGGTCCGATCATGTTGTTCTGGGCAGTTGGCGTTTCGACCAGGTGCCACGGGATGCATGGTTGGGTCGGGTGGGCCAATCGCCAACAATATGGGTGCAACATGCAAAGGGCAATAAAATTGAATTGGCATTTCTGCCGAGCTCAATGCCCCTCCCGCACTTTGCATGTTGTACCCATTCTTCCTCCCTTGACCTGTTTGGGATTTTTGCTCATGGGGAGGTTCTAAGCACTCAGTAGGTTGATCAGGTGATTCTACATAGTCTACTTTGCTGGCCTCGCCAGGGAACATCTCATGAGCCTCTCATGTCACCTTCTCCTAACCCCAAACAATACCGTCTCCGTCCCGGTAAAACCTTTGCAGGCCTCAGAGTACGTTCGAGGTTCGCACCATTGGGTTGGTGGTGTAGGTTCGGTTGAGACGGACTCCCGATTAGCGCTGGTCTGGCTCCGAGCACTTGTCGCATGGCCTCCCTGCTCTGCGAAGATAACAATGGGACCACAAAGGCGACTACACACACGAACGGAGATAGCGGCTATGAGGGGGGACCCAACAAAACTGGAGCAAACAAACCAAAAGACCAAAAACATCCAAAAAATAGAAACAAATAATGACAACGACGACGCAACCAGCGGTTGCAGCCACGATGTCAACAGTACATCGCGAGCGGTACTAACAACAACAAAAACGAAGAATAACACAATGACAGTAAAGGCAAACGAAAAACGGAGAATAGCAGAATTCTGGTTCAGACTGAGATTCCTGCGGCGTTCAGGTGCAGCAAAAAATTATGCGAACGCCCGAGCGTCCTATTAAGGAGAAGCGAGAAATTCTCCAGGACACCTCAGGTGTTCGAGCGGTGGGAGATAACATAAAGAGCACCGAACATTCGATTGCCACTGCTGCGATCGTTACCGAAGCGACCGATGCAAGGGTCGCAAACCTCGACATTGCAACGAAAAATCCAGAAGCCAACGAGGAGATTACGGCACTAATGCAAAGAGTGACCAGACACCGCGTGAATGCACCGCCAACGTTGAAAATGTGGCGGAAGTACTGCACTCGGAAACGGAACGCGATAGCCTCTCCCAAGGATGGTTGCAAGGTACAATTGCGGCCCAGCGATACGAAGAAGAAAGACTACTTCGAAAAGCGGGAGATGTTCTGAAAAGAATACAAGCTGCATGCGACTCCCCAAAAATCAGCAAAGCAGCAAAGGAAGGGCTCCTTGAACTAGAGGAGCTCCTAGATCGCATAGGGCACTATCGGAGGAGCTGGTTAAGGGCCGAAGATGAAGAGAAGGCTAAAAAGGTGCTTGGGGCGAAATCTAAAGGCGACACGCAGATAGCTCCACCATTAAACGTCAATAAAAGAATGGCGTCTAGCCCAATCGAAGGAGATCGGGATAAAAGAAGGAAGGAAGAGACACTTGAAGGGCGTGGAGCACAAGATCAGGGGTTCCAGACAGTGCTTACAAGAGGAGCGAAGAAAGCCGCAAAGAAACTCCTTCAAAAAAAGTTCGTACGGACGCCCAATTACAAAAAGGACCTGATGCAAAGCAGGAGAGGCAGAAGCCCCGACGAAGACCCCGGCAGCAGGCACTGCTTGTAAAGCCCCAAGATGACCGATCCTACACGGAGGTACTGTGGGACATCAGGGGAAACGTAAGGCTCAAAGACACCAATACTACCATTAAAGTAGTATGACCAACCTGGTTGGACTACATACCGGTCGAATTCAGAGCAGAGGCCGGCAATAAAGATGCATTCTGTGACGCAGTTAAAAAAAGTCCTCGGCAAAAGCGCAACTGTAGCCCCGCTCGAGGCGATGGCAACGATCGAAATACGAGACATTGACTACGTGAGGGATCTGGCCGAGGTAGAAGAGGCCATCAAAAGGGAGTTCCCTAGCGTGGGAAGGATCAAAGCGAGACTGACACCAGAAAACAACAGGGGACAACGCATGGCCATAGTTGACTTGACCGAAAGAGACGCCGAACAATTCCTGAACAAGGGCAAACATACGAATAGGGTGGGCTGTCTGTAGGATACGGCGAAGAGAAACGCCTCTTCAATGTTACAAATGCCTTGGTCATGGTCACACCACACAAGTATGCGAAGGCACGCTGTATTCTTCGCAAGGATGCTGATCCAAAACCTGATTTTGGATACGTCTTGGGATCAGGCAAATGCCGGGTGTTCCAGGAAGCCGTAGCCAAGGCAAAATCAGAATTCCGATGACCCGCATCCTGCAGCTAAACCTAGACCGCAGTTCAACCACCCAAAATCAGCTTGAGCAGTTTACGAGAGACATGAAAGCCGACTTCTTGCTGCTGAGTGAGCAACACCATAATAAAAGTCCTGCATAATGGTATTCTGACGAAACTGGTACTGCCGCCATCTGGGTTCGGAACAGTGACTTTCAAGCGGAGAGTTGTGGACGGGGGGAAGGTTTCGTGTGGTTTCGGTGCTCAGGGATCACCTTCTTTAGTGTGTACCAAACGCCTAACGAATCGATATCATCTTTCCAAGCCAAGCTTAATGCTTTGGAGGGCGCTGTCTCGAACGCGGAGGGCAAAGTGCTCGTTGGGGCGACTTAAACGCTAAAGCAATCGAATGGGGCATGCCTCAGACGGATCTGCGGGGAAAACGAATCCTGGAAGTGGCGGCCAGGACGGTGCTCGTCGTACTAAACTCCGGAAATACGCTGACTTTCCGCCGTATTGGCTGTGAGGGAACCATACCGGACGTGACATTCGCCTCAGAGTCCTCAGTACGGAGGAAACACAACTGGAGAGTATTAGAGGACTACTCAGCCAGTGATCATCAGTGCATTCTGCTTGAGATAAGTGATGCTGTCTCCCGACGTCCGGACTCTCGGGTTCTACACCTGGATGGAACATCAGAAGGATGGACGTGACGAACATTATCTGGTCAACCACACTATAAAGATTTAAATAAAAAAAAGCAACTTAGTCAGCAGTCACAGTTGAGTTTTGAATATTAAGTTGGTTTATCAGCCTTTATATTCTGTGTTCGTACAGGAAATGCCCGACATTTTTGCAAGAAGGTAAAGACACGTATATTCTTAAGGCTGAATTTATGTATCTTCACCTTCAATCGAAAATATCTTTGGTATTTCTTAGATAGTTAACTTAGCCTGTTTTTAACATAATTGTAATTAAATTTTCTGTTTAATAAAATCTCCGAGCCTTTAAAGTACTTTCATAAATTGTTGGCTTTTATTTAAAGGCAACTTTTTCAAAACATGTTCAGTATAACTTCTGAGACATGCAAAGATTTTTGAACCACTCATTTTATTTTCATCCAATTTGACTAGCAATTTATCAATTCTACTACTTTAACTTTTAACCATATTTTCTCTGCAGGACAAGTGACAAAAGATTTTGTTAGTGTGATTGGCAATTTCGTGTTGGGAGAAATCGAATACCGATACTGCCGCAATGCATTTATAATTCCCATCTGCACACTTCTGACTTTGGCACAAAACAGAAGCATCGTATGTCCAAATTTTGTCACGAGTGTTGAAGCAAATTTATCGTGGCCCAAGCGAAATTCTGCATGGAGTGTGGCGTGAAACGAATTGTGTTGGATTAGAATTTTTTGAAAAATTTCTATTGGAATGTTGTGTTATTCTTTTTTCAACACATTTCGTAATAATTTGTAGCAGATTTATTATTACATTATTTTTGCTATTGGCAAACTAATGAAATTATTTGCACTCACCACTTAGTATCAATTAGTTATTGAATACTTTACTTTCTTAAGGAATAATAATTCTTGCTGGAATGTTCCATGAATGATGTCAATAGTAAGTCTAGTGCTTGTTAGATAGCATGTTTTTTCTATTGTAGATCAGCAGAAGTACTAACAAAAGTTCAAAAGTAGGGAAATGTTGAGAAGGTAGAAGAATTACATGTAGAGGGTAGACTAAAATAAAAGAAGTTGTTAATATCTACTTTGCGCCCACGTTATCGACGCAGAGGTTCGTTAAATAACAATGGAAAAAAGTGATGAGTTAATTTGGAAGGAAGAAAGTTTTTTATACCATGAACTAATCTGGACTTATCAACATATTAATTAGAATATGGAAGTTTATTTAACTCATACCCTAGCATAAATTGTCCTTTTGCCTTGAAAAATTTTGCCTTATTGATTAGAATTCCCTCAATCAACACTTATTGCCCAAGGACCAAATGGGATTTCCAAAAAAAATATCAACCGAATTTCGCTACCATTATCCTAATTGTTATTTCTTGGCATGTTCTTTTCCATATTGATACAATTGACGTTAAATGTTTTCAAATATGCAACATCACATTTATTTGAATAATCCCTACAAGTAAACTGAGCACAAATCAATTTTGAAATTGATAACACACTCAGAAACATCTATTTAATGCTTTATATAATTTTAATTAAAATTCATTCTGTTAATTTTTTTTATTTCATAATCTAACTAACGAGACTGAAAGAAAATAATTTAATTAACAATTAAAAACCAAATTGTATCTCGTTTTCGAAAGCGTCATTGCATTTTCAACAATTCATTGAAAAAAATTTCTGCAAAGAGGGATTTCAAACCAAGCAATCAAAAAAGTTTAAATGTTAAATAGCACTTGAGAGAAAAATTCATTCTGTATTGAATTCATGTTACAGAGAAAATATTGATAAAAGTTTGAGAGTTTCACCTTAAAAACATATAGTATTTTTATATACATACCAAGAATACATTAACGATCAAAATCAACGTCACAAGGATATTTGCGTTTGCAGAAATACTGTTTTATATTTATATGTTTTTGTGAAAATAAAACTATGTAATACTAGTGTATTGTTTCGTTATAAAATGTTTATCCTTTTTAAATTGTTTAGGATTGCTTGCCTAGAAGACAAGTCTCAAGAATAGTGCTCGGAATATGCTTCATTTCGCCGGTTATGATTGGGCATAATACAACTTTATCCGTAACAGAATGGTAACATCAAGCTTGACCATTAGACTCTACTAAGATATACAGTATGAGAACCTCAGTAAAAGTATAACAGGTGCTAACCGCTATAATTTAAATTAGTTTAGTTATTAAAGCTGTAGAGTTAACACCAGAATCCCAAACCAAATTTCAGTCCGATGCAATTTTTTGGATCATCTCCCAAAACTAAAAAACGTTGCTGGGGGCCTGAGTCGAATATTTTCTTCCAAAAATCTATCTGGATCAAACATTTCAGGATCAGTATAAAACTTCTGGTATAAAAACGAGTGTGCCTTTCTTAACTCTTACAAGCATGCTGGTACAAATATAGTACCACATTAATTGTACCGTATTTTGCACACTGGTACTTGTAATGTACCACCTAAAAAATATATCACCCTTTGCTGCACGTACGCTTAAAAAACGTACCACTTGTATTAGAATGCGAGTAGCAGTGTGTTTTGTCTTTAAACATGACAAAATCTATTCTTTGAACAACCGTTACAATTTTGACACTCATTTGTTTTTTGTGGTGCATTGAAGAAGTGCTCTAAGTAAAAGTGAAGTGAAATAAATTTGATTTGCTATATTATATAAAGAATATTAACAATAACTTTGGTAAGAACTTTATATTTACAATAAATCATACTGCAAAATGTATTGTCTTGCTATTATTATTTGAATTATTGCGTGGGCAGTTATTTGGACCACTATAAAAATTGTTGAACTTTATCCCGGTAAATTTCAACGTTACAGAAAATTTCTGAATTATGGATAAGGAAGAATTAGGACCTAACATAAACGATTGGGTAATGGATGATGACCTTGATGAGCATGATACTCTACGTCTTCCATCTGACGGAGAATCAGTAACTGACGAATTTGAGCAGGATGACGACGAATTTATATTAGAAAATAATGGGGAAACAATTGAGCTTTATATTGAAGATGAGTATGACTCCGAAGATAATATTCCACTGAGTTCTTTTGGTTCAAGGAATAGATTTCAAGGAGCTCAACTAAACCCACAATGGTTTGATACATCTTTCAATTTCGATGTTGGACCCTTTACAGAAGTAGTTGGAGTGACAGATGTGGTAAAAGACGTTGCAAATCCCACACCATTTCAAATCTTTGATTTACTTGTAACAACCAAGATGATTGAAGATATTGTTCATCAAACAAACCTCTATGCTACGCAGGAGCAACAACGGACTGGAAAAAGATTCAAGCCTACAGATACTTTAGAAATAAAAACATTTTTAGGTTTAAATTTTCTCATGGGAATCAAACCATACCTAGCTACAGAGATTATTGGAGTTCAAGTCCTGATCTCCATGATGGTTATATTAGTCAATTTATGGCAGTAAATCGCTTTAGTTGGCTCCTGAGTCACATACATCTCAATGATAACGCTCTTCTTCCCAACCGAACAGAATTAAGTTTTGACAAATTATATAAAGTTCGGCCGTTTCTAGATGAGTTGCTACACAATTTTCAAAAATGCTTCCATCCGGATGAATTTTTAGCTGTTGGTGAATGAATGATTAGATTCAAAGGCAGACGTGCAATCAAACAGTATTTGCCAAAAAAACCAATCAAAAGGAGCTACAAAGTTTGGTTTTTAGCAGATAAAAATGGTTATCTTTTTAATTTCGAAGTTTATACCGGCAAAAAAGGAGACGTTGTAGAGAAAGATCTAGGAGGAAGAGTAGTGAAAAACTTAATGAAAGGACTGGAAGGAAAAAATCATCGTCTATTTTTTGAAAACTATTTCACATCCTATCCTCTGCTTCTAGAATTGAAAAATAAGAGACTGTACGCATGTGGTACAATAAACCCTACAAGGAAGCATATACCACAGATGAAGCCCGATAAAACCATGAAACAAGGCGAAGTTTATTGGAAGATGACTGCTGATGAAATATCATTGTACAAATGGAAGGATGAAAGGAGTGTTCACCTCTTATCCAATTTTCATAACCCTGCCATAACAAATAGCGTGAGCAGAAGGACAAGCAAATTCGAACAGAATGGATATGTACAATCTGTCAAGTACCATTATGTTCATCCAAGACAAAAACATGCTTTCAGGATTATCATAATGAGGTGAAATATAAAAATATTCTATATAAATTAAACATTTATTCATTCATAAAATTTTGCGTTACAGGACTAGTGGTACATATGATGTACCACCCATTCGGAAAGGTCCTAGACGAACAAGGACATCATTTTATGAATTTTGATTATAATTTTTTTTTTCTCAAAGACAATAAAAGATTATGAAAAATTTCCAAGTTTCATTTTTCGTGCAGGTTGGGTCAAAACCCAACTGATTTTTCTGTGCCGCTAAGAGTTAAATGCTTAGTTCATGTTACGAACGGGTAGTCATTTGTAGCTTCTCGCGTGAGGTTCAAAAGAGAAGTGCATAATCACTTTGTTTCTGTAAACAGATGGCTAAGTAATACTCAGAAAAAGAACAAGACATTTACCACAAAGCAATTGCTTAATGTATGTATTTCATTTCCATCACAGTTTCGAAAGTTAACACAATCCACAATGAACATATGGTTTTTGCATCTGGTTCCTCTTCTCGCGTACATGCTGCATTCATTTTTTCGCAATGTCTTCAATTAATCGGAATATTTCTTTGATTTTAGCTATCGTGAACGCACGAGCCAGTATCGTGTGAATAACACTCAGACGAATAAGAACTGGATGGGCTAAGCTCATATAAAATGCATGAGAGAGCATGCGACCGGTTTCTGCTCTCTTCCAAAGTATCTGTCTGTCATTTCCTCCCCGTCTGCCTCTTGCTGGTCACTTTCTTGTTCCAGAAGGTGACTAGGTGGGATCTGTCTGTCAAGTTGATTGATGCAAATTGGACGCTAAATTGGCCAATTTAAAAGTTTTGCCACGAATTTTATCCGATATTAAAACTGTGGAAAGTGTTCGCGATCTAAATTCGTTCCAAGTGTTTAAACATTCGATTGCAGTTTGTGATTCAAGTAACTTTAACGTGTGACACTGTGAAATTAATTAAGAATTTCAAAATGAAATGTGTAGTGCCTTCGTGTAAAAATCATAGTGGAAAATCATCCGAGGTGTTTCCTTTCACAAGTGAGTAGTTAATATATTAATGTTTTCCATGTTTTTCATACAATGCTGAAAGTTTTTCAAATAGAAAACAAATTTTTGGTATTGTATGAAAATTTGTTTACATTGAGCAGCAGCTATGTTTGCTTGTGCAATTTGGCTCTCTCTAAGGTTATAAACAAGAACGTAGCAGTAGGAAAAGTGGCCACAGGGGTTGTTGCGACCATATTGTCACGTGGTTGTCCACTCCAGTATTATTTAATTACTCAATGGAATAACAGATAAAGCAGATATAGGCTTTCTGTCTCAAAACTGACGTAAGATGTTCCATCATTTGATCATAGGGTTACTGCCGCCATTTATTGATTTTTTGACTCAATTCTTCGTTGAGTTTCTTCAACGGAAATTGCACAACTAACAAAAAAGTACAGTTTTTCTTCGCCTTACACTTCAAAATAGCAAGTGACCATTCTTCAATAAGTAAAAACCGATATTTACACATAAATTGCCAATTACCTTTCATTTTGCAGTTAAATCAATATGCAACTATAAAAATTCAAATTATTTAAGAGCCATTTTGCAAACGTTACCCGATTTATGATTTCGATCAAAGCTAAAAAATGTCCATATGACAACATTAACATCTGCTCTCATTTTGTGTTCGTACGCAATACACACATCTAAATGTGGGGAAGTTTCTTACGCAGTCACATGAATGCCGGGAAAGAAAGTGTATTTGGTATAGCTTCATTAATAGTGATTGGAAAAGCATCATTAGTGCCACTAAATTGGTTTTTCATCTGAAATGCTGTAGTTCCACTGTCTGCGCAAGAATTTGCTTACAGAAATCGGGACATCTATTGCTCAGTCGCTACACACACCCCAAATTCTTACCTATTGTTCCTAGATTTCTCTTTGATTCAACTTTATCACTATATTCCAGGTGCTGTGATAGCTCAGCAGACTGCCTACATCTTCAAATAGTATTCCTGTGTTTGCAATGCTCCCAAATGTTTACGTTACCAGATCTGCGTTCGGTGTTTCCAACAGGTAAACGCTAAACACGCATAAGATGAGACTGACGCTAGTCATTGCTAGAAATAGGAAAGAAGAAAGCGAGAAAAAGGGAATTAGTTCAATTTATTCATAATTTGGCTTAAGTCGGTTGTCATGGACACTGACCAGTTTGCTTATCTCAATTATGGTATTGACGGAGGAGGGCATGGCCTTGACCCATTAAGTCAAACCCATACTTGCACGAGCTTGTGCTTACGATTCTCATTTTCTAGCACTACTTTGTCCCCTATATGAAAAATGACGGGTTAGTCTTTGTTGTCGTAATGGACCTTGGATTTAGGCTTATTCTCCAGTATATACCTGGGTGCCAATGGGTATATGTTACGTAATTTGTGCTTTAATATCAGGTAATAGTTCTCATGATTATAGATGGGAGTTGATTCGTTCTTTGGGTTTGATGAAACATTACCGTGAATCCATAAAGACAATCCATTAAAATGAGTTTGGTACTGTCATGCTCACTGTTATTGTACACAAACACGGCTGAATAAATCTCGAAAATATTTAAACACCGAGATTTTGTATTCTTTGAAAATTGTATTTATTTTTTCCGGATAAACTCCAGAAGCAAGAACAGTGAATTAGATGTATACTCTCTGAGGTCACTTAGAACACTGAACACATCTGACTAAAAATAGACTCGTGCAAGCAATTTCATATCAATTCAATGGAATGTCATTGTCTCTTTCTTTTACATTTGTTATGTTGGATTTAACAGTGATACTGTTTACATATAATACAGTAACGACTTTTAGTTATTGTATGCATAATAATTCATTTATTATTATTTTATGTATTGTACTTATAATTGTTTGCTAATGGTAAACATTTAAAGATACATGTGTATAGCTTGAGGAAGAAGACCTTTTAAACTATTTATTGTGAGGCACAATGTTCAATGAAATAACTATATGCTATTGAGATGATTTAATTGGCAATTTACAATTTCTATTGAACTCAAATAGCGTGTTAGGGATTTCTGGTGTAAATTAAATTGTTTGGTATTTGATACATTGTGTATGAAAGTTTAGACATTTCGCCTGCCTTGAAAGAATATCTTTCAACTTAGCCTGATTAGAATAGTATAAACAAATTGAGGAATATTAATTTGATGGTACATTATTATTGAAACTTTCTTCAAATGGTAGAATACATATTGCTGCCACTGGTCTTTGAATAATCTCGTTCTTATTAGATGCCATAACAGAAACTACTCTTATAATGCCGTCGTTTCCCGGGTGAATATCGGTTATGCGTCCAAGTGGCCATTGCATTTGTGGAGCATTGTCATCTCTGACTAAGACCATCATTCCGATTTTGATATTTGAACTCGTTGTTTGCCATTTTTGACGAACTTGTAGCTGGGGCAAGTATTCCTTATGCCATCTTTGCCAAAAATGTTGCAGCATGTATAGTAGATGTTGATATCGTGTTAACCGGTTTATCTTGATGTTGCGCACGTCCTGATGTGGTAGAGCTGTCAAAGAATTCTAACAAGGAAATGTCCTGGAGTTAAAGGAGTTAGGTCTTTAGGATCATTTGAGAGTGAAGAAAGGGGGCGAGAGTTCATGCATGCTTCTATTTGTGTCAATAACGTATAAAGTTCTTCATGTGTTAAGTATGTATCTCCAATTGTTACGACCCTGCGATGCTATGCATGGGTTGTATGCAACATCATCTGTCGTCCCTACACTTACCTATATCCTGTGCCTCTACTTTTTCCTTTCAGGGAAAAATATTAATTAGTATATTTACCTAGTAATTCTAGAGCGTCTAGGCACGCATACAGTTAAGGCGATCAACGCCAGATTGATTGACTTCATGGAAGAAAACAGAGGCGAACTCGCCGATTTAAGTTAGACCTAGAAGTGATTTATTTCCACATCGACTTATCCTATTTATAAAATTTTACTTCGTCTTCAATACAAATACATATTCAATTTCTTAACATATTCTAAACATATTTTGTCTACTCTAGCAAAAACATTTTACATACAATTTCCTTTCTTTAATATTCTTTCCCGAAAAACTATGCAAAAAAAATTCACATTCTTATTAGCAATTCTACACGATGCATTTTCCATGTTGAAAGCATTATTCAAAAAAAATCTACATTCTTAATAGCAATACCAAATATATTGCATATCTCATATTGATAAAAAAACTTTAACTCAACGTGAAGTAAATGTAATTTAACACGCGATAGTCTTCGTTCATTATACGTTTGTGCTATTGTACATATAAAACCATGTGTACACAGAATTATCTTTGTTCGTTGTACGTTAGTACTGTTGTACATATGAAACCATGTGTGTACGGAAATGTTTATACGTACGAACGTGTTTTCATATGGGGCTAATGGTAATGTACGTTTAAAAGATGTTCATTGTTTACGATTTGCTTTCGATTTTAATGAATGCATTACAATTTTCCTTTCCGTAATTCTTCAAGAAAATTCATACGCAAGTTCAAGCTCAACTTGACACTTTTCATAACAATTTCATTTACCGTGATTCTTTATTAAAATCCGTATGCAAGTCCAAGTTTAACCCGATACTTTTCATAACATTTTCATTGACGGTGAACATCTTCTTTATCTTGGCGCAAGTTTCTTACAGAGCAAAATACATTACGAACAAAACGACTATACGTCTCGGGTATTCCATCACTCGTCGTACGGAGAGAGTTTCTAGACGCTTGATTCATGATGAAATTTAACCAAAACAATAACAAATGTGGACATGTGTCCATAGTGGCACGAGCCAATGCTTTTGCTTTTAGTTCCGCCGAGTGTTATTTGAGCTGGGAATCCCCTTCGTGGTGACGTATGTGGTGAATGAATGTTTGGATAATTTAGTGGTCGCTCAAAATGCTTAAATGGACAAATGAAGGCTTTTTAAAATGTTATCGATATTTATTTTTATGGCGTACTCATCTCAATCAGACTTGGGGTGATATTTAGCGGAAGACACTTACAGAGGAACCTTTAGTAAATGCTTTGGCATTTAACTACATGGTAGCTGGAACAGTTCCTTCTGTTCAGCGTGTCTTTTAGGGCGTAACAATATCTTCCCCCATTTTAAATGTCTGTGGCGAGTCTTGGAGAGATGAGCCGCACGTCGATTGTTATGTTATTTTAAGAGTTGAAACTAGTAGGTTGTTTTTTTTTTTTTTTAATTAATTGATTTATTTTTTGGCTATATACGTTGATTGTCATTAGTTGCATTAAACATTTATGGTGACTGTTAGTTTGTTAAAGATTACGCTGTGGTATTTTTATTCTATTTAAAAAAATTTCATGGTTTGTTTTACTTTATTGACTTTGGGTGCATTATTTTGAGTGGTATATAATGGATTTATCTATTAATATATATCTATATTTTGTTATGCAATTAATTTCAATTTTTTGTGGAGCTTAATGTTTTTCTTGTTTTTAACAATAGATGTATTTAGTGTTTAAATATATATATATATATATTTTTTTTTTTTTGGTGATAACAATTCCCTTTTTTGTATTTAAAATATTGATGTACTTAATAATATTATGTATGTGTTATTATGATTAAAAATATTTCTGCACCTGGATTTTTTTTTATAATGCTACTAGCAGATCTTGATGCTTAAAAATAAAATTGTTATAGTATAGTTTTTTTTTTTTTGAATTATGTACATTTTCTTGTAACTTATATTTAAATTTTAATCGAGTTGACTTGCAGAGCTCGGTGTTTACAGATGATTATTATTGTTATTGTAAACAAATAGAAGCAATACATTTTTTTTTGTTTGAGGTGAGTAGCAGAGCTCAGTTAATTTTTTTTTGTTTAAACTAACTGTAGGGATCGTGGCGGGGGTTGGGGTATTATTGCTTCCTCGTCTTGAGATTGGGCCACCATCGGAGGTTTCGTTTCTTGCTTATTGAGGTTAAGGATAAATGTTGGGTTTGATTCCCGATTGGTGATTGTTAGACTATTTTGTTTCCTGCAGCATTTTATGTGTCGAATAGACAGGTATATCCCTATTGTTATGATACCAATTGTTGTTAAGCTGAGGGATGCTGTGGATAAATGCATATGCTGCTTGTTCGTTTCTTTGAATGTAATTTCATTCAATTGGTCATAAATCTCGTTAAGGGAGTGGGAGTTGGTGTGAAATTGTTTGTTCACATCTTTTTCTAAGAATAGTTGCAGCGAGCTATTAATAGGAATACGAGTTAGGCTGGTTATGTTGAGATTTATTACATTTGGGTCAATCTCGGGGAAAAAGTTTGGTTGTTTTATCTCGAACTTGTGAGTACTTTCTGCTTCGTATGGTATCATTAAGTATCATTAGTAGTAAAATCATTGCATTTGCCATGACGGAAAGGGGGAAAAGGAAAAGTTATTCGTAGAATGGTTTTAATCTGTTATTATGGACATTTACTAGCTTCTTCCCTATCGCAATTGTTGTGTTGACAGGGGAGGTGATTGATTTAACAATATAAGGGCCTACCCATACTTGCACTAATTTATGCTTCCTGTTTTCATTTTTTAATAAAACTTTGTCTCCTATGTGGAAAGATATTGGCTTCGTGTTTTAGTCATAGTATGTTTTTGATTTTACTTTGCTTTTTAATATATTTTTTCGCGCTATCGAATACATTTTCTGAAGCTTATATTTTAAAAGGAAATAATAATTTTCGTGGTTGTAGATTGGGGTTGGCTCTTTTTTAAGGTTTGAGGGTATTTCTGCTGTAAAACTGAAAAGGCAGTCGATTGGCGTGAGCTTGGTGCTGTCGTGTTCACTATTGTTATATACAAAGGCTGTGGTTCTTAAAAATTGGTCCCATGATTGTGGGTTGCTATCTACCGTAGAACGTAGATATTCTATCAGCGGTCTATGAGCTCTTTCTAAAGCTCCATTTGACTGGGGATGGTAGGCTGATGTTTGCAGCTTTTTTATATGTAAGAGTTTACATACTCTTTTAAATAGCTCACTTATAAAATTAGCCCCTTGATCTGTCACTACTTGTTTGGGTATTCTGTACCTTGTTATTATTTCATCGAAAAAAATTTTTGCTATTGTTTCCGATTCTATATTGGGTATGGCGTACCAATCTACGAATTTGATGAGGTTGTCCTGGAATGTTAATATGTATTTATTTCCTGAGGATGTTTCTACTAAGGGTCCTACTATATCTAGGTAAATCTTATCGAAGGGTTTTTCGGCCATATCAGTGATTACCATGGGCATGCGATGTTTTTGGGAGTTTTTCATTGTTTGACACTTCTTGCATTTCTTGACATAGTTTTTGATATCTTTCAGCATTTTTTTCCATCTATACTGTTTCTTAATTTTTTTGTAAGTTTTTGAGACTCCTTGGTGTCCTCCAAAGGCGGAGTCGTGGAATTCATATAGCACCGCGCTAATTACTTCGGGGGATGTTAGGATAGTTACTTTGGCTGGGCCTTGTAATATATTTTGGGTAGGGTCTGATAGTGCCGAATCATTGCCAATATTATTAGGATTTGTTGTTTCTGGAACTGTATCTGTTACTTGTTTGGTAGCTGGTATATTAATCTGTGAGTCTAACAATTCTTCATTGTTAATCGCTGCAGGTGGTGGTTTGTCTTGTAGCTACACTTGTTTTTGCGCATGTGCTCGTGTGACAACGTTGCACTGATTATTTTGTTCAGACTCTTCTAGTGCCTCATGGGGAATTCTGCTCAATGCATCGGCATTAGTATTATATTTGCCCGGTTTATACTCTATTTGGTAGTCGAATTCTGAAAGTTTGTGATGGAACCTTACCAATCGTGTGGTAGGGTCTTTTACATTGAATATTCCTTTAAGAGGTTTGTGGTCAGTATAAACCGTGAAACGCCGGCCTTGTAAGTAGCATCGAAAATTTTTTGCTGCCCACACAATTGCCAGGAGTTCCTTTTCAATGGTCGAATAGTTACGTTCCGCTTTATTTAGTGTGCTGGTTTATCTTTTCCAATTTCTCCCTGTGACAGGACTGCTCCTAACGTTTCATTGCTGGCGTCAGTGGTAAGATTGAATGGCTTAGTGAAATCAGGGTAGGCTAAAAGAGGGGGTTTAATTAAAGAATTTTTTAAAAGTTGGAATGCTTCCATGCATTTGTTAGTCCAAGTATATTTGACACCCTTCCGGAGTAAGTTCGTTAGAGGCTTGGCTATTTTAGAGAAGTCCGGAATAAATTTATGATAGTAATTAGCTAGGCCTAAGAAGGATTGCAGTCGTCTAACTGTATTGGGAACCGGGAAATCTTGAACGCATTGAATTTTACTGGGATCTGGGTGAGCACCTTTTTGGGAACAAATGTGACCTAAATAGACGACCTCAGGTCGTAAGAATTGACACTTCTCAGGTTGAAGTTTCAGGTTATTCTCTTTAAGCCTGGTGAAAATTTTTCGCAGTTTGCTGATATGGTCTTCTAAATTTTTTCCATAAACTACTATATCATCCAGGTAGACAAAACAATCAAATCCTTGTAGACCGGTTAGCATATAATTCATCAGTCTTTGGAATGTGGCGGGTGCCCCTTTTAATCCAAATGGCATTCACTTAAATTCATAGTGGCCATAATTTGTACTGAAAGCTGTTTTAGGTCGATCTTTAGGTTGCACGAGCACTTGGTGGTACCCGCTAGCTAAATCGAGGGTGCTGAAGTAACGTGAGTGGCCAAGTTTGTCTAAGATGTCCTCAATTCGTGGTAGTGGAAAGGCATCTCCTATTGTTTTGTCGTTCAATTTTCTGAAATCGACTACAACTCGGCATTTCTTTTCCCCGTCGGCGCCTGCTTTCTTGGGCACTACCAAGAGAGGGGAATTCCAGGGGCTTTTGCTTTGTTGGACGATGTCACTGTCCAACATTTCTTTCAGTTGTTCATTTATTATTTCCTTCTGAGGTTGACTTAGCCGGTACATCTTTTGGTTAATTGGGGCTTGGTTGGCTATTAGCGGGATTTCATGAGTCATTGCTTTTGTATAGGTGAGTTTGTCACCTGGTAAATGGAAAATTTCGTTAAAATCTTGACAAAGTTTTGTTATTGCCGCTTTTTCTTCGGGATTTAAATGTTCATATAGTGAGAGTTGTTGCTTCAGCTTTGCGTTCCGCATTATTACTTCTGGGTGAAAGCTAGCTTTATTAGATGCCAACGTAAGTTGGTTTATTTGTTTATTACCCGTAATGCTTGGGTTAGGATTGTATTCCCTTTCTGGCTCATAAATTCCGCTTATTTTATTTAGTGTTTCGATATGGTATTCATTCAATGCCTGGAACACCAATTGCAGCTGAGTAATTGTAACAGGGGACTCATTGGAGTTAAGGATACTGACCACTGTTTTTGATGGGCCAACCAGACAGTTTGCCAAAAATACTCCGGGTTCCATCTCTTGCGAGAGACAAAGCATTTCTTGTGCTTAATGTATCGGTACCTCTACTATATTTTGAGTTCGGGGGTACATAATAATGGCCTTCTCTAAAGTAACCTTATGTATCCCTTCTAAATTACCCCCAGTGGGTGCCTTTACTATTTCGCAGTCACAGTTTTCATCACTCTGTAGCCCTTTTCGTCGTGTCTGCTTGAATTTTCAGTGGGACTGAAAATTCCTTACAGTTAAATTCCGTGCGAGGAAACTTGAGTGTCTGGTTTGGTCCTTCGATATCACAATTTTTTGCTAAGAAATCGTTTCCTAGCAAGCCGTCATTGGGTATTCCTGGTATTGTGTCTACAACTTGGAAAGTGCAAGGTAGCGTGGAAGAGAGGGTAAAGTTGCCTTGCGTTACTCCCAGGGTTTTACCTTTTCCAAAGGGGCTTAGCAGTGCTATTTTTTGCTCGGGGATTATTAAACAGGAATCGTTTAACGCGGTTCTTTTGATTATACTGACTTCTGCGCCAGTGTCTATTGTTAGGGTTGTATAATCTTGAATTCCTATATCTAAGGGTAGCTTTACTGTAACTAGTTTAGAATCATGGTTCATATTCTCTCTTTTTATTATTTTTTGCTTGTTTTCTTTTGAGGAATTTTGCTCCATTACTTGAGTAGGTTTAGTAATGACCACTTTTTTTGTTCTTAATTTTAAAGTCGAGTCGGGGGTTTCCGGCTCGACTGTTGTCCGTTTCCCTGGGTTTTTGCTTCCCATTTTTCCTTTTGACGACATGTGCTTACGGTGTGACTTGTACGACCGCAAAAATCACATGGTGCTTGCACACTGTAAACTTTTTTTGTATCGCTGATGTTGGGTTGGGTGCTGGGTGGGTTTGCATTACAGTCCCTCAGATCGTGTCCATATTCTTTACAGTTTGGGCAAAAAGGGGTATTTTTCCTGTGGTAACAGTCTCTGTAGGTGTGCCCCTTTCTCTTGCAAAAATTGCAAGTAATGTTTGAATATTTATTAGGCTTCCCTACATTCGTATTTGAAGTGACTGGAGGTCGTTGTTGAAAGGGTGCAACGTAGGGGTTAAGTTGAAATGTTGTGGGGTTAAAGGAAATGGGGGCTGGGGTGGGTAGAAAATTTAAATATGGTTGACCGCAGTTTGGTTGGAAGGGGACAGCTCCCTGTTGAAGTTTTTCCCTATCTAACGCCTTGGAGACTAGTTCCTCGAAAGTAGCTTCCTCGTTATTGAGCAGATACTGACACAGATGAGGATCAGTTCCTCCACTTCTAAGCCTTCCTTTTGCAAAATCCTCCAAATGTAGACTGATTACCTTAGTATCTTGTTCGCCATATTTGATTAACGCAGCTTCCTGGCACCGCTTTAGTAGCTGTCGCAGGCGTGATGTAAAAGCCGCGAGAGTCTCGGAAGAACCCTGTTTAGCCGTAATCAATCCATTTATCAAATCCTGGTAAGTCTCTCTTGGTAGATAGACTTGGTTTAGGAGTTTTTCGGCAGCTTCGATGGTCGTGGGGAAGTTTGAGGCAATGAGTTGGTATGCTTCACCGCGGAAACGCGTGGGGAAAATTTGCATAAAGGCCGACTGTTCCGGGGAACTCAGGCATTGCCAGACTCTTTTGCTACAGCCTATGAATGTTTGTAGCTCAAGAATCAATGTAGGGGTTGGGGCTCCTGAGAAAACGGGTATCATTTGCCCCATTAATTTGGCCACTTTAGTATAGTCTGCCATATTGCTGGTTTTTAATACAGATTTTTCAGAGGTTTTATCGTTTGTCATGAGGCTGTGCCGCAAGGAAGGGGGTGTTTGCAGAACGTTATATGATTCGAAGGAAAACTTAAAGTCTTGGGACGTAAGGGCTGGTTTAAACGATTACGATAGGTCTCGAGGACTGATTTCTTGACCTAACGAGATTTCACGAAATCGTTGGATTTCTTCTTTAAACCGTTCTGTATTTTCGCGAAAGTGTATGACTCTCTCGAGTCTTTTGTTGTGTATTTGGCTTATAGTATCTGTTAATTTGATAATAGATGCTAATTCCTGGGTCGCAAGTTCTCGTGTGACTCCAAATTGGGTTTCTAATAAAGATGATTCTGACTTACTTCTAATTGGTTGTAGAGTTCGACCACTTCTTAATGTTAAACCAGTACTTTTACCGGTTGGAGTAGATTGATTGTGGATATCGTTGTCGTTGAAAGTTCTTTCGTTCATAAGTTCAATTTGTTAGTCAGCGTATAAACACCGTCGTATAACTATTAATTGATAAGGGTGTATTTGTCTTGTAGCTCGCGTGTGAAATGTTTTATCGGGTATTTTCAGCACAGTTTAGTGTAGTGTTTTTTTTTTAACTTTGAATCAAACTTTTCTTCTCACTGCAATCAGGGAATATTATTGGTTAATGATTATACTATTATTAGTGCTTTTTGTTATAGCTTGGTTCTTCTATCCGTGAGTACAGGAGTGTAAGGAGACGATATTGCAAGAATAAGTAGGAACGGATTCCGGAGGCACCATGAGATTATGGCACCCATTTTATTGCGATGCAGTTAAAAATATTGCAGTCCACGCAAACCGAAATCCTACCGGCTGCGCCAATTGTTACGACCCTGCGATGCTATGCATGGGTTGTATGCAACATCATCTGTCGTCCCTACACTTACCTATATCCTGTGCCTCTACTTTTTCCTTTCAGGGAAAAATATTAATTAGTATATTTACCTAGTAATTCTAGAGCGTCTAGGCACGCATACAGTTAAGGCGATCAACGCCAGATTGATTGACTTCATGGAAGAAAACAGAGGCGAACTCGCCGATTTAAGTTAGACCTAGAAGTGATTTATTTCCACATCGACTTATCCTATTTATAAAATTTTACTTCGTCTTCAATACAAATACATATTCAATTTCTTAACATATTCTAAACATATTTTGTCTACTCTAGCAAAAACATTTTACATACAATTTCCTATCTTTAATATTCTTTCCCGAAAAACTATGCAAAAAAAATTCACATTCTTATTAGCAATTCTACACGATGCATTTTCCATGTTGAAAGCATTATTCAAAAAAAATCTACATTCTTAATAGCAATACCAAATATATTGCATATCTCATATTGATAAAAAAACTTTAACTCAACGTGAAGTAAATGTAATTTAACACGCGATAGTCTTCGTTCATTATACGTTTGTGCTATTGTACATATGAAACCATGTGTACACAGAATTATCTTTGTTCGTTGTACGTTAGTACTGTTGTACATATGAAACCATGTGTGTACGGAAATGTTTATACGTACGAACGTGTTTTCATATGGGGCTAATGGTAATGTACGTTTAAAAGATGTTCATTGTTTACGATTTGCTTTCGATTTTAATGAATGCATTACAATTTTCCTTTCCGTAATTCTTCAAGAAAATTCATATGCAAGTTCAAGCTCAACTTGACACTTTTCATAACAATTTCATTTACCGTGATTCTTTATTAAAACCCGTATGCAAGTCCAAGTTTAACCCGATACTTTTCATAACATTTTCATTGACGGTGAACATCTTCTTTATCTTGGCGCAAGTTTCTTACAGAGCAAAATACATTACGAACAAAACGACTATACGTCTCGGGTATTCCATCACTCGTCGTACGGAGAGAGTTTCTAGACGCTTGATTCATGATGAAATTTAACCAAAACAATAACAAATGTGGACATGTGTCCATAGTGGCACGAGCCAATGCTTTTGCTTTTAGTTCCGCCGAGTGTTATTTGAGCTGGGAATCCCCTTCGTGGTGACGTATGTGGTGAATGAATGTTTGGATAATTTAGTGGTCGCTCAAAATGCTTAAATGGACAAATGAAGGCTTTTTAAAATGTTATCGATATTTATTTTTATGGCGTACTCATCTCAATCAGACTTGGGGTGATATTTAGCGGAAGACACTTACAGAGGAACCTTTAGTAAATGCTTTGGCATTTAACTACATGGTAGCTGGAACAGTTCCTTCTGTTCAGCGTGTCTTTTAGGGCGTAACACAATTACTCGTTTGAGATGAAATTTAGCCGATTTGACGGCACTTTCCCATAGACCTCCAAAATGCGGAGCCTGTGGGGGATTAAAATGCCAGTTTATCTCTAAAGTTATGCAATAATTACCGACGCTAGTTTGAAATTCATTACTTTGTAATAGTTCTTTAATCTCGTTTAACTCATTATTCGCTCCGACGAAATTTGTACCGTTATCGGAGTGCATATTTTTGCAGATACCACGACGTGAAATAAAACGCTTAAAACACTTCAAGAATGCCTCAGTTGACAGATCCACAGCCAATTCAATGTGTACTGGCTTTGTTGCAAAGCACACAAAAATGCACATGTATGATTTTACTATTTTTCGTCCACGACCTAGATCTTTAATTAAATATGTCGAAGCCTTTGGCCGAGCTCTGAAAAACGTCATACATTTATGTAAACATTTTTTAACCGTATTTTTTCCATTTAATAACCAATAGCGTTCGCGTGAAGATGAAAGAACTGATTGGCACCCTGCATGCAGTAACCTTAAATGTTCGCATTCTATAAGTAAGTATGACAATTTATGATTTGATGCAATAAGAATTGGGTGTTTTTTATTGTATGGTATCGGGGCATTTAATAATCCACCGCCCACTCTTAAGATACCTTATGTGTCAAGAAATGGGTTGAGTTGATTTAGATTACTGTCTTTTGGGAGAGTCTTCCCTTTACCTAATTTATGGATTTCATTGGAAAATGATTCAGTTTGTGCCAATTTTATCAAACACGTCATTACATTCTCTACTTCTATGGAGTTGAGAGGACCTCTTATGCAATTAAGTCTGAATCTTTGTTTTTCTTCCAAATTATCACTCTGTCGTTCTAAATAACTGTTTTTGGAGTTTGTGAAGAACCTGTAAATATAAGCAGTGACTCTGCGTATTCTGATTAAAGAAGAGAATCTATCGAAATTCTGAATTGACTGAGAAGAATGGACTTTTTGCTTTGTTTATTTGGCGAAACAAAAAGGTGCGAATTTTCATTTCTGGAATTTTGCTTATTACAGTCTCATTTGAGGACAGCTAAAGTGATCTATCTTGTTTAAGCCATTCTGGACCATTTGTTGGCGTTAATCCCTCGTGATATAAGATCAACCGGGTTATTCTCTGTTGAAACGTGATTCCAATTATCGTTTGTAAGCTCTTGAATTTTGGCAACTCGATTAGCTACATAAGTTTTCCATCTGTTCGATGGTGCTTTAATCTAGGCTAATACTACCATGGAATCCGTCCAATAATTCCAAGTGTCATTCGGTATTTCACATGCAAGTGAGACCCTTTGGGATAGCTGTGCAAGTAACTGTGCACCGAGAAGTTCTAGCCGTGGAATAGTTGTATTTTTTAATGGTGCCACTCTTGATTTTGCACACAGTAAGCGAATACTACGATTACCTACATTATCTATTGAGCAAACATATATACATGAACCGTATGCTAGTTCAGATGTATCGCAAAAGCCATGATATTCAACTTTGGTTGCCTTTAATAATAATACATGTCTATCAATGACTAAATTGTTTATTTCAAATATTTCTTTGCAAATATCTTCCCGTAATGTATGCAGGTTTTGGGGAAGGGATTCGTCCCAATCTAAATCCAAGCTCCACAATTTCTGCATAATTATTTTTGCAGGTATGATAGCTGGACCTACAAGTCCAAGGGGATCGTATATTTGAGCAATAGTGGATAAAATTGTGCGTTTTGTAATTCGTCTTGCGTTAAATGGGTGGACAACATATTTTAGAGTGTCACTACAAGGGTCCCAATTTAAACCCAGTGTCTTTGGATCTTTATCCCCGTGTAGATTAACTATATCACCTGATATCTATTGTCTTTATTTATAATATGTGGTTCGTTTGAAGCCCACTTACGTAACCCTATACCAGCTGATAGTAAAATTGTATTAACATCATTTTTTATCTGTATTGCCTTGTCAATTGTATCCACACCAGACAATAAATCATCCACATAGAAATCTTGTTGGATGATTTTGCTAGCTTCAGGATATTTTTGCTTATTCAACTCTCCTGGTTCATACAAGCACCTTGTAGCGCAAAAGGGGGCCGAAGCTGTCCCGTATGTTACCGTGTTGAGTTCGTACGTTTTAATTGGAGTTTTGGAATCAGCACGCCATAAAATTCTCTGAAGCGATCGCTCATCTTTTTTGACCAGTATTTGTCTATACATTTTTGCCACATCAGCAGAAATTATATATTTATGCATACGAAATCTTAAAACGATTGAAAATAATTCGTCTTGTACAGGCGTACCAATATATTGCAGATCGTTAACTGATATACCAGTCGATGTCGGTGCCGACCCATCAAATACTATGCGAATTTTAGTAGTGGTACTCCCTTCTTTAAATACTGCGTGATGTGGCAAATAGTAATGCAACATTTTGTTATCTATTGACTCTGCTGGTACTTCACTCATGTGCCCTAATTGTTGATAATCATTCATAAAATCCACATATTGCTTTCTTTGATCTGGATTTTTAGCGAGTTTTTTTTTTTCTAATGAAGTCAGACGCTTTAGTGCCATATCTCTTGATGACCCAAGCTCTGCTGTTTTATTCTGCTTGATTGGTATACTAACAATAAATTTGCCAGTTTCATCACGAGCAACTGTTTTAATGAAATGTTTCTTGGCAGGATCGTTTTTTGTGAGTTTAGAAAGGGGTGTTTCAAGACTATTTTCAACAATCCAAAACCTTTCTAACTGATTATTCAAGTCTGCATTATGAATCAAATTGCATTTTGAATTTGTGAATTGCAAAGGAAAAGGCATTGCACCTACAGCAATCCAACCAAGTACCGTTTTTTGAAATATCGGTTGATCAGGTTTTAGTCTAATTTGCCCTATGCATAATAGTTCATAAAAACATATCGACCGGTCCATATAAGCACATCGACCGGTCCCGATTGATCGAATTTTGGATCAGCAAGTTCAATGCCAATAGGCACCTTAACTTCTGCAGCGCTCATTCGCTGTGATGGAGTCTCATTATCAATGGTATCTAAAACTACACAGGTTAATATTTTAGAAAATTCAGTAGTACGAGATTTTAATCTCAATGTTACTTGACCCTTGAGCTCAGCTTTCCCTTGTTCGATCCCTCAGAGGGTCGTGGTTGGCTTATGCATCGGGAATGTTAATTTCTTACAAAAGTTAGTTGTAATTAAGTGTGCCTGTGAGCAAGAATCTAGACGGGCCCTACCCTCATGTGGGCTACCAAGTTGATCGTAAATATAAATTACTGCAGTACCTAACAAAACATAATTTGTTAATTTATTAGATAAACGTGCAATAGCTGTGAATTCATTGATAGGTTGATCCTTTGTTCCATTTTCAGGTGAATTGAGTAACATGGCACGTGATTGTCGCAAATAATCTCCAAATTGATCAATATGAAGTAATGTATTATGCTTGTAACCACATTTTTTACAAGGCCCGAAATTACACTGCTTACTATTATGTGATTCATAAACACTTTTTAAATATTTTTGCTTTATGTACTTTCTCAAGACGCATTTGAGGAGAAAGTTGCTTGAATTTTCCACAAGCATATACTGGATGAGTCGCATGTGTTTAGTTTGCATATTTTTAGGTACATGTTGGGAATCGACAACACATGGCCATTCATTAATTTTCTTTGATAGAAACTTACAATGATCTTCTAAAAATTTAATTAGATCTCTTAAAGTCGCGTCACCTGATTTTGCTACATCAGTTTTTTCCCATTCAATTCTCACTGCCACACTTAATTTCCTACACAATACATACATCATAGGTGTATCCTATGTATCCATAGGCTCCTTTAAGGTTTTAAGGGCTGATAAATTATTATCAAATGTGTCAATAAGTTCTCTCAATTCTTCAGAGGAATTACGTTTTAAAATGGATGCTTCGAAAATGTTCGATAAATGATGTTGTTTGAGTTCTTTTATATGTTCAAACCGTGATTTTACTTTTGCCCAAGCGGTGGCATAATTTTCATCCGATGCTCCAAGTGACGCGATTGCCGATTTTGCCTTTCCGACAAAAGCATCTTCGAGATAAGTGAATGAACTAAAGAATTGTAAGTATCGCGAAATTTAACCCACTTGGAAAGGTCTCCATTGAATTTTGGAATAACAATTCTCTTCAAAACTGAACCGTTATTTTCTTCGCTATTCTCTCGAATTGAATTTGAATCTGTTGAATTAATTGCCCGTGCCATTAAATTCCGTGCATTTCCGACGGCTTTATCGTATCTACTTTCAAACATTTCGCGATGAGCTTCTTCGGCTGTGAACTGCTCGTCATTATCACAAAGCTCCTCAATTTTATCTTGTATGTCATCAAACTGATTTATTAGAGATAAATTCCGATCCAACGACACTTTTAACGCGGGTAAATCGGGATTTTCAGCGTAAGCTACCTTTTCGAATCTAGTTAAAGCACGCTTAACATTTCCGCGCCTTGATTTTAGATCTTCCATTACTGACACAATTGAATATGCACAAAAACTTTGGATAATGATTGTTGGAGACTTACCGACAGCACAAACGAACACACATTTATTTAATTCGCATAAAAATAATCACATGCAGTACAATTTGTCACCTTCTGGTGACCAACACCTCTCCTTGTAACGATTATGAATGTGAGCTTGGTACAGTCACACAAAATGTCCAACACGTTTTTGTTTTCATCAAGCCGACGAGTTAAATTTCGTAAAAAACTCGTGCAGGTATAATTAACTCTGATGCAGACTCGTACAGGAAAACTTTTTCAACCTTAGCCGACAAGTCACGCTTGCGGTAAACTCGTGCAGGAAACTTTTAAACTCCAATCCATTGATCTACATTTGGTGTAGGCTTTCCAACTCCAAGCCGACGAACGTCACATGCGGCAAACTCGTGCAGGAAATACTTTGCAACCCAAGCCGATGATCTACATTTGGTGTAGGCTCGTGCAGGTAATGTATATAATTTCGTATTTTGCTGTGACCGCTTTCTGCTGCTGCTTTTATCACGCGTCACAAGTTTCACTTGTTGTCTTTAAACTCTGAGTCTAGATCCGGCTCGACGGACCAATGAATAAATCTCGAAAATATTTAAACACCGAGATTTTGTATTCTTTGAAAATTGTATTTATTTTTTCCGGATAAACTCAAGATGCAAGAACAGTGAATTAGATGTATACTCTCTGAGGTCACTTAGAACACTGAACACATCTGACTAAAAATAGACTCGTGCAAGCAATTTCATATCAATTCAATGGAATGTCATTGTCTCTTTCTTTTACATTTGTTATGTTGGATTTAACAGTGATACTGTTTACATATAATACAGTAACGACTTTTAGTTATTGTATGCATAATAATTCATTTATTATTATTTTATGTATTGTACTTATAATTGTTTGCTAATGGTAAACATTTAAAGATACATGTGTATAGCTTGAGGAAGAAGACCTTTTAAACTATTTATTGTGAGGCACAATGTTCAATGAAATAACTATATGCTATTGAGATGATTTAATTGGCAATTTACAATTTCTATTGAACTCAAATAGCGTGTTAGGGATTTCTGGTGTAAATTAAATTGTTTGGTATTTGATACATTGTGTATGAAAGTTTAGACACGGCTGTATGCAAGAACTGACCCCAGGCCTGCAGACTGCCATGGGTTGCAAGTACCCAATAAAAGGTTTATGGGCTCGTTAGAGGGCTCCATTTGATTCTGGATGATACGCAGTGGTTTGTATTTTCTGTATTATCAATAACCTGTAGACATGGTTGAATAGTTTATCAATAAAAGTATCCTCCTGATCCGTAATAAAGTATATTCTATAACCTAGCAATGATCCCGTGAACACTTTGGCCATTGTTTTCACCTCAGCGCTCGGTAAAGCATACCAATCCACAAACCTTGTCAAATCGTCCTGAAAGGTCAAAATGTAAAGATTCCCGACAGTTTTTTCAATAAGAGGCCCTACGATGTCCACTTTATCTAATGGTCCCTCCGCAATATCAATGGTAACCATTGGCATGCGATTCTGGGGAGAAGTCTTTATTACTTGGCAATTATTGCAGGCCCTACCTTAATTTCAATTGTCCAATAGTTGAACCATCCACAAAGTGATCATGGCAGAGAAAGGGGTCAGTCTAGCACTGGGGAAAACTGAACTGGTCATCTTGACAAAAAAGAGAATCCCTAGATTAAAGATGATCAGTATTGGATGCATACTAATCGAATCGAAGCCAGCAATAAAGTACCTGGGGCTACTGATCGACTCAAAGATGAGTTTCTCTGAGCAAATCAGGGCTACGGATGAGAAGGCTGCTTCGGGAGTATCGGCTCTGATTCGACTTACGGCCAACGTAAGGGGACCCAACCTATCAAGAAGATGCCTCTTAATGAGTGGCATAGCGTCAGTGCTACTATACGGAGCAGAAATATGGGACCACGCTCTCAGTAAGGAGTATACCGAAAACGCTTGGCACAGGTACATGAAGCCAAATAAAATTCACTACTCTCGCGTGGTTTTCGGAGATATAATCTTAATTGTCTCCTCATTATCAGCTCTGGTATTACCATTTTTTGCCTGACAACCTCATTGTTTCGGCTCTTCTGACGTGCCTTTTAGAGGTTGGTCAAGCAGTTTCCACTGCTTTTGCGCTCGAGTGAGGATAGTAGTATAAATATGGGGGTCCCAAATCCATTTCGTACAAATTTCTTGCGGTTAGAATTTGTAGATGAGGGGAGTTGGGGGTTCTAAATCCATTTCATACAAATTTCTTGCGGTTAGAATTTGTAGGTAAGGAGAGTGTGGGGTGAGGGGGAGATTGTTTTGGGTTTGTATAGTTTGTGGTTGGAGTGATAAGGAATGGCGTGTGTTCATGGTTGTAGTGTATGAATATGTTGGTGATAAGAGCGAGTGTGACGTCACGTCTGGGGGTTTCCCATCCTGGACGGCGCTAGGGTTGGAGTGATAAGGAATGGAGTGTGCTCATGGCTGTGTTGTATGAATTGTTTGGTGATAAGGGTGACGCGCGAGTGTGACGTCACGTCTGGGGATTTTCCATGCTGGACGGTGCCTTATGCTGTTGCGGTGAGCGAGTGATTCGTTTTAGTTGTGAAATAGATAAGAGGTAAGATAGATATAGATATAAAATTTATAATTTTTCCGAAACTTGTAGTTGATCTTAAAATGTTAAAAAACACGTAGCTTATCTTTTCTACAATAACTTTTATTTTTATTATATGCGCATTTCGGGAGCGACTTACTCCCTTCCTCAGTACAATAGCTACTAGTTCATTGACAATTTTTTTTTATGAGTTTTATAAATAGTTTAAGTAGTTAAGCATAACATATGAACTTATTACTATATGCAACAATAAAAGGTAATTAGAGAAGACAATTTTACAAGGTAACAATATGAATGAACTTACATACATAAATAAATAAAGGTAATTAGAGAGGATTAGGATGATTAGGTTTTTCTCGCTAGGACTTTAATAATTTTGGACGCACAATTTCCTTAATCCGTATTTAAAAGATGATCGGGATTTTGCCGGATAATGAAGAGGCTTTCCCAAGCGTCTAATGTGTAGGGTCAATTAACGTACTTTAGGAGCTTCAAATTGTCTTCGTCGATAGTATGGCCTTTCTCAATTATATGCATCGCTACCGCTGATCGTACGGTGTTGAGACCTCGCTTGTTTCCGCTAACCACTTCGTTGATGTGCTCTTGGAAACGCGTTTTGATTAATCGTTTTGTCTGGCCGATGTAACAGTCTTCGCAATCATTACAGCTAATCTTGTAGATCCCGCTCATTTCCGCCATTTTAGGGGGTCCTTCTCGCTACGTAATTGGTGTTTGAAGGTACTGCTTCTCGTGGATGCTATGACGCGGATATCGAAACGCCTAAGAAGAGATTTAATTTTATAAAACGACTCACTCATTGGAATGCTTATAAATTTTTTGATTTCTAAGCTGTATTGCGTGAAGAAAGTTGTATGCTGGTTTTTGAACATTTGGTATTGCTTCTTTCTAATCCGTCAATCTATCATATTTGGGTCATATCCATTTTTAATGGCGGTGTCGACGATATACGACTTCTCTTTATTGAAGCCATTTGGTGTTAATGGAAAAGTAACGAGGCGATGTACCATGCAATTGTATGCAGCCAATTTGAGCGTGGTCGGATGTGCTGACTTGGCCATTATGGTCCTTTGTGTGGCGGTGGGTTTTCGATATATTTCAAACTCGAGATGGCCACAATTGTTGATTACAAGCAGGTCAAGAAACGGTAGTGTTCCATAATTTTCCAGTTCCATGGTGAATTTTATCGTAGGATGTACCTGGTTGATTGCGTTGAGAATATCGTGTAGTTTGTCTTTCTGCACTGTGGCGAAAACGTCATCAACATATCTTAACCAGGCTTTCGGCATTAATCCTCTTTCCTCGATCACTGATTCTATATATTCTATGAATATTTCCGCTATTAATGGTGATAGAGGATTACCCATCGCAACTCCTGCAGTCGTTTTATAAAATTTATCGCGGAAGGTAAAGTAATTCTCGTTCATACAGAGACGAGCTAGATTTTTGTAGGTTTTCACTTTCTTTCTCCATTCTATTGTTGTACCAAATTTATGGAGCCAAACTTCTAGTTGGTAGATCGCATGTTTAATTGGAGTATTTGGGAACAAAGTTTTAACGTCAAACGAGACCAAGGTTTCGTTGTTGCTTATTACTCCAATGTTCTGTAGTTTACTTATTAATTCGGCCGAGTTTTTAACTGCAAATCTACTCTTTAAATCACCTAGAGCCGTCCATTGGTGAATTAGCCACTTAGCGATGTTGTAGGTTGTTGAGTTTGAATCAGCGCAAAAACTAAAAATAAAAGTTATTGTAGAAAGGATTAGCTACGTGTTTTTTAACATTTTAAGATCAACTACAAGTTTCGGAAAAATTATAAATTTTAATGATGGACCCCATCCAAAAATCCGAATTCAACAAATTGTTGAAGCTAAAGAAATCTTTGGCAAAGGTCAATGAAAACATCAGGTTTTTACAACAGTGTAAGAAACTAAAGATCATACCTAAATCACATCAAATACATATAAAAACTGGACCCCGCTTCAGCGTAGAGCTGAAAAAACGCATGGATATCCAATTGTTAAACGACACCATTAACAAATTATACGCACGACAATCAAATATAACCTTAATCGCATACAGCACACACCTACAATTGGCAAAAGAAGCAACATCAATCCGGGCTCCACTTGAACAAATGCTGGAGAAATTGCACAGAGCGTACGAATGCGAAGTAATCAAGAAACGACGTATACATAAGAAAAGATGGAACCAACTATTAGGAAAACCAGAAACAGCACTCCATGAATCTCCAATTCTACCGAACTTCGTAGTAAGCAAACCATCTATTGAATTTACCCCCAAACAGCCCGAAGTATTAAATAACGGCCTTGGATTCGCTGTGCTTAACGCACCACGAGCAGAAAAAATCAGTAAACATCGAAGCAGACATCAAGGGACTCAGTAGCGAAACCAAGGAAGAAATTCGAAGTGGCCTGACCAAGATTATACAAAAAAGTGAAAACAGAAACCCAATAACAAACCAACGACCAATATCCACGATACACGAACTTACTTATTGCTTATTTCCTGAAAGCCGACAAGGGAAACAATATAGTTTTAATGGATAAAAATGACTATGATACCGCAGTATTCAAAAAACTAGATAGCGGCAACTTCCTCGAATTAAGGAAAGATCCATTGCCCGAATCCATTAAAAGAGTCGACTGAGCACTGAAGGAAGCACGCGCCGTTTTTAAAGACATCAACAAGCTACGAATGCCAAATCCGTCCCTGCCCAGAATCAGATGCCAGCCCAAAATTCACGAGGATGGCAATGAAATGAGGGAAATCATCGCTGATTCAAACTCAACAACCTACAACATCGCTAAGTGGCTAATTCACCAATGGACGGCTCTACGTGACTTGAAGAGTAAATTTGCAGTTAAAAACTCGGCCAAATTAATAAGTAAACTACAGAGCATTGGAGTAATAAGCAACAACGAAACCTTGGTCTCGTTTGACGTTAAGACTTTGTTCCCAAATACTCCAATTAAACATGCGATCTACCAACTAGAAGTTTGGCTCCATAAATTTGGCACAACAATAGAACGGAGAAAGAAAGTGAAAACCTACAAAAATCTAGCTCGTCTCTGTATCAACGAGAATTACTTTACCTTCCGCGATAAATTTTATAAAACAACTGCAGGAGTTGCGATGGGTAATCCTCTATCACCATTAATAGCGGAAATATTCATAGAATATATAGAATCAGTGATCGAGGATATTATGGGGTATTGAAGACGGTAGCTAACCGAACTACCACTTAAACACCACCACCACCGGGAAACGTGTTCCGAAGGATGCATCCTCGAGCCAAATTGGGATAGGGAACTTATGTATTGTACATAGTTTTAGTAAGGTTAGGAAAATAATCAATTCTAATGTTAATGTTTACAATAGAGTAGATTTTAAATTTCCTTAAGTTAGATTAATACAGCTCAAATTAGTTTAGTTAGGCTCGATGAAGTTCCCAATACCACTCCCGTAGATGCATGGTTGCTCCACAACGACATCATCTGCGATCAACAACTGCAGAAAGAACGAATCAAAAGGATGCGTGAGAAGCAATCACCGTAGGAACCGACAAGATGAGGAAATTTATCGCAACAATCACAACAAAAACATATACCACCAGATGCACATAAATACGTCAACGGGCGCCTTCACATCTCATTAGCATGTATTTCCGATGGAAAAAAAATGTCATAGTCTCACAATTCACAAGCGGTGAAGACGTCCTCCAAGCTCTCTTATGTGCCTGCTTTATTTCGGGTTCACTTGCATTTTAACTACCACGATTCCGTCGAGTTCGGTACATGAATCGTGCCTTCTCAGACAATCTTCCAGTTCTCGATGACAATACAGTAACCCTATCGCCATTCTGCGTTGTAAGTGATATCTGCCCGCGTGATCAAAGCTCACAACTGTGTCACGTTAATTGGGCAAATACTAGCATTGAAATCTCAAACAGAATATCAATGGATTTGTGATTGCAACCGATGTATTGCTGTACAATCGACTTCTTGTTGTTTTTGAGACGCTACCACAAGATAATTCAGTTGACTATGATCCAGAGTGCTTAGGACGTATGAAACATCGGAAGGACGCTATGGGTGGCAACTCGCCCGAGACTGTGATGACTGTAATACAAGAATATAATGATTCAGCCAACAAAGGACTTGCAAATTGGCTGTTCAAACATAGAAAAACATCAAATTACCATCACTAACAGCAACAGTTCCAGTTCAGTTCTTTTGTGCCACAATAAATAACCTTCAATTCTCGCTCCTACCAGCGGTAAGCATTTACATCAGCTAATAAAACTTCTGATGGATAAAATAAGCGATGTCCAAGATATCCAGCCCCAAAACATGCAGCATCCGCTAAACTACAACGGATCTAACAACACCGCTGAATGTCGAAGATTATATTCACCAGGGCATCTGGATACCTGAAAAGAAGGAAAAAAGGAACACAAAGTGTCTTGTCCAAGGGATAAAGTATAAAAGTGCTACTTATCTGATAATCCTCAGTGAGTAACCGCCAGCTTCTATACCGCACCAAACATAAACAAAACAACATATGTTTATACTTGGAAAACGTCAAATGTCCGTCACAGTGACAATTCCGAAAACAATATCTACGACTCCGAATTTCGGAAACACCAGTTGAAGTGTGGTGAAAATTGCGATGGAATTGCCTAATCGCACGAACCGGGTTACAATTTCAGCAAGAAGAGGAAAAAATATAAGGTTGACTCCGAAATTAGCGGTGCTCCGTTGGGAGCGAGCTGACAAAAGGGCGGGGGATAAAGGAAAAGCCCTTTTTCTTTTTTTGGTGATCAGCACGTGGAGCGAGAAAGCGAAAAGTGAACGTTTAAAAGTAATCGAAAAGTGAACGTTTAAAAGTAATCTAAAAGCTAACGTTCAAAAGTAATCGAAAAGTGAACATTTAAAAGTAATCGGAAAGTGAACGTTTTAAAGTAATCGAAAAGTGAACGTATAAAAGTAGTAGGAAAGCGGAAGTTTGAAAGGGAATCGGTAGGAAAAAAAAGGAGGAAACAAAGGATTGGCCACTACAGCGCAGGATATTTTTCGCCGTGCAGTCAACGACGGGAACCCTACCAGGAGGCCTCCTCGTAGATAGGTTGGTTAAGAGGAAGAGTAAGAATTGTTTTTTCATTGTAAAAAAACAGAAATATTATTTTTTTGCTCATTTATTTTCTTAATTAAATGTCAAAGTAAGTGGAATTTTTTTTGTTTTCTTTTCCTGATACTGTACTCACAGGAGAAATTTCAGATACTGTTTTTTTTACAGGAAGTGTAAAGGTTGGTTTGGGGTGATATCGCGCGCGGGAGTCCGTCAAAGTGGTGGTTATTTTTTTTTATCTTTTGTAGTGTTTGAGTGGTGTGGAGTTGGCTGGGGGAGATAGGGACCCCCCGAGTAGTGCTATTTGTTTTGATGCAAGGTACGTTCACCTAACGAGCTTCGGCTAACCGCCTTACCCACTGGGCGGTCAAGTGTAGGGCCTAGGCCAAAACAGTGAGTTGGCGCCCACGCCCGTCTGCGGTGAGCAAAGCCGGGACCGCAGGGCCCCTGTTGCCGGAGCACCCCAGTGGTCAGGGGTCACAAATTGGCGCCCAACGTGGGGCGAAGCTTTGGTTGAGTGTAAGTAGAATGCTTGTGTCTAAAAGGTGGTGATAGCTCAGGTGTTGAGGTGCTGTAGGAAGGTTTTCTTAATGAATCCATCTTTTGGGAAACAAGAGTGGGTCCTGATAATTCAGGAAGACCAACTTCCCTAGGAAGTTACCTCTATTTCGGCCGGAAATAACTCGCGGAAGTTTGCGTGGAAAGTAATGTTTCGAGTGGTCCTCGCATCAGTGAATTTAAAGTGAAGTTAAAGGGGATATGTCATTTTACGGGAGTTGAAAAGAAATAGTGTAAAGTGATCCAAAACTGGAAGTGAAGCAAGCGTGAAGTGTGACGAGTGGGTAGAGTTTCTTCTAGAGGTGGTTTTACGCGGTGGTTCGTAGTAATTATACGAAACAGTTTTGTCATATGAATTTAATTCTGTAATTCCATACATATCGTCCATGTTTGTAAAATAACATGAGGAAAAAAACAACTTTCTTTTATTTCGAATCATTTCGTTTGTTTCAATTAGGTTATAAGTTATCAATAAGTTGGTTTAAGTGAAGTCTGGTTTTATTTGAATTTGTCAAGGAAATAACATGGCTAGCAAAATACTAATTAACAGGCTAAGCAAGGAGGAGCTCACCTATGAGCTGGAGATCCGAGGACAGCCAACAGGAACGGTGGAAGAGATGAGGAAAACTCTTCGAGACGCAGTGAGGGGTGAGAGTTCAATGGACGTTTCGCTGATTTTGACGAAGACTTATCCTATTTGACCGGAGGAGGATTTGGAGGCAGTGAAGGAAAAACTCCAAGAAGCGGAGGCGTTAATTGCGGGATTCTCGGGAACTCCACAAAGCTCGGACTTCCTGAAGATTAAGACTAAAATCGCTTTCGGCTTGCGGCGACTCGCAAACATAACTACGGAAGATGAAGAACAGGAGGAGATAGAAAATAAGCTCAAGAGTCAATTAGTGATGGCTATGAGCGCTTTGTTGGAGAAGGCCGAAAAATGAATAGGAGTAGCAGATGCGAATGGGATGGTCAATGACGAACAGCTGAAATGAACTCGTGTACAACGGGAGTCCACCAATGGTCGAACGGAGGAAGAGCCTCCTGGTAAATAGCCGGAACAGAATCTCGAGTTGAACGACACTGCATCGCAGACAAGAGAAGCCCATACTCTACCAGAGGCGAATAAAACGGAGCAAGTGACAACTTCTTAAGGAGGGGGAGGGTTCGGAAAGGTACAGGACGTTTCCAGATGGGGCCTGAAATATAACGGAAACTCCGGATCCCTAAGCGCATTCCTGGAACAAGTCGAAGAAGTATGTCTAGCGAGAGGAGTGTCAACAGACCGACTATATCAGGCTGCGGTAGAGTAGTTTGAGGGTAGAGCACTGGTCTGGTTTCGGGCAAATCGCACCAGTGTCGGTTCATGGGCGGAACTCGTAAAGGAATTACGTGCGGAGTTCCTACCACCCGATTATGATCAAAGACTTCTGGAAGAAATCAAGCAGCGTACCCAGGGACCGGAAGAGTCCATGGGGATGTATGCGGCCACTATGGAGGGGTTATTTAGGCAAAAGTTGACTCAGTTCGCGGAAGCCGAAAAATTAGAAATTATTCGAGATAATTTAACCCCCTTTTATCAGACACAATTAGCCCTAAAGGTGGTTGGGTTGATTGCGGAAATGGTCAAACTGGGACGCGTCCTGGAAGCTACCCGTGTCTCTGTGGACGCCTACCGGTCGCCGCCACCGATGGAGGGACAACGTTTGTTGAAACCTGACCTCGCATATGTCGGGAGGAATAATAATGTGCGAGTAGTGGCTATTCCTAGTGGAGGGATCTAGTGCTGGAATTGCAAGGCACAGGGGCATACATCCAGGGAATGTGTGGAACCAGCAAGGTGCTTTGGTTGTGGGCAGACTGGGGCGTGGAGGGCAACCTGCCAGAATTGCTGCCGGAAAAGAGGCTCAGAAGCATCGCGAAGGCGGAATGAAGGGAGTTCAGATAGTGGAAGGAGAATAGGTGGTAGCTCTGGCCAAGAGCCGTCTCAACGTCGGGAGCCGAGAAACTTGTCTCGTGCTTAGTATGCGGTGAGCTGAGCGCGACGGAGGGGAGTAGGAAGGCCGCAGAACCAGAGGTAGCTTATGTGATTGAGGGGAAGAGTGGGGATAATAGACGTGCTAGGCTGTAAGCTATTGGGCCTGTTGGACTCGGGAGCATCCAATACCGTCCTTGGGGCCAGGGGCTGGGAAGCCTTGAGAAGATTGGGAGTTGACAGGTTGGAGTCTACGTTAACTCGTATTAAGATGGCCAATAATGCCAGTGTGGAGGTCGCAGGGAGGGCGTGCATCCCTTTCACATTACAGGGGCGGACGAATTGGATGACGGTGCTGATAGTTCCGTCTCTGGCCCATGAGGTTATCCTGGGCGTCGATTTCATTCAGCGATTCGGATTGATTGTGGCGTTAGGGCCAAATACATGGAGCTTCCTGGATGCTCTACAGGAAGAAGGGGGGGGGGGGGAACAGTTGCGCCCCCGGAGTCGATTGACCGAGACAGAGAGCCAATCGTTAGAGACGCTCCTAAAGGAACAGTTTGACTTCATGGGGGAGGGCATCGGTTGCACAAGTCTGGTCGAGCACGTGATCAAAACGGAATCGCCCCCAATTAAATAGCGTTACTACTCGGTATCTCCGGTGGTACAAAAACATATCGATGAGGAGCTGAACTTTATGCTAGAACAGGGTATCATTGAGCCGTCAGCTAGTCCATGGGCCTCGCCAATTCTGTTGGTGAGGAAGAAGGATGGAACCCTCCGATTTTGCGTCGATTACCGGAAGCTGAAGAAGGTTACGCAGCACGACGCCTTTCCAATCGCATATGTATCCGCCAGGTTGGATAAATTGAGAGAGGCCAAGAATTTATCATCACTTGACGTGAAATCAGCTTATTGGCAAGTGCCAGTGGCAGAAGAGTCCAGACGCCTTTACGGTACCACATCGGGGGTTATTTCAATTTAGGCGGATGCCGTTCGGTCTGCAGAATGCACCGGCGACCTGGCAACGGCTGATTGATAGGGTGCTAGGACCAAACTTAGAACCTTTTGTGTTTACATATCTCGACGATATCATCGTGGTAGCCCAGGACTTCGAAAAACATCTAGAGGTGCTAGGGGAGATTTTCCGGAGGTTGCGGTCTGCGGGCTTGAGGGTATCAAGGGAAAAATGCGAGTTCTGTAGGTGCCAGCTGAAGTACTTGGGTTATGTGGTGGATGAGAATGGCCTGAACGTGGACCCGGACAAGGTCAAGTGCATGTTGGAAATCCCTCCTCCGCGGAAGGTAAAGGGGGTTCGTCAGTTTTTAGGGATGGTGTCGTGGTATCGGTGATTTATACCGGATTACGCCACGCTAATGTCGCCTTTGACAAACCTCTTGAAGAAGAACGCAAAGTTTGACTGGTCGCAGGAGTGCAACGAGGCGTTTAACCAGGCGAAGTTGAAGCTATCCACGGCACCAATCCTTACCTGCCCGGACTATAGGCTACCATTCACGTTACAAACAGACGCGTCGGAGCTGGGGCTAGGAGCAGTGCTGTCTCAACAACATCCCGATGGAGAGAAAGTGATCTGTTTTCTCAGCCGGTCCTTGACCAAAGCGGAGAGGAGGTATTCCACGACCGAGAAGGAGTGCCTGGCGATTTTGTGTGCTGTAGAAAAAGCGAGACCATATGTAGAAGGTACTAGGTTTACGGCCGTCACAGATCATTACTCACTAGTGTGGCTGAGCAACTAAAAAGATCCAGCAGGACGATTGGCGAGATGGGCGGTCAGGTTGCAACAGTACGATTTTGAGATCGTACATCCAAAGGGTAAAGAACATTTAGTCCCAGAAGCGCTGTCTAGAATGTTGCCTTACCCGGCGGTGGCTTGCGTGCAGTCTATAGACACTTGGTATGGGAAAATGGTAACTAATATCGAGCAGAACCCGGAGCGTTATGCGGATTGGCGAGTGAGTGGGGGGGAGGTTTAGAAGCATTTGCCTGGTCGATATCCGGAATTAGAAGGGAATCAGGCAAAGAGATTCTTGTCCGGTGTCACGATGATGCCAAGGCAGGCCATATGGGGATCAGTGGAACAATGGCGAGGGTAGCGTCTCAATTTTATTGGCCGAAAATGGCGGCAAATGTTGAGCGCTATGTAAGGAGGGGCAAAGTGTGCCAGGCCAATAAAGTAGAAAGGAAGGCACCAGTTGGGCAGATAGTGTCACAGGGAACGGGTCTACGACACCCATGGGAGATGCTGTGTGTTGACCTGGTGGGTCCCCTACCACGTTCGAAACAATGACATATCTACATTCTAACAGTTATGGACTATGTCAGTAAGTTCACTCTCCTCTTCCCACTCCGCAAGGCCACAGCATCGGCCATATGTCACTTCCTAGAGGAGCAGGTCATTTTACTTTTTGGGGCTCCACGCTGGCTAGTGTGCGACAACGGAGTCCAATTCCGAGGAAAGTTGTTACAGAAGTTAGCCAGGGAATATGGCTCGAGGTGAAACATACGGCACTCTACCACCCGCAGGCTAACCCAGCCGAGAGACGGAACCAGGACATCAAGCGAATACTGAGGACTTACGTTGGGGACAACCATCATGACTGGGACCGGAATTTGGCAAAAATAGCATGTGCGCTGTGCACTTACCAACATGAAATAACTAAAGTCACCCCGTTTTTCTTTAACTTTGGTAGGGAGATGATCACATACCAAGATGGAAAGGAGTAACCGGAGTCGGCCTTAGAGACCTCAGAGCCCAAGAGAAGGTCAACTATGCTGGAGGAGGTGCGCAAGGAGGTGGTGCAACGATTGGCGCAAGCCATGGTGCGCAGCGAGACCCGTTATAATCTGAGGAGGCGCGACGTGCAGTACCAAGTCAGAGACCGAGTTTGGAGGAGGAACTATGCTCTATCTGATGCCGCAAAATATTTCTCCGCAAAATTAGCGCCTGACTACGTTGGACCATTTAGAGTCAAGGAAAGAATCTCTAGTTGGACTTTTAGGCTGGAGAATGAATGCCGTGAGGAGTGTGGAGTATGGCATGCCAAAGACCTGAAACCCTATATAGATTGGGCTGATGGTGATCGATGGGGGAGGAAAATGAAGGGATCACAGGAAAGTTAAGCGGACACCTGAATAGCATCATAACTCAACTACCAACGCAAATAATAGACAAAGTATATATAAGATTCAAGGACTTAGGCATCGGTTAACTTTCACAATTGAACATGGTAAGAGAGAGAGAGAGACTTACGTGACGTACTTGGTAGATGGCCGGTGTATATGCCTCCCCGAGGTAACGGGTAGCATCAGTATCCTACTTTTTCTGTCGCCTTACGTCGGACTTTTCCGGATTCGCTCTATCTCTCTCATATCACGTCCGTTTTCTTTTTTTTAAATTTTTTTTGTGGTACAATAAAGTTGATGCTAAACGGGGATGAGGTCTTCGAATGTCATAACAAGCAAGTCACGCATCGTTGTTACTAGAAATGGTCGGAGCTTCAGGAGAACTAACTCATTTTAGCTCCTCTTACAGCATGACTGGTTCGTTTTGGGACTTGTTAGCGTAGGAGAGGCCCGTTAGCGTTCGTGACTTGTTGGGGCATAATTGGTTCAGGGAACGGTAGCAATGAATTCAATAAATTGGTTGGTTTGGGGAGGCTAGATCGTGGTTCCATGCGATGGAGTTGGTCAGACTTAGTTAGGTTAGGGCAAGATGGTGGTGGGTTTTCTTTTCCTATTTTATTCTTAGATGATAGCGAATTAGTTATTTTTGGAGTTAGTACCAGGAGAATGGGGCATAATATGTAGGCAGTTGATTAGGTGCTGGTAGTGTATAATAATAGTAGTGGGTTTTCTTTTCCTATTTTATTCTTAATTGATAGCAAATTGTTTCATTTTAAGCTAGTCCCTGGAGATAAAGAGCATCAGATGCAAGCAGGTGATTAGGTGTAGTTAGTGTTGAGGAATGGTGGTGGGACTCGAAACCTTAGCAATGAATTTCCTCTCTTCAGAGTCAGTTGCAGGGAATAAAGGGTAGACGTTAAGGCGATTTGGCTAGCCGTTAGACCTAGAAAAGATATACATAACATTTAATCCAGCGATCGGTTTTACTTACGTTAACTTAGTTATAGAAGGCGTCGATGAGTTAAGGATAGCGTGACAGATTTAAAAACAATTTTTTTTGGTCGAACGAACTAGGATGACGCGATAAGGTAGACGTAAGTACTGTAGGTGTGTTTATGTTTGCTGATAGAGGGCAACCATACCGGGAAGCTATATGGTAATCTCTCAGATGCGAAAGAGTAGTGTATTTCCGGGAAATCCACTTAAAGCAGGGAGGGAATTGTTACGGGGTATTGGAGACGGAAGCCAACCGAACTACCACTTAAAAACCACCACCGGAAAACGTGTTCCGAAGGATGCATCCTCGAGCCAAATTGGGATAGGGAACTTATGTATTGTACATAGTTTTAGTAAGGTTAGGAAAATAATCAATTCTAATGTTAATGTTTACAATAGAGTAGATTTTAAATTGCCTTAAGCTAGATTAATACAGCTCAAATTAGTTTAGTTAGGCTCGATGAAGTTCCCGATACCACTCCCGTAGGTGCATGGTTGCTCCACAACGACATCATCTGCGATCAACAACTGCAGAAAGAACGAATCAAAAGGATGCGTGAGAAGCAATCACCGTAGGAACCGACAAGATGAGGAAATTTATCGCAGCAATCACAACAAAAACATATACCACCAGATGCACATAAATACGTCAACGGGCGCCTTCACATCTCATTAGCATGTATTTCCGATGGAAAAAAAAATTTCATAGACTCACAATTCACAAGCGGTGAAGACGTCCTCCAAGCTCTCTTATGTGCCTGCTTTATTTCCGGATTCACTGGCATTTTAACTACCACGATTCCGTAAAGTTCGGTACATGAATCCTGCCTTCTCAGACAATCTTCCAGTTCTCGATGACAATACAGTAACCCTATCGCCATTCTGCGTTGTAAGTGATATCTGCCCGCGTGATCAAAGCTCACAACTGTGTCACGTTAATTGGGCAAATACTAGCATTGAAATCTCAAACAGAATATCAATGGATTTGTGATTGCAACCGATGTATTGCTGTACAATCGACTTCTTGTTGTTTTTGAGACGCTACCACAAGATAATTCAGTTGACTATGATCCAGAGTGCTTAGGATGTATGAAACATCGGAAGGACGCTATGGGTGGCAACTCGCCCGAGACTGTGATGACTGTAATACAAGAATATAATGATTCAGCCAACAAAGGACTTGCAAATTGGCTGTTCAAACTTAAAAAAGCATCAAATTATCATCACTAACAGCAACAGTTCTAGTTCAGTTCTTTTGCGCCACAATAAAGAACCTTCAATTCTCGCTCCTACCAGCGGTAAGCATTTACATCAGCTAATAAAACTTCTGATGGATAAAATAAGCGATGTCCAAGATATCCAGCCCCAAAAAATGCGGCATCCGCTAAACTACAACGGATCTAACAACACCGCTGAATGTCGAAGATTATATTCACCAGGGCATCTGGATACCTGAAAAGAAGGAAAAAAGGAACACAAAGTGTCTTGTCCAAGGGATAAAGTATAAAAGTGCTACTTATCTGATAATCCTCAGTGAGTAACCGCCAGCTTCTATACCGCACCAAACATAAACAAAACAACATATGTTTATACTTGGAAAACGTCAAATGTCCGTCACAGTGACAATTCTGAAAACAATATCTACGATGGAGAGCATATGCTAACGAAAATACAGGATACCGTTTTCTGCTTACAATCATCGACACATTTTCCAAGTTTGCGTGGACAGCTTCTATCAAAACAAAGACTGGCAAATAAGTTGCTATGGCGATTGAACACATTTTTCAACAAGGGCGCGTTCCTAAAAACTTTCAAATAGACTACGGAAAAGAATTCTACAACAAATATTTTCAAAATGTTATGAAGTACCATATTAACCATTATTCTACGTATAATCCTCTCAAGGCATCAATTCTTGAAAGATTCAATCGAACCCTAAAGAATCTGATATGAAAAGAGTTTAGTATGAATGGAAGTTATATGTGGATCAATCAAGTTGATGATATAGTGAACGCGGATAATGATAAAAAGCACCGAACAATAAAAATGGCTCCATCTGCTGTGAATCGTTCTAATGGAAAATTGCTTCTATCTACCGTTTATAACAACATTAAGGTGATGGGTCCATATAAATATAATGTGGGTGATCATGTGCGAATCAGTAAAAACAAACATGTATTTGAAAAGAGCTATACACCAAATTGGACCACAGAAGTCTTCAGGATCCGTCAAATTCGTATAACCAATCCCTTTACATACCTATTAGAAGATTATGAAGGAAACAAAATTGAAGGTGGTTTTTATGAGCTTGAACTATTGAAAGCTAAGCATCCGTCACTTTATCTTGTGGAAAATATATTAAAAAGGAATGGTAATCAAGCATTTGTGAAGTGGCTGGAATTTTCAGCGAAACACAACTCCTGGATAAATCTCAAGGATATGATGACATCGTGATGACAATGAAAATTTTATTTCTCATTAAAGTTAAGATCTACAATGAAACACTGTAGTTTTGATTGAAGAATAAAAAATTATTTATTTATTAATCTTATGTTAAAATGCACAAGCTTTTTTATTTCAAATATTTTTCTACGAACACTATAACATTCACAAGTGTCTGACCCACATTTTGCATCATCATATGCCCACGAACAGCTGTTACGGGTGAACATTGAGACTCCGTAGCGCTGCTCACCCGAACACTACCATACGCGATTACGTAAGAGTTTAACCTACGCAATACCGAGCCGCACTTTATTATTTGTTGTTTCTAGTAGTCCGATGATGTAACTAGCAACAAGTAATTTTAATTTCCATTCACGAAAGAATTATTATCTTACTTACAAACAGAAGCCACACAATAATTTTAAGCTTGGTAATTGTTTTAATTACAAACAGAAGCCACATGGTAATTTTGCTTTGTAACTTAATGTACATTAAACTCATGTAGCTAGGTCGCTTCCGTTCCACACGCCACAATTACGGACAACGCAACCAGCAGCAAGCGGTGGAGGCACCAAGCACCAGTGCGAGCTCGAAAACGAAATGCGAAATACACACGGAGCGGAAACAGTCGTCATCCATTCAACATATGCGGCAGAGCATGCAACGCAATTGCATCGTCATAAGGCTTCGTACTCTAATCTCGCCCCATTCCAATGCAATGTTTGCGCACTCAAGCATGAGTACAGCGATTGTAGCAGATATTATGAAACATCCAAAACCCTAAAGACACATCGTATCGTACATACCGAGCCTAATAGGCGCAAGTGCACCGTCGGCGTTAAATCAGTCGATAATGCCCACAATGCTTAGACATGGGAAGCTACATTTGAACCCCAATGATAGTTGGGAAAGAGTTCTAAGTAATTGGGAAGGTTAAGCGAACATCAATCCCACCTTCCGGCCAGGAGAGTCTTCATTTGCGGCTAAAGATGGTTGTTTCATCATTCACGCGACATTGTATTTTTCATAATAAGGCTCTATGGCTTAATAAATTGCGGGGAGTATTTGCTAAAGATTTAACATCCAAAGGATCATGTGAAACGAAACCAACCAACGATTCAAATGATCGTCATCATCGGGGCATCATCAGTCGCTGAAGACGACACAGCAGACAAGTAAACGACGAATCATCAATACCAGACAATGGAGATGGAATCAATGCAATAGGCGATAGTACATTCGATTCCCAATAGGATCGCCACGGGTGGTATGTAGGTTGAGTTGAAACAAGCGAGGGGAGTTATTCGTGCAAAGTCACTCAAAACGAGTTTTTCCGGTGGATAGAAAGGAAAAAGAAAAAAAAACGGGATTCAGTCAGAATATTTAAGCCGAGAAGATTGGCGCGGGTGCTCTTTTTTCCCTTCTTTCTTTTGAGCGGGCAGTTTGATTCGGAATTCAGCAAACAACGGTGGTGTGATAACAACAAAACTAAATAAGTGAACATAGTTCTACTGATGCGAACAACGGTTGTGCCCCGGGATTTAGACCAGTGTGGGATCACAGTATCACGAGCGAAGAAAATCTGGAAGCGAAGGAAATCTGGGAGCGAGCGGAAGCGAGGGGCCCCTCTCCTAGGTTAGAAAATAAGTAAGTGGCTTCTTTGACTTTGAGGTTGTACATTGTTTCTTTCCATTGCAATAAATAAAGTTTTTCCCCATACAGCACAAGTAATTATTTTCTTGCGGGTTGTGCAAAGTGCGGCTCGGGAAATCTTTTCCGGGAGCGGTGACCAGGCTAGAAGACCTGGACGTTTTTTCGGTAGTGGTAGTGTTCGGGTAGGGAAGGTGAGTGCCGGTTCCTCGTTTTTCTTTTGCGGTAGGTGAAGTGCAGTAAACGGGGGGTGGGAAACAAAAGATTTGGTGTGAGGGCGTTATTCCCAGCTCGCCCTGGTTGATAGAGTCCCCGCGGCTTAGTGTCCCAGCGTTAGATTCCTTTCTCCTTTGCTGCTCCGGCGGTCGTCCTCTCGTTCGGACGGCCCTTGGGAGGCTCGAAAAGCGGACGAGTGGCGCCCACGCCCGTCTTTGGGTGAGCTAGGTTGGGAACGGTGAAGCCTCCACCGGAGTAGCCGCAAGAAAGTGGTGGCCGTAACGGGGCTAGGGAGTCCGGGATCATCAATTTTCCACTTTGGAAAGTTGTGGGTAATATTTGGCGCCCAACGTGGATGTTACAAAACATCCACGTTGGGCGCCAAATAGTAGTGAAGTGAAATAAGTGAATACACGTGAAGTGCGAGTGGAGACGGTTTGTTTGGTGCGACGCGTAACTTGCGGAAGTGAAGTGTAGTGACTGATTTTGCGGGAGTGTGTTTTATCGCGGTTGGTGGAGGTTTATATATAACGGTGGAAATTATAATTTGTGATCATATTAAATTTATAAGAAATCCATAGTTTTTCATTTAGAATTAAGTGGTTGTGTAACTAGTTTTAAGCATTTATTAGTCTTGTTCGATTTCAGCAAAGGGAAATGGCGTTGAAAGGGAAAATCCTCGTCGATAGGCTTGGTAAGGATGAGCTAACTTATGAGCTGAGGATTCGGGAGCAGGCATTAGGCACGGTGGATGAAATGAGGAAGGCGTTGCGGATAGCACTCAGGGCGGAGCGAGCGTTGGACTGCCCGATGGTTGAGACAGATGCGTACCCTTATACGGCCAAAGAAGATGTGGACGCCGTGAAGGAGAAAGTGGAGGAAATCAGGAATTTGTTAAGAGATTTCGAAGGTGGAACTGACAGTGGGGATTTCTTAAAGATCACGTCGAAGGTGGATTATGGTCTCCGACGTTTGAGTAAGGTACCTACAGATGAAGTGGATTTAGTGAAGGAGGTGAGCAAGTTGAGGTCCACCCGGAGAATGTCCATGGGCGAATTAATGCTTAAGGCTGAAGGAGATGAGGATGAGGCAGAGGTGATCGCACCAACTGCCGGAGATTGTGTGATATCAGGAGAAGCTTTGGGAAGTTCAATGGGACCGATATGCTCTACCCCCCGAGTCGAGGAGCCCTTGGGGAAACATCAAGATGTGAGTAAGTGCGGTATTCATTTTACGGGGGATTCGAATTCGGTGAGCTCTTTCCTGGTAAGGGTAGAAGAGTGGCGAGAGGCGAAGGAGGTACCCAAATCCCATCTATTTAGGTCAGCGGTGGTCTTGTTCGAAGGAAGGTATTGACATGGTTCCGAGCGATAAAACATAGATGCAAAGATTGGGACGATGTGAAGAAGGAGTTGCGGGCAGAGTTCTTACCACCGGACTATGACGACAGGCTTTTTGGGGAAATTCGGCACCGGACACAGGGAAAGGATGAGTCCATTGGGGTGTACGTGGCGGTGAGGAAAGGCCTTTTTCGTCGACTTACGGTACCGTGCACGGAACAGGAGAAGCTGCGCTGGATAAGGCGGAATATTGCACCCTTCTACCAGACTCAGCTCAGTCTGGTGCCGATCTCCTCAATAGTGGACCTGGTACAACTAGGTAGAACATTGGAGACCACAAGAGCAACGGTGAAGTCCTTTGTTCCTCCACCAAATCCCCGGACGCATCGGTTATTGGAACCGGATCTGGCTTATTGTGTGGTGACAGAGGGAGGTATGGTTGCCGCATTGCAAGATGGGCATAGGGGTATTCGCTGCTGGAACTGTAAAGGTGAAGGACACACCTCCAGGACTTGCAGTGAGCCTCAAAGATGTTTCGGTTGTGGGAGAATTGGAACACGGAAAGCGACCTGTCCAACGTGTACACGGAGGTTGTCCAATGTTCCAAAGGATCATGTGAGACGAAGCCAATCAAACCAAGCGCCGAATTCGGGACCCTCGGGAAACGGGAACCGTACTCACTAAGCGACGTAGGGGGTACGAGCGATCCAAGTAAGTTAGTCGCACAGGAGACAAGGGTGAATTTTGCGCTGGAGGAAACGGTAGCGGATAGTCGTCCACATATGGAGGTGGAAGTGTTTGGGCGAGCTATAGTGGGACTACTGGACTCCGGGGCAATGCATACCATCCTCGGAAAACCCGGTTGGGAATTGCTGCGCACGCAGGGGTTGGAGCTTCAGGAGGCGAGACAACCAGCAATTAAGTTAGCGGATAGTGGACGTGTCCCAACGGAGGGTGTAGCCTGGGTACCAGTGACGGTGAAGGGGGTAACGCGGTGGATGGGAATTTTGGTAGTGCCTGCGGTTCCACACGGACTTATCCTTGGGGTGGACTTCCTGCGTTCATTTCGGATCGTTCTAGATCTCAGCAGGGAAGCTTGGGAGTTCGTGGCGATAGCCGCCTGTGAGGCACTTCAACGGAGAACAAGGTTGACTCCACAGGATGATGCACGCTTGGAATCACTGATAGTGGAGGAGTTCGTGTTGATGGGAGATGGCCTAGGGTGTGCTAGAGGGGTGGAGCATGTGATCACGACATCGGCTGAACCCATTAAACAGCGGTACTACCCTGTGTCTCCGTCGGTGCTGGCACACATCAACAAATAGCTGGATGAAATGTTGCGCCTGGGAGTGGTAGAACCTTCCGGGAGTCCATGGTCATCACCCATCCTCTTGGTAAAGAAGAAGGATGGGAAGTTTCGGTTTTGTGTGGACTTCCGGAAGCTAAACAGCGTATCCCAGCGGGACGTCTATCCACTCCCATACATCTCCTCCACTCCAGACAAACTGCGCACAGCCCGATATCTCTCCTCTCTAGACATTAAGTCCGCCTATTGGCAAATTCCTATGGCGAAGGAATCCAAGCCTTACACCGCCTTCACGGTACCTGGACGTGGATTATTCCATTTTAATCGGATACCTTTTGGCTTACATAACGCTCCTGCAACGTGGCAACGCTTTGTGGATAGGGTTTTGGGGCCGGAACTCGAGCCATACGTCTTCTTATGCCTAGACGATGTTATAGTAGTCACCGGGGATTTTGAGAAGCATTTGGAAATCCTTTGGGTAGTACTAACACGTCTTCGAGAGGCGAGTCTACGAGTATCACGCGAGAAGTGTGAGTTTTGCCGGCCACAGTTGAAGTACCTGGGATACGTGGTAGGCGAAAGTGGACTGCACGTCGACCCAGAAAAGGTAGAGTATATACTGCGTATACACAGTGTGAAGAAAGTGCGACAATTCTTGGGAATGGTGTCGTGGTATCGGCGTTTCATTCCAGATCACGCTATGCTCACAGCACCCCTCACCAACTTACTGCGCAAAAATAAGAAGTTTGTATGAACGGATCAGTGTGAGTTGGCCTTCAGGCGTTGCAAGGCGATGCTTTCATCAGCGCCGATTCTCACGTGCCCAGATTTTGCCTTACCTTTTAACGTCCAGACGGATGCATCCGATCATGGGTTGGGAGCAGTGCTAAGCCAGAGCCACCTCGAGGGGGAGAAGGTAGTATGTTACCTTAGAGGGAGTGCTTAGCGGTGTTATGGGCAGTGGAAAAACTAAGACCCTACTTAGAAGGGTCACACTTTACGGCGATTACTGACCACCACTCTCTGGTTTGGCTTAATAATTTGCGGGAGCCGAATGGGCGACTGGCTCGTTGGGCAGTAAGGCTGCAACAGTTCGACTATGAAGTCGTGCACCGTAAAGGCAAGGAGCATCTAGTTCCAGATGCGCTATCTCGGGCATTTCCAGAGGTGACTGCGGTGGTAGAAGCTGACAGCGGAGAAAGGTGGTTAGATGGCATGCGTTCCAGGATTCTTAAAAACCCAGCGAAGTTTCCGGACTGGTGGATTGAAGGGGAGACTTTATGGTGGAACATACCCGGACGGCTTCCAGAGTTGAGTGGGAGTTCCTGGAAACAAGTGGTCCCCAAGGGCGCACGGCAATCGATCCTCTTAGAATGCCATGACGACGCAATGGCAGGGCATCTGGGCATCAGCAGAACCCACGATCGCATAGCCCAACGATTCTATTGGCCCAAAATGGAAGCAGATGTTCGGCGGTACGTGACAAAGTGCAAAACTTGTGAGGCTACGAAGGTAGAGAGGAAACCCCCGTATGGGCCTATGACCTCTCGGGCTGGTCAAGTCAAAGAACCGTGGGAAATTATTTGTGTGGATTTGGTTGGACCGTTGCCGCGTTCTACTCGAGGCAACACCTATATTTTGACGGTGGTCGATTACTTCACCAAGATGCCTCTGATCTTCCCCCTGAGGAAAACGACTGCGATCGAGGTAGCTAGGCTTCTAGAGGAAAGAGTGTTTATGCTTTTTGGGGTGCCGGCAATGGTGGTGTGTGACAATGGCATCCAATTTAAGTCAAAGGAACTGCATAGCTTGGTGACCGGGTATGGGGGCAGTATCCAGTTCACGCCATTTTACCATCCGCAAGCGAACCCAGTGGAACGGATCAATCAAACGATCAAACGAATGCTGAGAGCGTACGTAGGGAATAACCACCGAAAATGGGACTATCGTCTCTCACAAATTGGTTGCGACACGCCCTGTTTCATCAATTTCGGTCGGGAGATGGCGGTTACACGAAAGGGATCGAGACCGCCTGAGGATGGGGATATCCTGAGCAATCCGCGAGAACGGGTGGAGAAGCTTCAAGAAGTGAGAGAGGAGGTAATGAGGCGCCTGAAGGAGGCAGCGGAGAAAGGTAATCAGCGGTATAACCTGCGGAGGAGACATCCTCCATTTCAACCCAACGACCTTGTGTGGAGACGGAATTTCACCCTGTCAGACGCGGCTCAATACTATTCTGCTAAGTTGGCTCCGGAATACCTGGGACCTTTTAAGGTGGAGAAACCCGGGTCCTCGTCTCGGTTCAGGTTGCTGGATATGGACGGCAAAAACGCAGGCACTTGGCATGCGAAAGATCTTAAATTCTATGTGCAATAAAGTATAGGGGAGGCTTAGGGCGGCACAAACATTGAATTAAAATGTAAATGGATGCCTTTTCTTCATTTGATTACCTATCAGGGAGTTAGGTTCAATCAATCAAGGAGACGCCCATTCACGAAAGGGAGTGGAGTATTAATGTAGGGTCGGGTGAGGATATATTGGGTTTTACCGATTAGAGTTAATATTTGTGTTCAAGGGTTAAGAGTAGACACAAGGAAAAAAAAATTCTTATATATAATAATATGAATTAATACAAAAAAAATTATTGGGTGGTGGGTACATGATTTTACGTAGACTAAGATGGTATGGTTTAGAAGATAGTATAGGGCATAGGAATTATTTTAAGTAAGAGTTGAGTAAGCTTAGTGGTGGTGGGTCTCTGATTAAGCAACATAGTTCTAAACCTAGGGATAACTAGTAGTCAAAATAGGTCTATAGCTCTTTGGGATAGTTGTTCCGTACAAGTTGGCGTTTGGAATAAGGGGTAACAGTGGTGTTTTTTAGACTTAAAACTCACTAAGGTTGGTTAGGCTCAATGTTTGTCTGAAGGTGTTGGTAGTAAGGAAATGGAACTAGTAGTCTCGAGGGTTAGGCGGTCGCTATGTATTGACGAGTTAGTAAAGGAACAGGTATCGTTTCTGGATTTCCGTCGTTCTAGGACTGTGATAGTCAGGGCGGTTATTCTCAGCCGTAGGAATGAAGTGAATTTCGGGGAAATTCACTAGAAGCAAGGGGGGAAATGTTACGGGTGAACATTGAGACTCCGTAGCGCTGCTCACCCGAACACTACCATACGCGATTACGTAAGAGTTTAACCTACGCAATACCGAGCCGCACTTTATAATTTGTTGTTTCTAGTACTCCGATGATGTAACTAGCAACAAGTAATTTTAATTTCCTTTCACGAAAGAATTATTATCTTACTTACAAACAGAAGCCACACAATAATTTTAAGCTTGGTAATTGTTTTAATTACAAACAGAAGCCACATGGTAATTTTGCTTTGTAACTTAATGTACATTAAACTCATGTAGCTAGGTCGCTTCTGTTCCACACGCCACAATTACGGACAACGCAACCAGCAGCAAGCGGCGGAGGCACCAAGCACCAGTGCGAGCTCGAAAACGAAATGCGAAATACACACGGAGCGGAAACAGTCGTCATCCATTCAACATATGCGGCAGAGCATGCAACGCAATTGCATCGTCATAAGGCTTCGTACTCTAATCTCGCCCCATTCCAATGCAATGTTTGCGCACTCAAGCATGAGTACAGCGATTGTAGCAGATATTATGAAACATCCAAAACCCTAAAGACACATCGTATCGTACATACCGAGCCTAATAGGCGCAAGTGCACCGTCGGCGTTAAATCAGTCGATAATGCCCACAATGCTTAGACATGGGAAGCTACATTTGAACCCCAATGATAGTTGGGAAAGAGTTCTAAGTAATTGGGAAGGTTAAGCGAACATCAATCCCACCTTCCGGCCAGGAGAGTCTTCATTTGCGGCTAAAGATGGTTGTTTCATCATTCACGCGACATTGTATTTTTCATAATAAGGCTCTATGGCTTAATAAATTGCGGGGAGTATTTGCTAAAGATTTAACATCCAAAGGATCATGTGAAACGAAACCAACCAACGATTCAAATGATCGTCATCATCGGGGCATCATCAGTCGCTGAAGACGACACAGCAGACAAGTAAACGACGAATCATCAATACCAGACAATGGAGATGGAATCAATGCAATAGGCGATAGTACATTCGATTCCCAATAGGATCGCCACGGGTGGTATGTAGGTTGAGTTGAAACAAGCGAGGGGAGTTATTCGTGCAAAGTCACTCAAAACGAGTTTTTCCGGTGGATAGAAAGGAAAAAGAAAAAAAAACGGGATTCAGTCAGAATATTTAAGCCGAGAAGATTGGCGCGGGTGCTCTTTTTTCCCTTCTTTCTTTTGAGCGGGCAGTTTGATTCGGAATTCAGCAAACAACGGTGGTGTGATAACAACAAAACTAAATAAGTGAACATAGTTCTACTGATGCGAACAACGGTTGTGCCCCGGGATTTAGACCAGTGTGGGATCACAGTATCACGAGCGAAGAAAATCTGGAAGCGAAGGAAATCTGGGAGCGAGCGGAAGCGAGGGGCCCCTCTCCTAGGTTAGAAAATAAGTAAGTGGCTTCTTTGACTTTGAGGTTGTACATTGTTTCTTTCCATTGCAATAAATAAAGTTTTTCCCCATACAGCACAAGTAATTATTTTCTTGCGGGTTGTGCAAAGTGCGGCTCGGGAAATCTTTTCCGGGAGCGGTGACCAGGCTAGAAGACCTGGACGTTTTTTCGGTAGTGGTAGTGTTCGGGTAGGGAAGGTGAGTGCCGGTTCCTCGTTTTTCTTTTGCGGTAGGTGAAGTGCAGTAAACGGGGGGTGGGAAACAAAAGATTTGGTGTGAGGGCGTTATTCCCAGCTCGCCCTGGTTGATAGAGTCCCCGCGGCTTAGTGTCCCAGCGTTAGATTCCTTTCTCCTTTGCTGCTCCGGCGGTCGTCCTCTCGTTCGGACGGCCCTTGGGAGGCTCGAAAAGCGGACGAGTGGCGCCCACGCCCGTCTTTGGGTGAGCTAGGTTGGGAACGGTGAAGCCTCCACCGGAGTAGCCGCAAGAAAGTGGTGGCCGTAACGGGGCTAGGGAGTCCGGGATCATCAATTTTCCACTTTGGAAAGTTGTGGGTAATATTTGGCGCCCAACGTGGATGTTACAAAACATCCACGTTGGGCGCCAAATAGTAGTGAAGTGAAATAAGTGAATACACGTGAAGTGCGAGTGGAGACGGTTTGTTTGGTGCGACGCGTAACTTGCGGAAGTGAAGTGTAGTGACTGATTTTGCGGGAGTGTGTTTTATCGCGGTTGGTGGAGGTTTATATATAACGGTGGAAATTATAATTTGTGATCATATTAAATTTATAAGAAATCCATAGTTTTTCATTTAGAATTAAGTGGTTGTGTAACTAGTTTTAAGCATTTATTAGTCTTGTTCGATTTCAGCAAAGGGAAATGGCGTTGAAAGGGAAAATCCTCGTCGATAGGCTTGGTAAGGATGAGCTAACTTATGAGCTGAGGATTCGGGAGCAGGCATTAGGCACGGTGGATGAAATGAGGAAGGCGTTGCGGATAGCACTCAGGGCGGAGCGAGCGTTGGACTGCCCGATGGTTGAGACAGATGCGTACCCTTATACGGCCAAAGAAGATGTGGACGCCGTGAAGGAGAAAGTGGAGGAAATCAGGAATTTGTTAAGAGATTTCGAAGGTGGAACTGACAGTGGGGATTTCTTAAAGATCACGTCGAAGGTGGATTATGGTCTCCGACGTTTGAGTAAGGTACCTACAGATGAAGTGGATTTAGTGAAGGAGGTGAGCAAGTTGAGGTCCACCCGGAGAATGTCCATGGGCGAATTAATGCTTAAGGCTGAAGGAGATGAGGATGAGGCAGAGGTGATCGCACCAACTGCCGGAGATTGTGTGATATCAGGAGAAGCTTTGGGAAGTTCAATGGGACCGATATGCTCTACCCCCCGAGTCGAGGAGCCCTTGGGGAAACATCAAGATGTGAGTAAGTGCGGTATTCATTTTACGGGGGATTCGAATTCGGTGAGCTCTTTCCTGGTAAGGGTAGAAGAGTGGCGAGAGGCGAAGGAGGTACCCAAATCCCATCTATTTAGGTCAGCGGTGGTCTTGTTCGAAGGAAGGTATTGACATGGTTCCGAGCGATAAAACATAGATGCAAAGATTGGGACGATGTGAAGAAGGAGTTGCGGGCAGAGTTCTTACCACCGGACTATGACGACAGGCTTTTTGGGGAAATTCGGCACCGGACACAGGGAAAGGATGAGTCCATTGGGGTGTACGTGGCGGTGAGGAAAGGCCTTTTTCGTCGACTTACGGTACCGTGCACGGAACAGGAGAAGCTGCGCTGGATAAGGCGGAATATTGCACCCTTCTACCAGACTCAGCTCAGTCTGGTGCCGATCTCCTCAATAGTGGACCTGGTACAACTAGGTAGAACATTGGAGACCACAAGAGCAACGGTGAAGTCCTTTGTTCCTCCACCAAATCCCCGGACGCATCGGTTATTGGAACCGGATCTGGCTTATTGTGTGGTGACAGAGGGAGGTATGGTTGCCGCATTGCAAGATGGGCATAGGGGTATTCGCTGCTGGAACTGTAAAGGTGAAGGACACACCTCCAGGACTTGCAGTGAGCCTCAAAGATGTTTCGGTTGTGGGAGAATTGGAACACGGAAAGCGACCTGTCCAACGTGTACACGGAGGTTGTCCAATGTTCCAAAGGATCATGTGAGACGAAGCCAATCAAACCAAGCGCCGAATTCGGGACCCTCGGGAAACGGGAACCGTACTCACTAAGCGACGTAGGGGGTACGAGCGATCCAAGTAAGTTAGTCGCACAGGAGACAAGGGTGAATTTTGCGCTGGAGGAAACGGTAGCGGATAGTCGTCCACATATGGAGGTGGAAGTGTTTGGGCGAGCTATAGTGGGACTACTGGACTCCGGGGCAATGCATACCATCCTCGGAAAACCCGGTTGGGAATTGCTGCGCACGCAGGGGTTGGAGCTTCAGGAGGCGAGACAACCAGCAATTAAGTTAGCGGATAGTGGACGTGTCCCAACGGAGGGTGTAGCCTGGGTACCAGTGACGGTGAAGGGGGTAACGCGGTGGATGGGAATTTTGGTAGTGCCTGCGGTTCCACACGGACTTATCCTTGGGGTGGACTTCCTGCGTTCATTTCGGATCGTTCTAGATCTCAGCAGGGAAGCTTGGGAGTTCGTGGCGATAGCCGCCTGTGAGGCACTTCAACGGAGAACAAGGTTGACTCCACAGGATGATGCACGCTTGGAATCACTGATAGTGGAGGAGTTCGTGTTGATGGGAGATGGCCTAGGGTGTGCTAGAGGGGTGGAGCATGTGATCACGACATCGGCTGAACCCATTAAACAGCGGTACTACCCTGTGTCTCCGTCGGTGCTGGCACACATCAACAAATAGCTGGATGAAATGTTGCGCCTGGGAGTGGTAGAACCTTCCGGGAGTCCATGGTCATCACCCATCCTCTTGGTAAAGAAGAAGGATGGGAAGTTTCGGTTTTGTGTGGACTTCCGGAAGCTAAACAGCGTATCCCAGCGGGACGTCTATCCACTCCCATACATCTCCTCCACTCCAGACAAACTGCGCACAGCCCGATATCTCTCCTCTCTAGACATTAAGTCCGCCTATTGGCAAATTCCTATGGCGAAGGAATCCAAGCCTTACACCGCCTTCACGGTACCTGGACGTGGATTATTCCATTTTAATCGGATACCTTTTGGCTTACATAACGCTCCTGCAACGTGGCAACGCTTTGTGGATAGGGTTTTGGGGCCGGAACTCGAGCCATACGTCTTCTTATGCCTAGACGATGTTATAGTAGTCACCGGGGATTTTGAGAAGCATTTGGAAATCCTTTGGGTAGTACTAACACGTCTTCGAGAGGCGAGTCTACGAGTATCACGCGAGAAGTGTGAGTTTTGCCGGCCACAGTTGAAGTACCTGGGATACGTGGTAGGCGAAAGTGGACTGCACGTCGACCCAGAAAAGGTAGAGTATATACTGCGTATACACAGTGTGAAGAAAGTGCGACAATTCTTGGGAATGGTGTCGTGGTATCGGCGTTTCATTCCAGATCACGCTATGCTCACAGCACCCCTCACCAACTTACTGCGCAAAAATAAGAAGTTTGTATGAACGGATCAGTGTGAGTTGGCCTTCAGGCGTTGCAAGGCGATGCTTTCATCAGCGCCGATTCTCACGTGCCCAGATTTTGCCTTACCTTTTAACGTCCAGACGGATGCATCCGATCATGGGTTGGGAGCAGTGCTAAGCCAGAGCCACCTCGAGGGGGAGAAGGTAGTATGTTACCTTAGAGGGAGTGCTTAGCGGTGTTATGGGCAGTGGAAAAACTAAGACCCTACTTAGAAGGGTCACACTTTACGGCGATTACTGACCACCACTCTCTGGTTTGGCTTAATAATTTGCGGGAGCCGAATGGGCGACTGGCTCGTTGGGCAGTAAGGCTGCAACAGTTCGACTATGAAGTCGTGCACCGTAAAGGCAAGGAGCATCTAGTTCCAGATGCGCTATCTCGGGCATTTCCAGAGGTGACTGCGGTGGTAGAAGCTGACAGCGGAGAAAGGTGGTTAGATGGCATGCGTTCCAGGATTCTTAAAAACCCAGCGAAGTTTCCGGACTGGTGGATTGAAGGGGAGACTTTATGGTGGAACATACCCGGACGGCTTCCAGAGTTGAGTGGGAGTTCCTGGAAACAAGTGGTCCCCAAGGGCGCACGGCAATCGATCCTCTTAGAATGCCATGACGACGCAATGGCAGGGCATCTGGGCATCAGCAGAACCCACGATCGCATAGCCCAACGATTCTATTGGCCCAAAATGGAAGCAGATGTTCGGCGGTACGTGACAAAGTGCAAAACTTGTGAGGCTACGAAGGTAGAGAGGAAACCCCCGTATGGGCCTATGACCTCTCGGGCTGGTCAAGTCAAAGAACCGTGGGAAATTATTTGTGTGGATTTGGTTGGACCGTTGCCGCGTTCTACTCGAGGCAACACCTATATTTTGACGGTGGTCGATTACTTCACCAAGATGCCTCTGATCTTCCCCCTGAGGAAAACGACTGCGATCGAGGTAGCTAGGCTTCTAGAGGAAAGAGTGTTTATGCTTTTTGGGGTGCCGGCAATGGTGGTGTGTGACAATGGCATCCAATTTAAGTCAAAGGAACTGCATAGCTTGGTGACCGGGTATGGGGGCAGTATCCAGTTCACGCCATTTTACCATCCGCAAGCGAACCCAGTGGAACGGATCAATCAAACGATCAAACGAATGCTGAGAGCGTACGTAGGGAATAACCACCGAAAATGGGACTATCGTCTCTCACAAATTGGTTGCGACACGCCCTGTTTCATCAATTTCGGTCGGGAGATGGCGGTTACACGAAAGGGATCGAGACCGCCTGAGGATGGGGATATCCTGAGCAATCCGCGAGAACGGGTGGAGAAGCTTCAAGAAGTGAGAGAGGAGGTAATGAGGCGCCTGAAGGAGGCAGCGGAGAAAGGTAATCAGCGGTATAACCTGCGGAGGAGACATCCTCCATTTCAACCCAACGACCTTGTGTGGAGACGGAATTTCACCCTGTCAGACGCGGCTCAATACTATTCTGCTAAGTTGGCTCCGGAATACCTGGGACCTTTTAAGGTGGAGAAACCCGGGTCCTCGTCTCGGTTCAGGTTGCTGGATATGGACGGCAAAAACGCAGGCACTTGGCATGCGAAAGATCTTAAATTCTATGTGCAATAAAGTATAGGGGAGGCTTAGGGCGGCACAAACATTGAATTAAAATGTAAATGGATGCCTTTTCTTCATTTGATTACCTATCAGGGAGTTAGGTTCAATCAATCAAGGAGACGCCCATTCACGAAAGGGAGTGGAGTATTAATGTAGGGTCGGGTGAGGATATATTGGGTTTTACCGATTAGAGTTAATATTTGTGTTCAAGGGTTAAGAGTAGACACAAGGAAAAAAAAATTCTTATATATAATAATATGAATTAATACAAAAAAAATTATTGGGTGGTGGGTACATGATTTTACGTAGACTAAGATGGTATGGTTTAGAAGATAGTATAGGGCATAGGAATTATTTTAAGTAAGAGTTGAGTAAGCTTAGTGGTGGTGGGTCTCTGATTAAGCAACATAGTTCTAAACCTAGGGATAACTAGTAGTCAAAATAGGTCTATAGCTCTTTGGGATAGTTGTTCCGTACAAGTTGGCGTTTGGAATAAGGGGTAACAGTGGTGTTTTTTAGACTTAAAACTCACTAAGGTTGGTTAGGCTCAATGTTTGTCTGAAGGTGTTGGTAGTAAGGAAATGGAACTAGTAGTCTCGAGGGTTAGGCGGTCGCTATGTATTGACGAGTTAGTAAAGGAACAGGTATCGTTTCTGGATTTCCGTCGTTCTAGGACTGTGATAGTCAGGGCGGTTATTCTCAGCCGTAGGAATGAAGTGAATTTCGGGGAAATTCACTAGAAGCAAGGGGGGAAATGTTACGGGTGAACATTGAGACTCCGTAGCGCTGCTCACCCGAACACTACCATACGCGATTACGTAAGAGTTTAACCTACGCAATACCGAGCCGCACTTTATAATTTGTTGTTTCTAGTACTCCGATGATGTAACTAGCAACAAGTAATTTTAATTTCCTTTCACGAAAGAATTATTATCTTACTTACAAACAGAAGCCACACAATAATTTTAAGCTTGGTAATTGTTTTAATTACAAACAGAAGCCACATGGTAATTTTGCTTTGTAACTTAATGTACATTAAACTCATGTAGCTAGGTCGCTTCTGTTCCACACGCCACAATTACGGACAACGCAACCAGCAGCAAGCGGCGGAGGCACCAAGCACCAGCACGAGCTCGAAAACGAAATGCGAAATACACACGGAGCGGAAACAGTCGTCATCCATTCAACATATGCGGCAGAGCATGCAACGCAATTGCATCGTCATAAGGCTTCGTACTCTAATCTCGCCCCATTCCAATGCAATGTTTGCGCACTCAAGCATGAGTACAGCGACTGTAGCAGATATTATGAAACATCCAAAACCCTAAAGATACATCGTATCGTACATACCGAGCCTAATAGGCGCAAGTGCACCGTCGGCGTTAAATCAGTCGATAATGCCCACAATGCTTAGACATGGGAAGCTACATTTGAACCCCAATGATAGTTGGGAAAGAGTTCTAAGTAATTGGGAAGGTTAAGCGAACATCAATCCCACCTTCCGGCCAGGAGAGTCTTCATTTGCGGCTAAAGATGGTTGTTTCATCATTCACGCGACATTGTATTTTTCATAATAAGGCTCTATGGCTTAATAAATTGCGGGGAGTATTTGCTAAAGATTAAACATCCAAAGGATCATGTGAAACGAAACCAACCAACGATTCAAATGATCGTCATCATCGGAGCATCATCAGTCGCTGAAGACGACACAGCAGACAAGTAAACGACGAATCATCAATACCAGACAATGGAGATGGAATCAATGCATTCGGCGATAGTACATTCGATTCCCAATAGGATCGCCACGGGTGGTATGTAGGTTGAGTGGAAATAAGCGAGGGGAGTTATTCGTGCAAAGTCACTCAAAACGAGTTTTTCCGGTGGATAGAAAGGAAAAAGAAAAAAAAACGGGATTCAGTCAGAATATTTAAGCCGAGAAGATTGGATTCTTTTGAGCGGGCAGTTTGATTCGGAATTCAGCAAACAACGGTGGTGTGATAACAACAAAACTAAATAAGTGAACATAGTTCTACTGATGCGAACAACGGTTGTGCCCCGGGATTTAGACCAGTGTGGGATCACAGTATCACGAGCGAAGAAAATCGAGACGGCGAAGAAAATCTGGAAGCGAAGGAAATCTGGGAGAGAGCGGAAGCGAGGGGCCCCTCTCCTAGGTTAGAAATTAAGTAAGTGGCTTCTTTGACTTTGAGGTTGTACATTGTTTCTTTCCATTGCAATAAATATAGTTTTCCCCATACAGCAAAAGTAATTATTTTCTTGCGGGTTGTGCAAAGTGCGGCTCGGGAAATCTTTTCCGGGAGCGGTGACCAGGCTAGAAGACCTGGACGTTTTTTTCGGTAGTGGTAGTGTTCGGGTAGGGAAGGTGAGTGCCGGTTCCTCGTTTTTCTTTTGCGGTAGGTGAAGTGCAGTAAACGGGGGGTGGGAAACAAAAGATTTGGTGTGAGGGCGTTATTCCCAGCTCGCCCTGGTTGATAGAGCCCCCGCGGCTTAGCGTCCCAGCGTTAGATTCCTTTCTACTTTGCTGCTCCGGCGGTCGTCCTCTCGTTCGGACGGCCCTTGGGAGGCTCGAAAAGTGGACGAGCGGCGCCCACGCCCGTCTTCGGGTGAGCTAGGTTGGGAACGGTGAAGCCTCCACCGGAGTAGCCGCAAGAAAGTGGTGGCCGTAACGGGGCTAGGGAGTCCGGGATCATCAATTTTCCTCACGTAATGTTTTCCGAATTTGCTCACTTTCTGTGGCATATTAGTGTAGGGTTTCAAAAACGTATAGCCGCTTATGAATTCGTTAAAGTGCTTCTTAAGGATTAGTGGTCTATAAGTATTAAAAAATTGTTTATGCTCCTAAATAGAGCATTGAAGGCCGTTTTCCACATCATTGCTATTATTCGTCATTTCCAGATCGTTGTTCAGCGGTTCGTGGTTCAAGCAATACTCATAGTATAGGTTTGTTTCATTTTCTTTAAATCCAGAAATTCTATATCGGTCTTATAGTTTGGAAGTGCCTGTTTTATGTATTCAACCTCGCCATTACTCAAAATTCTTTCGGTATCAAACTCATGATATTCATAACATGTGATTTTCAGTGAGCGCTGTCATATGTGCATTGAACTGTTAACATTGTTTCATCATCAAACTCTAATTTGAAATGTCTGTAAAAAATATTTTTGCTCTCAATAATTCCAGCTATTTCCATTTCTTTCTTAATCAAATCTTGCCGAAATCCTTCTATTGTTTCATCGACTGTAACAAATCCTCTAGATGGTTCTGTTATTGTTGTTGTAGTCATGCGAGTTGTTGTTGGCTGTGTTTGGGGAATATTCGTCCATGATGATGAAATAGCAGCATCGTCATCATTTTGAATCGACGTGTCCGTTCTTATTGGAGCTATACTGACAGTCATAAGCCGAAAAGATAATGCCACTTGCAATGTATTATTGTCAGGTAAGGCGAGGTTGAATGCTAACTTGTTAGTACTTTCCTTGTCACTAAGCGTCACCACTGGCAGTGGGCTGCCTTAAAGAAATGGTACTGCAAAAGTCAATATGAGGATTGAATTTAAAGACTCCATTCTCTGTTTCAATCAGTTTTCAGAAATGATTTATTGTCTACTTACCGTCCCGTGGGTCTATTCATACTGCTCTAAATAATTCTAATGGTCTACTTTATCGGCATCTTCCATTTAAAAAAGAAAAAGGAAAACATTTGTTTTTTCTTTTAAATATTTTTTATTATTTTTCTATGTATTTGTATTCGCTGTTATAATTTTATGCTAATCTACATCCATCATTATATTAGAATGCCCCCAAGCGTATGTTCTTACCCCGTCCTCTCTTAGGAACCGCTTGTCATCTAGATGATTTAAAGCAGTTTTATTGATACAATCGGTATCTAAACTATGCAGCTTAGACCTAAATATAAACATATTGCCCTTAAATATTTTTTTCCTAAACAAACAATCACGATAATCATCCATACTTAACCCATCCATTACTAGTTTTTTTACACCTTTAGGTTTTTTAACTGTTTGTATGTCTCCAATACTGATCACCCTTACTCTAGGGATTCTCTTTTTTGTCAAGATGACCACTTCAGTTTTCTCCAGTGCTAAACTCAGCCCGCGAGGAGTCATCCAGTCCCTCACCTGCGCATTAGCACACCTAGCCTAAGTTGCGCTTGTTCAACGGTGCGTCCAGCGACCAGAGCCGCAACATCATCCGCATAGCCGACCAAGCGCGACTCACCTGGCATCTCAAGTCTCAGTAGCCCGTCGTATGACACGCTCCACAGGCCCGGACCAAGGATAGATCCCTGGGCAACACCCGATGTAATTTCGATCCTTCGTTGGCCCTGTGTCATGTCGTAGAGCAGGCTTCGGTCCTTTAGGTAGATATTCTGGAACTTGAAAAGAGTTTTCCAGCGTATCCAGAATATCCACCCATCCAGCGGAGTTGAAGGCATTCCTGACGTCGAGTGTCACCAACAGGACGATCCGTCGCTTGGTGCGACTATATGCCTCTGCCTTTTGGACCGCGTTCACCACCTCTGCAATCGCATCAATGGTAGAACGTCCTGCTCTAAAGCCGTACCGCTGAGGAGATAGTTCCCCAGCAGCACAAATCACGTCAGTGAGTCTTCCCTTGATGAGTATCTCTAGCACTTTCTCAGCCGTGTCTAGCATGCATAACGGGCGGTATGCAGACGGCGATTCGGGATTTCCCTTCCCCTTGCTGATCAGCACGAGCCTCACCACCTTCCATCGTACCGCGAAAACCCCGTCGCGTAGGCAAGCGTTGGATGTGCTGAGCAGCAAGTCAGAGCAATGGTTATAGATGAGCCGCAACACCTCAGCTGGAACACCATCTGGACCTGGAGCCTTCCTCGCTTTCAATGAGAGGACTGCCTCCTCCAGTTCCAGCTGTGTGAAGAGTGGGCACTCTACTGCTGTTTCACCATGGATAGCGTCAACACGGACGGGATGGGTGGAGAAGAGTCCCCGCACTATCACGTCCATCTTTTCCGCGTCATGTATACAAGGCTTCCGTAGGGCACCAAGTTTCCCCATGACCAGCTTGTAGCCAAGGCCCCACGGATCCTTGTTCACATTGTCCACGAGGTCTTGCCAGCAGCGAGCCTTGCTACTGTTGATCAGTTTGCGAAGGCATTTCCTGGCCGACTTATATACTGCCACCTGGTTGCACGCCTCGTCACAGTTCCGCACCCGTTGAGCCTCACGCCGAAGCTTGTGACACTCCTTGCCGTGCCGGGGGCTTTGACGGGGCATAGAAGCGCAGCAAGCAGTCATATTTATGCTCATAGTAGAGTTCACCACGTCTTGAGCTGCCAGTTCTTCCGTCCCCTCCGAAGCTCCCTGCAGCGGCTCACCTGCTGCGAGAGCCTTGACGAACCTCTCGACGTCCGTTCTTCTGATGTTCCATCCAGTTGTAGAAGGCCGAGAGCACGGAAGTCGGGAGACAGCATCACTTATCTCAAGCAGAATGCACTGATGATCGCTGGCTGAGTAGTCCTCTAATACTTTCCAGTTGTGTATCCTCCGTACTGAGGACTCCGAGGCGAATGTCACGTCCGGTATGGTTCCCTCACAGCCAATACGGCGGAAAGTCGGCGTGTTTCCGGAGTTTAGTACGACGAGGGCCGTCCTGGCCGCCATTTCCAGGATTCGTTTCCCCCGTGGATCCGTCTGTGGCATGCCCCATTCGATTGCTTTAGCATCGGAGTCGCCCCCAACGAGCACTTTGCCCTCTGCGTTCGAGACAGCGCCCTCCAAAGCATTAAGCTTGGCTTGGAAAGATGATATCGACTCGTTAGGCGTTAGGTGCACACTAAAGAAGGTGATCCCTGAGCACCGAACCCACACAAAACCACCCCCCCCATCCACAACCTTCCGCTTGACAGTCACTGCTCCGAACCCAGATGGCGGCAGTACCAGTTTCATCAGAGTGCCATAATGCAGGACTTTTATTATGGTGTTGCTCACTCAGCAGCAAGAAGTCGGCTTTCATGTCCCTCGCAAACTGCTCAAGCAGATTTTGGGTGGTTGAACTGCGGTGTAGGTTTAGCTGCAGGATGCGGGTCATCGGAGCTCTGATTTTGCCTTGGCTAGGGCTTCCTGGAACACCCGGCATTTTCCTGATCTCAAGACGTACCCAAAATTAGGTTTTGGATCAGCATCCTTGCAAAGAATACAGTGTGCCTCCTTCGTACACTCTTTTCTTTTATGTCCCATTTCCCCGCATTTGTTACACAGGGAACTCCTATCGGGTCCTTTGCATACTTGTGTGGTGTGACCATGACCAAGGCATTTGAAACACGGAAGAGGTATTGCTCTTCACCATATCCTACAGACAACTCACCCAATTCGTTCTTTGCCCTTGTTCATGAATTGTTCGGCGTCCTTTTCGGTGAAGTCAACTATGGCCATGCGTTGTCCCCTGTTGTTTTCTGGTGTCAGTCCCGCTTTGATCCTTCCCACGCTAGGGAACTCCCTTTTGATGGCCTCTTCTACCTCGGCCAGATCCCTCACGTAGTCAATGTCTCGTATTTCGATCGTTGCCATCGCCTCGAGCGGGGCTACAGTTGCGCTTTTGCCGAGGACTTTTTTTAACTGCGTCACAGAATGCATCTTTATTGCCGGCCTCTGCTCTGAATTCGACCGGTATGTAGTCCAACCAGGTTGGTCATACTACTTTAATGGTAGTATTGGTGTCTTTGAGCCTTACGTTTCCCCTGATGTCCCACAGTACCTCCGTGTAGGATCGGTCATCTTGGGGCTTTACGAGCAGTGCCTGCTGCCGGGGTCTTCGTCGGGGCTTCTGCCTCTCCTGCTTTGCATCAGGTCCTTTTTGTAATTGGGCGTCCGTACGAACTTTTTTTGAAGGAGTTTCTTTGCGGCTTTCTTCGCTCCTCTTGTAAGCACTGTCTGGAACCCCTGATCTTGTGCTCCACGCCCTTCAAGTGTCTCTTCCTTCCTTCTTTTATCCCGATCTCCTTCGATTGGGCTAGATGCCATTCTTTTATTGACGTTTAATGGTGGAGCTATCTGCGTGTCGCCTTTAGATTTCGCCCCAAGCACCTTTTTAGCCTTCTCTTCATCTTCGGCCCTTAACCAGCTCCTCCGATAGTGCCCTATGCGATCTAGGAGCTCCTCTAGTTCAAGGAGCCCTTCCTTTGCTGCTTTGCTGATTTTTGGGGAGTCGCATGCAGCTTGTATTCTTTTCAGAACATCTCCCGCTTTTCGAAGTAATCTTTCTTCTTCGTATCGCTGGGCCGCAATTGTACCTTGCAACCATCCTTGGGAGAGGCTATCGCGTTCCGTTTCCGAGTGCAGTACTTCCGCCACATTTCCAACGTTGGCGGTGCATTCACGCGGTGTCTGGTCACTCTTTGCATTAGTGCCGTAATCTCCTCGTTGGCTTCTGGATTTTTCGTTGCAATGTCGAGGTTTGCGACCCTTGCATCGGTCGCTTCGGTAACGATCGCAGCAGTGGCAATCGAATGTTCGGTGCTCTTTATGTTATCTCCCACCGCTCGAACACCTGAGGTGTCCTGGAGAATTTCTCGCTTCTCCTTAATAGGACGCTCGGGCGTTCGCATAATTTTTTGCTGCACCTGAACGCCGCAGGAATCTCAGTCTGTATTCTCCGTTTTTCGTCCGTCGTCACTGTCGTTGTGTTAGCCTTCGTTTTTGTTGTTGTTAGTACCGCTCGCGATGTACTGTTGACATCGTGGCTGCAACCGCTGGTTGCGTCGTCGTTATTTTTCGTTTCTTTTTCTGGGTATTTTTTTGGTCTTTTGATTTTGTTTGCTCCAGTTTTGTTGGGTCCCCCCTCGGAGCCACTATCTCCGTTCGTGTGTGTAGTCGCCTTTTTGGTCCCATTGTTATCTTTGCAGAGCAGGGAGGCCATGCGAGGGTTGGCACAAGCCCTTATGGCAACAAGTGCTCAGAGCCAGACCAGCGCTAATCGGGAGTCCATCTCAACCGAACCTACACCACCAACCCAATGGTGCGAACTTCGAACGTACTCCGAGGCCCCCTGCGGGGGAATGCTGATCGAGTTCCTTATTCCTTATTGATAGGTTTTATCGAAAAATCTCCATCAATGCTTCCAAGTTCTTTTACAAATAAATGGCAGTCATAGCCGGAAAAGTTATGAAACAGAATTGGGACAAATTTTGCAACTCAAAACAAAAGATTGCATGAGTTATGCACCGGACCTCTGTACTTCCCGATGAAGTCACAATGATCACGAACTCTATCACTATGAAGCTTTTGTCCACAAATATGACATAAATGTGCTTCCCTTTGGACTTTTGATTCGTCTAAAGACAGAGTATTCATTAATTTGGTTTTTGCAAATGGTTTGCGTAAAACCATTTTACATCATTGACTTATGAATTTAAAAATTTTTGGGACGAGTCCGATCCCTTGTAAATCCTTAACTTATCCAATCTAAAATCAAAAGAACACTTAACATAATAGGAAAAAGCACACGGTATGTGCTCTTGAATTGTCGTTGTTGACGATAATGTTGGATCTGGCTGGCAAGTTTTGATACCCCGAAATAGGCATTCAAAGTCTGCGCAGATCGCAAAGGGTACATCTAATTGTCGCTCAAAATGCGGATACTCCGGTGTTGACTTGTCAGGGTCGACCATTTTCGAAACGATTCGGCTGCATTCCTTCTTATGATTCTCCAGCTTTTTCATTAAACACACGTAAATTGCGCTGCTGTGTGATGTTTGTTGGTTTTGAATTAATCTAGAGCGAAAATAAAATATATGGAGGTCTCAGAAAAAAAACTAATCTACAATATTTTCTTACCTAGAAATATCTTTTATCCAAATGTAATGATTTTTTTCTTCAGCTTGCAGCAGCAACAAGTTGATATGATGGGTCTTTTCCTGCTTTGTAATGTGATAGGGGCCAACAACTTTTTGATTTTAGAATCATATCCAAAAAAATTAATACTAATTGTTGGATTCAGCTCTTCGAAAACAACAATGTCCTGCACCTTTAGGGGAAACTCCAGACCCCAAAAATTGATGACAAATCCATTATTTAATCGAATCGCATTGACGGTGTATCATCGATTTGATACGATGAGGTTTTTTCAGAGTTACTATCCACTGGATATAGAGCGGAAATCATGCTCCACTTAAAGCAATAGGCATCTTTATTTTTTATATTCACGCATGCCCGTTTTAGAGCTAAATTCTTTGGCGGGGGAATAAAATTCGTCCCTTTCAGTGGCTTGAACTCATTCACATTTAACTCACAATGCGTAATTCTAATTAACGCCCATCCACTATCCTTCTCTTGGAACTCCTCCATTTTCGTCAGTTCTTGCGCTGTCATATGATCGAATGCGGAGCCTAATTCATTAGGGCTCAATATTGCCTGCATCTGATATACCACAGAAACAAAAAGCAAACCGCGGCGCAAAGCCTTGCGAGAGGCATTGCTTATTAAACCCACTAAGGGCCGAACCTACGCAGATGTCCTCCGTGAAATTAAAGGAGCGGTCAAGCCAGACGACACCAAAACTGCCATCAAAGCAGTTCGACCAACCCGGACCGGTGGCTTGCTGGTGGAATTCGGGCCAGAGGCCACAAACAAAGATGCATTCCGTGACGCGGTTCAAAGGGTTCTTGGAGATGCGGCAACGGTTGCCTCGCTCGAACCAATGGCCACCCTGGAAATCAGGGACCTCGACTGCGTCACGGACAAAGCTGAAGTAGAGGATGCCATTAGGAGGGAGTTCCCCAGCTTAAGTGAAGTCAAGGCAAGATTGACACGTGAAAACACAAGGGGGCAACGCATGGCTATTGTCGAACTAGCTGATAAAGACGCCCAGCAAATCCTGGCGAAGGGCAAAATTAAGATAGGTTGGGTGATCTGCAGGATACGGAGAAGAGCGATCCCTATCCGCTGCTTCAGATGCCTCGAATACGGACACACCGCGTATGGCAGTAGGGGACCCGACAGGAGATCTCTGTGCTACAAATGTGGTGAAACGGGGCACAAAAGGAAGGAGTGCACGAACGAGGCAAAATACATTCTTTGCAAGGATGCTAAGCTAGCACCCGGCGACCTCAAACATGAGCCGGGGACAGGGAGATGCCGGGTTTCCAAGGAGGCCCTAACTAAAGCCAAATCGATACTCAAATGATCCGTATCCTGCAGGTCAATTTGCACCGAAGCACAAACGCCCAGGACCTACTTGAGCAGTTTGCGAGGGATAAGAAAGCTGACCTCCTGTTGCTGAGCGAGCAACATCATAACAAGGACTCGCAAGCGTGGTACCCTGACAAAACTGGTACCTCGGCCATCTGGGTTCGAGACAGCGCCCGCTTTCAGGTGCAGGGCCATGGACGCGGGGATGGTTTTGTGTGGGTGCGGTGTTCAGGGATAACATATTTCAGTGTTTATCTGACGCCTAACGAGGCAATGCGATCCTTTCGAACCAAACTCGATGCCCTGGAGGACGCTGTCTCGAACACAGAGGGCCACATGCTGGTCGGGGGAGACTTCAACGCTAGAGCCATCGAATGGGGTATGCCACAATCCGACCCAAGGGGAAAGCAAATATTGGACATGGCGGCCAGAACAGCGCTTTTTGTCCTAAATACTGGTAACACCCCTACTTTCCGCCGCTGGGGTTGCGTAGGAACCATACCCGATGTGACACTCGCTTCGGAGTCCCTGGTACCTAGAGTACACAACTGGCGAGTACTAGAGGACTACTCGGCTAGTGATCACCAGTATATAGCTGTTGAGATTCACGACGGTGCCACTCTGCGTGCATATGCCCAAACTTCAATCCTCGGATGGAGGACTGGGAGGATGGACGTCGAGAAGTTCACTGACGCGCTTACGGCAGGCGCACCGTTGCTGGGAGCTCCGCCAGGGAGTGGAGGGCCTACAGCCAAGGACTTGGTGAACTCAACTATGAGTACCATCATAGCTGCTTGCGAGTCTTCCATGCCCCGCCGGAGACCCCGACATGGTAAGCCTCCAGTATACTGGTGGTCAAACGAGATCGCCGAACAAAGAAGCGAGTGTCACAAACTTCGGCGAGAGGCCAAACACGGGAGGAGGCAGACACTAGGCTAGCAGCATACAGGTCCGGCAGGAAATATCTTCGCAGGCTTATTAACAAGAGCAAGGCCCGATGCTGGCAAGACCTCGTGGACGATGTAAATAGGGATCCGTGGGGCCTTGGCTACAAGCTGGTCATGGGGAAACTTGGTGCCCTACGGAAGCCTTGTATACATGACGCGGAAAAGATGGACGCGATAGTGCGGGGACTCTTCCCCGCCCATCCCGTCCGTGTTGACAGTGTCCATGGTGAAACAGCAGTAGAGTGCCCACTCTTCACACAGCTGGAACTGGAGGAGGCAGTCCTCTCCCTGAAAGCGAGGAAGGCTCCAGGTCCAGGTGGTGTTCCAGCTGAGGTTTTGCAGTTCGTCTATCACCATTGTCCTGACTTGCTGCTCAGCACATTCAACGCTTGCCTACGGAACGGGGTTTTCCCGGTACGATGGAAGGTGGCGAGGCTCGTGCTGGTCAGCAAGGGGAAGGGAAATCCCGAATTGCCGTCTGCATACCGCCCGTTATGCATGCTAGACACGGCTGAGAAAGTGCTAGAGAAACTCATCAAGGGAAGACTCACTGACGCGATTCGTGCTGCTGGGGACCTATCTCCTCGGCAGTACGGCCTTAGAGCAGGACGTTCTACCATTGATGCGATTGCAGAGGTGGTGAACGCGGTCCAAAAGGCAGAGGCATATAGTCACACCAAGCGACGGATCGTCCTGTTGGTGACACTCGACGTCAGGAATGCCTTCAACTCCGCTAGATGGGTGGATATTCTGGATACGCTGGAAAACTCTTTTCAAGTTCCAGAATATCTAATGCGGCTTTTGAGGAACTACCTAAAGGACCGAAGCCTGCTCTACGACACGACACAGGGCCAACGAAGGATGGGAATTACATCGGGTGTTGCCCAGGGATCTATCCTTGGTCCGGACCTGTGGAACGTGTCTTACGACGGGCTACTGAGACTTGAGATGCCAGATGAGTCGCGCTTGGTTGGCTATGCGGATGATGTTGTGGCTCTGGTCGCCGGACGCACCGTTGAACAAGCGCAACTTAGGCTAGGTATGCTAATGCGCCGAGTGAGGGACTGGATGACTGCTCGCGGGCTCAGTTTAGCACTGGAGAAAACCGAAGTGGTCATCTTGACAAAAAAGAGAATCCCTAGAGTAAGGATGATCAGTATTGGAGACAGACAAGTCGAATCGAAGCCAGCGGTGAAGTACCCGTGGCTACTGATCGACTCGAAGATGAGTTTCTCTGAGCAAATCAGGGCAACGGCTGAGAAGGCTGCTTCGGGAATATCGGCCCTGAGTCGACTTATGGCCAACGTAGGGGGACCCAGCCCATCAAGAAGACGCCTCTTGATGAGTGCTGTAGGGTCAGTGCTACTGTACGGAGCAGAGGTATGGGGCGACGCTCTCAGCAAGGAGGTATACCGAAAACGATTGGCACAGATACAGAGAAGAGGAGCACTGAGAATTGCATCTTCGTATCCAACAGTCTCCGACTCGGCGGTGAGAGTGATTGCAGGCGTGATACCTGTCGCCCTCCTTGCTAGAGAGCGCCGCGCTATTTACCTGCGCCAAAACTAGGATGCGAGGGAGATCGTTGTCCGCGAGGAGAGACAACGCTCGCTCAACGATTGGCAGCAGTCTTGGAGGAATTGCACGAAGGGAAGGTGGACTGCGCGCCTCATCCCGGATGTGAAACCGTGGCTAAATCGAAGGCATGGTGAGACTGACTTCTATCTGACCCAGCTTTTGAGCGGGCACGGGTGTTTTTAGTCTTACCTGCACAAGATCGGCAAGTCACGGTCTCCCGATTGTCGGTTTTGCCCAGGAGAGGAGGACAATGCCTGTCACACATTTTTTGCGTGTACGAAATGGGTCAGGCTGCAAAGGGAACTCTACAGGGAGACGGGAGAGCTCACCCCGGATAATATAGTTGCGGTGATGCTCGAATCGGTTGACAAATGGAACCAGGTGGCACATTATGCTCGGGCAGTCCTAAAATATAAAAGGGACTCACAGCAGCCAGAGGCACTGGGGCTGGGGGATCGCTCTTCTGGCAATTCCTCTTCCCCCTCCCCTCCCGCTAGGAAAGGGACTCCCCAGCTTGAAGGCGCTCCACGGCGTAACAAAACGAGACCTGGCCCGAAGTAATGTGTCAAACGGTTCCAGGCTAGGTTCTCAGATTGACAGGGGAGGTGTTTAGTGGGTAGTCCAAAGGTATCCTCAATGGGAGTCCCACACTGCCAGACTCGGCGGGCATAAATGCCTTCACCTCCCTACCACAAAAAAAAAAAAAAAAAAAATATTGCGTGCATCTTTGAGTTAAACGACTTGATGCTCACAACACAACCACTTTCCTTATCTTCTCGGGTACCAGCATCCATTTTCATAAATTCGGCAAAAAGTTCAACGTTAAACTTAAATGCCATTCGTTCCTCCAGTGATTTCCGAAGGTATTCCATCAGGGACCCTCCATCCTCTTTAAAAATTCCTTGACATCCAGCAGATTCTCGTCTTTATTTTCAAATTCGGTTGTTAACGCAGCTTTTCACCCTTTTTAATTATCATCAATCGCCTCTGCAGCGTTTCGTTTGTGCGAATTTGTTCGCAAATGGAACTGCCACGATGCACTTCCTACATTGATTCCACAAAATTGGCAATACTCGTACATAATTTTCTATGTTCAATAAAGCTTGTTATATTTTAAATTTGCACTTTGCACGCAACGTAACACAATCAGTTTTTTTTATCACTGTGCTTAAATCAACACTAAAAAAGTATTTTAGTTATTTTCAACTCAAAGTCACTGAAAGTGTCACAAAGGACAATCACTGCTTCAAGAAAATGAAAAAAAAGTGAAAAAAAGCTTTTCAACTCAAAATTTTTCTACTTGGCTCTAGAAAACAGGCAAAACCAACACTCCTCGAAAGTTTTAAGGGCACCGAAAAGATAATTTAAATTAGATTTTTCTCTCAGTTTTATACGCACAAATGGGGGGCAATTTAGCACTTATTGTCACAAAGCACTGAAAACAATTAATATTCTTCTTCGCTCGAACTTGATCATAAAAAGCACAACAAGACTTCAAAGGTCTGAGAACACCGAAAACCGTTCACAATTTTAGTCCTGTTTAAGCTCAGACAGTCGATTTTATATGAAAATTTAGAGAAAAAAAACACATTCATATCATTATTATAAAAATATATTTAGTTTCGTTTAATACGCTATCATGTACTTTTCATATCAATATTAAAAAATAATAGAAACCATGTTTGACGATTTCAAACAAAACTATGAAACCACAATAAACAACTTTCGAATTACTTAATTTGCTACCATTTCTTTCACAAAATATATCGGTTTAAACCTTAAATTCACATTTAAATTCAGCACGCAAAAATAAACATTTTCATATTAAATGCAAACGCTTCCTTCAAAAACATTGAAACTAGAAACCGCATATGAAGAAAATAAATAGAAACACTTCTTTCAAAAGCCCACATATAACGAAAATATTGAATAGCTATCTCTTCACAATTCCCCAAAATTACATTTACTTCAAAACATGAGCAACAACTCAAAATCACGATAAAAAAATTCTACATTTAAATAATCAAAAAACAAGATATTACTCATAACTCATATAATCGCAATTACTTGTGATTAGCAGGTAGTATGGGAGTTCAACGGTATTTTAGTGTAAAACTTTTGCGATTAGCGACAATGGTGATAAGGGGTGTTGTATGGGAAATGCAAGGTCGTTTAACTTTGGATTGTTTGTAGATGGAATCGAAAATTATCATAGTTGTAGTTGCCTCTTATCAATAGCCCATTCACAAACTACAACCATGACCATACTCAACTTCTTTTCACGCGATACACTAACCGAAATAATTCTAAACTAAAATCCATTTGAACTTAAAACAAGTTGAGTAAACAGACCTACGCTCATGTCAGAAGGGTTTTGAATTCAATTTTCAAAATGCAGGCACCAGATCGAATCACATCAAGAAACATGTCAAAGACGATTTTATTGGAGAAAATATGAAATCCGAAGATCATACTATTATTAGCAAAGTTGAACGAATTTAGACTTTTAAGGTTTTTGTTATTGTTATACTCATAAATATCTCCCTTGATAATTATTTCAGATGTCCATTCGTGAGGGAGGAAACCACATTTTTCATGCATTTCCCCCCCTGTGCCCCACTGAAGCAGAAACTGACAGTTTAAGAACTGTTTTGAAAAGCTCCCATGAAAACTTTCATTTCATACTCATATCGGCTACGTTTGATGAATTTTTTTTTTCAGGGGACACTCTCCTGTACTGTTATCATCGATTCATAGCCATTTTTTCGAATCCTAGAGTTGTTACAAAGCCCTTTTACTAGGAGCTCTCTCCCGCCTTCTTGACTTGTTTCACTTATGAGCAATAATTGTAGGTACTCATCTTCAGTCATTCATTAAATTGAATCAAGTGTTCAAAGCATGGACCTTGAACGTTGAAGTTGGGAAAAAATAACTCAAAATTATTCAATCTTCGCATTTAAAATAGCCACCATTTTGTTTTACGATTACTGATACCACTAGCTGAACCGATTCTCAAAGATATACATGACACCTATCATTCCTGAAATTTTCATGCAAATCCTAGCAAAACTGTAGTGGCTGAGTCGGTAAAAAGCGCATATTGTTCCATAGCCACATGTTGCCATAGTAACACATGCAGCGCATATTGTTCCATAGTAATATAGGAAAATTCAAACCACTATAACTTCGCTAAATATAATTCAATCTTTATGAAACTTGCAGGGTAAATCAATCTTATGAATAGTCATCTGTGTACTGAATTTCATTGAATTTAAGGGTACCCTTAAGATTTTATTCAAGAAAACATAAAATCGATAAATCATACTATTACTAACAAAGTTGAGTGAATTGCGACTTCTAACGTATTTGTTGTTGTTGTACTCATCAAGGCCTACATTCCTGATTTTTTTCAGATTTTTCGGATCACAGGTGTCCAATCGCGAGGGGGGGGGGGACACAAATTTTTCGTGTATTTCCCCTCCCTGTGCGCCCCTCGAAGCGAATTTTGCCAAATTAAGACCTGTTTTGAAAAGTTCTCATCAAGACCTTTCATTTGATACCCATATCGGCTACCTTGAATGAAATTTTTTTTTTTGGGGGGTCACTCCCCGATATGGGGAGACCCCCCTTAAATACCTTATAAAATTTTTTTGTAATTGAACTTTGAAGAGAACACCAGTTTACACCCACATACAAAATTTGATACTTCTAGCTTAAGTAGTTTCCGAGAAATACTGCTGTGGCACACGGACGGACGGACGGACGGACAGACAGACGGACAGACGAACAGACAGGACGCGATTTTAGAAGGGTTTTGTAAAATTATTTTACGAAACCCTAAAAAATGAGGCATTATCCAGCATGCAAAATAATGATAGTGATAAGTGATTTATGGGAAATGCAAGGTCGTTTAACCTTAAATTGTTTGCGGTTGGTGCTGAACTGTGACAAGGAATTGAGAATGGTCATAGTTGTAGCCGCTTCTTATCAACAACCCAAAATTTAACACTTAAATCCATATGAACTCACAAAAAGCATGGGAACCCCCAGACGTGACGTCACACTCGCCCTTATCACCAACCTATTCATACACCACAACCATGAACACACGCCATTCCTTATCACTCCAACCACAAACTATACAAACCCAAAACAATCTTCCCTTCATCCCACACTCTCCTTATCTACAAATTCTAACCGCAAGAAATTTGTATGAAATGGATTTAGAACCCCTAGCTCCCCTTATCTACAAATTCTAACCGCAAGAAATTTGTATGAACTGGATTTGGAACCCCCATATTTATACTACTGAGGATATCACACTGATATTTATTAACTGCTTTGTCCGCAAAGTCCTGGGGAATCCTGCCCAAAGCATCAGCATTGGGGTTGCACATATCCGACAATTTATGGTGAAACCTTCCCAGCTGGATGTGGGATCGTTAACGTTAAAATACCCCCTTTAGAGATTTATGATCTGTATAGATGGTGAAGCGTTAGCCCTGCATATAATACCTGAAATTCTTGGCAACTCAAACGATCGCAAGCAGTTCCTTCTCAATAGTGGAGTAATTACTCTCCACTTTATTCAGTGTGTGACTTGCATAGAATATGGGGTGGTCTTTGCCAATTTTTTCTTGAGATAGAACGGCCCTCAATGCCTCATTGCCAATGGCGAGGTTGAATGGCTGCAGGAAATCTGGATATGCCAGCAATATTAGTTCTACCAACGAATTTTTTAGTAGTTGGAACACTTTCATACACTTATCCATTAATGTAAATCGAACGTCCTTCTGCAGCTAATTTGTAAGAGGATGGCTATCCTAGAAAAATTAAGGATAAGCCACATATAATAATTGACTAGCCCTTGGAAGGATTGTAGTCTATGGACCGTTGTGGGGACTGGGGACAGAAAAATCACGCACGTAGTCAGTCTTACTCGGATCTGAACTTGTACTTGAACTTGTACCCGCAAACGTGTCCTAAATATACTACTTTAGATCATAGAAATTGAAACTTCTCTGATTGCAGTTTAAGGTTATTTAATCTCAGTTTGATGAAGATTTTCCATAGTTTGTCGATATAATCTCCCAAGTTTATCGTTTAAATACATAAAACAATCGATGCCTTATAGACCTGTTCGTATGTAATTCATTATCCTGTTATAACCTGTTCTCGGTGTACCCCTGGCTACTTCCAGAGGTACCCTGGTCTACCCTCTACTCTACACAACCAAGTCCTTTAACCTCCAACATTCGGAATGATACACCAATTGTACGCAACCATTCTACTATGTATTTCACAAAGTATTAAAAGATTTCACAATGCAATTACAATTCTGTTTCAACGCCAGAAGCCGTGTTCCTTTCACAGTGCCTCCGGAGAGCCGTCACTTGGCTTTGGTGACCATCATGCGTACTTTACGTGGAGTCCTTGGGGCGCGTTTTGTAGGCTCCGTGCGTTCAACCTCAGACCTTGGGAGCAAGTACGAGTCTTCTAATGCCTAATGGTACCGACGCGTATAGAAGACCCGTAGAAATGACTGCACTGTATCCTTGGCTCAATGCCTGGTGACACCAACGCGTATAAAAATCTGCAAAGCAGGATCACGCAATATGCAATATGCATTTGGATAACTTTCCTCACTCCACCTCGATCTTAAAATCATGTCACATTTGAATTGTTTACTACGAGCGGGGGTCCCAAAACCTGCGGTTATGAAATTCGATCGGGGTTTGTTCTTACATGTGTTTTCTGCTAAATATGATTTTACTTAGTCGAGTGGTTTGTTTTGGTTATATGCGTAATGCTTGATATTTTCTTGAGCCACGCAGTTTGTTGTTACATGTGTTTTCTGCTTAATATGATTTTACTTAGTTGGGTGGTTTGTCGTGGTTTTATGCGTAATGTTTGATATTTTGTTTATTCACGCCGTATCTTGTTACATGTGAAAGTCTTGCTTTCAGGAAGGGCATGGTGGCGAGTCCCTAACATTCCTTTGAAAAATGGCATTGTCCCCTTCAAACCAAAAGGCATCCGTTTGAACTCATAGTGTCTATAACAGCTGCTGAAAGCAGTTTTCGGCCGATCTTTTGATTGCACCAAAAGTTGGTGATAGTCGCTGGCCAAATCCAATGTGCATAAATACTGTGAATGCCCTTACTCATCTAAAATATTTTAAATACGGTTCAATGAAAAAGCATCTCCAATAGTCTTCTCATTCAGTTTCCTGAAGTCAACGACTACTCTTCCTTTCCTTGCTCCATTGGTTCCGGTCTTCTTGGCCACAAACAAGAGGAAGAATTACCGGGGCTTTTGCTCTGTTGGACAATGTCATTGTCTAATATCAACTTGAGCTGCTCGTTAATAATGTTTTTCTGGGGCTGATTCAAACGGTACATTTTCTTGGTTTGTTACCGACAGAATCTCGTGTGTGATAGTCTTCACGTAGCTCAGCTTATCCCCCGGTAGGGAAAAGATGTCGCTTGGCATAACTACGTAATGACAATATGTTCATAAAGCGTAAGCTCCTGCTTGAACAAACCAGTTCACATGACATCAATCGAGAGGGCCTGATGCACCGGTCCAGAAGTTCGTTCCCTGACTAACCGTCTACTAACTTCTAAGATCCTTCAATAGCTGATGTCACATCACTTACGTGTTTCACGAGGGAGTTCCGGTTAGTTGTTTGCCGGGACTCTACCTCCTTATTCGCAGCCTCTATACTGTCAACCAAATATTCATCCAATCTCTCGAGTTCTAAAATAACCTTTTCAAGTGTAACTGGCGCCACATTTGAGTTAATTAAGCCTATTGCAGGACTGGTTAGATTTAGAAAGGCATTGACTAGAAAAACGGCATCCGCAAATGATACTCCTCACATGTTGGACAATAAGGAGTATGTTTGTGAATACAGCAGTCTGTATAAGTATGGTCACGCTTATGACAAAAATTAAAAGTGATCTGTGGACTTTTTTGAAATTTGGATGGCTTCAACCCAGAGCTTGGGTCCAGTGCCATTACTGCCTACGACTAGAAAAGTACAGCGTAGTTCAACGGTATTTTAGTGTAAAACTTTTGCGATTAGCGACAATGGTGATAAGGGGTGTTGTATGGGAAATGCAAGGTCGTTTAACTTTGGATTGTTTGTAGATGGAATCGAAAATTATCATAGTTGTAGTTGCCTCTTATCAATAGCCCATTCACAAACTACAACCATGACCATACTCAACTTCTTTTCACGCGATACACTAACCGAAATAATTCTAAACTAAAATCCATTTGAACTTAAAACAAGTTGAGTAAACAGACCTACGCTCATGTCAGAAGGGTTTTGAATTCAATTTTCAAAATGCAGGCACCAGATCGAATCACATCAAGAAACATGTCAAAGACGATTTTATTGGAGAAAATATGAAATCCGAAGATCATACTATTATTAGCAAAGTTGAACGAATTTAGACTTTTAAGGTTTTTGTTATTGTTATACTCATAAATATCTCCCTTGATAATTATTTCAGATGTCCATTCGTGAGGGAGGAAACCACATTTTTCATGCATTTCCCCCCCTGTGCCCCACTGAAGCAGAAACTGACAGTTTAAGAACTGTTTTGAAAAGCTCCCATGAAAACTTTCATTTCATACTCATATCGGCTACGTTTGATGAATTTTTTTTTTCAGGGGACACTCTCCTGTACTGTTATCATCGATTCATAGCCATTTTTTCGAATCCTAGAGTTGTTACAAAGCCCTTTTACTAGGAGCTCTCTCCCGCCTTCTTGACTTGTTTCACTTATGAGCAATAATTGTAGGTACTCATCTTCAGTCATTCATTAAATTGAATCAAGTGTTCAAAGCATGGACCTTGAACGTTGAAGTTGGGAAAAAATAACTCAAAATTATTCAATCTTCGCATTTAAAATAGCCACCATTTTGTTTTACGATTACTGATACCACTAGCTGAACCGATTCTCAAAGATATACATGACACCTATCATTCCTGAAATTTTCATGCAAATCCTAGCAAAACTGTAGTGGCTGAGTCGGTAAAAAGCGCATATTGTTCCATAGCCACATGTTGCCATAGTAACACATGCAGCGCATATTGTTCCATAGTAATATAGGAAAATTCAAACCACTATAACTTCGCTAAATATAATTCAATCTTTATGAAACTTGCAGGGTAAATCAATCTTATGAATAGTCATCTGTGTACTGAATTTCATTGAATTTAAGGGTACCCTTAAGATTTTATTCAAGAAAACATAAAATCGATAAATCATACTATTACTAACAAAGTTGAGTGAATTGCGACTTCTAACGTATTTGTTGTTGTTGTACTCATCAAGGCCTACATTCCTGATTTTTTTCAGATTTTTCGGATCACAGGTGTCCAATCGCGAGGGGGGGGGGGACACAAATTTTTCGTGTATTTCCCCTCCCTGTGCGCCCCTCGAAGCGAATTTTGCCAAATTAAGACCTGTTTTGAAAAGTTCTCATCAAGACCTTTCATTTGATACCCATATCGGCTACCTTGAATGAAATTTTTTTTTTGGGGGGTCACTCCCCGATATGGGGAGACCCCCCTTAAATACCTTATAAAATTTTTTTGTAATTGAACTTTGAAGAGAACACCAGTTTACACCCACATACAAAATTTGATACTTCTAGCTTAAGTAGTTTCCGAGAAATACTGCTGTGGCACACGGACGGACGGACGGACGGACAGACAGACGGACAGACGAACAGACAGGACGCGATTTTAGAAGGGTTTTGTAAAATTATTTTACGAAACCCTAAAAAATGAGGCATTATCCAGCATGCAAAATAATGATAGTGATAAGTGATTTATGGGAAATGCAAGGTCGTTTAACCTTAAATTGTTTGCGGTTGGTGCTGAACTGTGACAAGGAATTGAGAATGGTCATAGTTGTAGCCGCTTCTTATCAACAACCCAAAATTTAACACTTAAATCCATATGAACTCACAAAAAGCATGGGAACCCCCAGACGTGACGTCACACTCGCCCTTATCACCAACCTATTCATACACCACAACCATGAACACACGCCATTCCTTATCACTCCAACCACAAACTATACAAACCCAAAACAATCTTCCCTTCATCCCACACTCTCCTTATCTACAAATTCTAACCGCAAGAAATTTGTATGAAATGGATTTAGAACCCCTAGCTCCCCTTATCTACAAATTCTAACCGCAAGAAATTTGTATGAACTGGATTTGGAACCCCCATATTTATACTACTGAGGATATCACACTGATATTTATTAACTGCTTTGTCCGCAAAGTCCTGGGGAATCCTGCCCAAAGCATCAGCATTGGGGTTGCACATATCCGACAATTTATGGTGAAACCTTCCCAGCTGGATGTGGGATCGTTAACGTTAAAATACCCCCTTTAGAGATTTATGATCTGTATAGATGGTGAAGCGTTAGCCCTGCATATAATACCTGAAATTCTTGGCAACTCAAACGATCGCAAGCAGTTCCTTCTCAATAGTGGAGTAATTACTCTCCACTTTATTCAGTGTGTGACTTGCATAGAATATGGGGTGGTCTTTGCCAATTTTTTCTTGAGATAGAACGGCCCTCAATGCCTCATTGCCAATGGCGAGGTTGAATGGCTGCAGGAAATCTGGATATGCCAGCAATATTAGTTCTACCAACGAATTTTTTAGTAGTTGGAACACTTTCATACACTTATCCATTAATGTAAATCGAACGTCCTTCTGCAGCTAATTTGTAAGAGGATGGCTATCCTAGAAAAATTAAGGATAAGCCACATATAATAATTGACTAGCCCTTGGAAGGATTGTAGTCTATGGACCGTTGTGGGGACTGGGGACAGAAAAATCACGCACGTAGTCAGTCTTACTCGGATCTGAACTTGTACTTGAACTTGTACCCGCAAACGTGTCCTAAATATACTACTTTAGATCATAGAAATTGAAACTTCTCTGATTGCAGTTTAAGGTTATTTAATCTCAGTTTGATGAAGATTTTCCATAGTTTGTCGATATAATCTCCCAAGTTTATCGTTTAAATACATAAAACAATCGATGCCTTATAGACCTGTTCGTATGTAATTCATTATCCTGTTATAACCTGTTCTCGGTGTACCCCTGGCTACTTCCAGAGGTACCCTGGTCTACCCTCTACTCTACACAACCAAGTCCTTTAACCTCCAACATTCGGAATGATACACCAATTGTACGCAACCATTCTACTATGTATTTCACAAAGTATTAAAAGATTTCACAATGCAATTACAATTCTGTTTCAACGCCAGAAGCCGTGTTCCTTTCACAGTGCCTCCGGAGAGCCGTCACTTGGCTTTGGTGACCATCATGCGTACTTTACGTGGAGTCCTTGGGGCGCGTTTTGTAGGCTCCGTGCGTTCAACCTCAGACCTTGGGAGCAAGTACGAGTCTTCTAATGCCTAATGGTACCGACGCGTATAGAAGACCCGTAGAAATGACTGCACTGTATCCTTGGCTCAATGCCTGGTGACACCAACGCGTATAAAAATCTGCAAAGCAGGATCACGCAATATGCAATATGCATTTGGATAACTTTCCTCACTCCACCTCGATCTTAAAATCATGTCACATTTGAATTGTTTACTACGAGCGGGGGTCCCAAAACCTGCGGTTATGAAATTCGATCGGGGTTTGTTCTTACATGTGTTTTCTGCTAAATATGATTTTACTTAGTCGAGTGGTTTGTTTTGGTTATATGCGTAATGCTTGATATTTTCTTGAGCCACGCAGTTTGTTGTTACATGTGTTTTCTGCTTAATATGATTTTACTTAGTTGGGTGGTTTGTCGTGGTTTTATGCGTAATGTTTGATATTTTGTTTATTCACGCCGTATCTTGTTACATGTGAAAGTCTTGCTTTCAGGAAGGGCATGGTGGCGAGTCCCTAACATTCCTTTGAAAAATGGCATTGTCCCCTTCAAACCAAAAGGCATCCGTTTGAACTCATAGTGTCTATAACAGCTGCTGAAAGCAGTTTTCGGCCGATCTTTTGATTGCACCAAAAGTTGGTGATAGTCGCTGGCCAAATCCAATGTGCATAAATACTGTGAATGCCCTTACTCATCTAAAATATTTTAAATACGGTTCAATGAAAAAGCATCTCCAATAGTCTTCTCATTCAGTTTCCTGAAGTCAACGACTACTCTTCCTTTCCTTGCTCCATTGGTTCCGGTCTTCTTGGCCACAAACAAGAGGAAGAATTACCGGGGCTTTTGCTCTGTTGGACAATGTCATTGTCTAATATCAACTTGAGCTGCTCGTTAATAATGTTTTTCTGGGGCTGATTCAAACGGTACATTTTCTTGGTTTGTTACCGACAGAATCTCGTGTGTGATAGTCTTCACGTAGCTCAGCTTATCCCCCGGTAGGGAAAAGATGTCGCTTGGCATAACTACGTAATGACAATATGTTCATAAAGCGTAAGCTCCTGCTTGAACAAACCAGTTCACATGACATCAATCGAGAGGGCCTGATGCACCGGTCCAGAAGTTCGTTCCCTGACTAACCGTCTACTAACTTCTAAGATCCTTCAATAGCTGATGTCACATCACTTACGTGTTTCACGAGGGAGTTCCGGTTAGTTGTTTGCCGGGACTCTACCTCCTTATTCGCAGCCTCTATACTGTCAACCAAATATTCATCCAATCTCTCGAGTTCTAAAATAACCTTTTCAAGTGTAACTGGCGCCACATTTGAGTTAATTAAGCCTATTGCAGGACTGGTTAGATTTAGAAAGGCATTGACTAGAAAAACGGCATCCGCAAATGATACTCCTCACATGTTGGACAATAAGGAGTATGTTTGTGAATACAGCAGTCTGTATAAGTATGGTCACGCTTATGACAAAAATTAAAAGTGATCTGTGGACTTTTTTAAAATTTGGATGGCTTCAACCCAGAGCTTGGGTCCAGTGCCATTACTGCCTACGACTAGAAAAGTACAGCGTATGGATTAGGTGTGTTAAAGTCTGTTGATTAGACATCCAAGTACTGAAAGTGGGTTGACTCTGAAATATATGAGGGTATACCTGTGTTGAATTGCCCTGTAGGAGAAAATCCCGCTGCTGTAGCATTTCCATATTCAAACTTTAGCAACTAGATATTTAAAGGTAGTTTCCAGTGTCAAAGGATACTGGCAAAGGTGGGAGCTACTAAACCCACTCAAAAGTATTCTTGGAGAAATCTTTCAGCTGTGTATTCACGATTCGACGATAGCTGCCTCCTGACATCGCTTAAGAATTTGCCTCAGACGTGATGCGACTCTGTGGGGCTTTATTTGATTGGGATCACCCCGCTTACCAATTCTAATAAATTCTCCCTGGCAAGTATATCCAATTTAAGCGTTCACAATTGCCTCTAGAGTTGATGGAAAATTTAAGATTAACTGATAAGCCTCACCTCGAAGATGAGTCGAAAGAACCTGCATAAAAGCGATTTGTTCATGACAATTTAAACACTTCCAGATTTGCTTGGTGAAGCCAATAAAGGTCTGCAGTTCAAAAACTATTGACAAACTTGGAGCTCCTCTTGCATAGTCGGTCATATTATTTACAATATTTTTAACTCCTGCTCCCTTATCAGTCATGCGAACAGAACCAAAATGGTTGGTTTGATCAATTGAAGTGTTTGAAGATGTGCTTGCCTCAAGAAATAAATTCCAATCTTGGGACGTAATTAGGGTTTTCAATGATTGTGATGAATAAACTAGTCGGATTAAGCAAAACTGTTTTGTTTGTTCACGGAACTGGCTGATCCATTCTAAACAATGTATATTCGAATGATCCCGCGCATTAGTTAATCCAATAACTGGGTCTAATTTAGCGGGCTCGGGTTCTTGCTTTACTTACGGTTCTAAGCTGAAACAAAAAGATTCAAACTTACTTTTTGGAGCCGAGCATGTTTTGCTGCTTTGTAGCACAAATCCGTTATTTTCTTCCGGAGTAAACTGGTGAATTCCTTCTGTTGATCGATTTTTATCATTCATTCGTACAATTTAGCAGTAAATAGCGACAGATGCACAGGCTACTGTCGGCCAATCTCGAAAATATAACAACGCAAACCCTTCTTTAATTTACCTGAGCTACAGTACCATGGCGCTAACTGAGTTATATTGGTTACAAATTCAAGCGGATGAATTTTATATTACCAAGCGATTTGCACGAGTGTGCTTATACTGCGAGGGTAAGGAAGAAATTCCAAGTCCGATTAGTTCACCAATTTATTATGTAGTAATACTGGTCACTCCACAGCGAGTTACCATTCTAGAGCTGTTTGGAATCTAAAACTGTCTAGCTAATGATCTAATATATACAACGTGCAAGGTCCGACCGGCACATATCGCCTACGCACCTGAAATTAACTTCCTTACTTATCCTCATGTGTTAATGTAACAAAACACCCAGTTGTTAATTTGTGTTTAACGGTTATTTATTTATAATTATTTTTTTAATGATGGTACAATAATTTACGACGAGCTGCATGAGTGGTAGCACTCGCAAATTTTCCTTGGCACGTAGCTAGGTTACGATCTCTTACTTAATTTCCCGAAGGAGCTCCTTTACCTACCTCCAGAAGAAGGCTGTGCTGGAGAGGCGGGTGATTTGTTGCAAATTGTGTCCTTCCATTTGAGATCCCGTCACCTCCCAACAGTTGTCGCTTGGGGTTGGCTGCGTGGACAGTGGTGTCCGGGGGCGTCTTGAACCTATCAAGGTACTCCTCCCTGGTAATCGGCCGGGGCCCTGCTCGACGTTCCGCCTGGAGCGCCTCCTCCAAACTCCTTTATGCTAATGGTCGGAGGTGAACCGTTGGCTTGAAGTTGATTGCGTCAGCTTGCCCTGGGGATGGCGGGACTCGGCGAATAATTCCGATGTATGTACTGGCCTACAAAGGGAAGATAAGTGGTTAAATGCTGGTGGTTATGCTTCGATGGTACGCCAACAAGGCAATAGAGGATCGCAGCTAATACCTACACCTCACCATTTAATATTTTTTTGTAGGTTCTGTGGCCTGGATTCTATAGGACGTCTGTTTGTATTTATTTTTTAAAACCACGTTCATTTGATGCACTGCACACTGCTGGAACATTACTGAACGTCAAATACTCAAACAAGTGTTTATATCTGGTCGCGTAGCGAGCTTTTACCCCAATTTCACCCTGAAAACTGCTGTAGAGGCAAGTACCTGTGGTCTCATTCAACAAAAGCTCTTCCTCTCCGCTTCACGTTGTTTACACGTAAATGGATAGGGAGAGCCAATAAACGATATTTTTGAAGGGAAATTAGGGGAAAATAAATTTGCAAAAGAGCGAGGAGAGCTTTCGATCATGCATATGCAGCACTCTGCACTTCACAGCTTTCAGTTGGCTGTTTTGTATTTACTCGTGAAATATATTCAGCTATTGATTTCTCCTATTATTGCCTCATACCTTTTTTGGTTGATGTTACTTTCCATTGGCTGTCTTGTATTTACTTGCGACATATATTTTGGCTGCGGTCTTCTCTAATTAACGGTGCACACTTTCTACGTTTCATTTAATTGCACGATGCTATTGGCTGACATGACTTGATGGTGGGGCTCATTACTAAAAGCTAGCACACAATGCTATTGACTGGTTTATAGGGGGCAAAGCATAAGGCAGAGTATTTGCCCGTTCATAAAACACTTTCCATCGTACCGAAAAAACGTTGTCCATTAGACAAGCATTGAGTGCGCTGAGAAGCAAGTCAGGGCAATGGTTATAAAAATTTGGAAGCTTGTAACACTTTCTTCGGTTTGTAGCGATTTCAGTTGACCACCAGTACACTGGTAGCTTACCGTAACGAGATTTCAACAGAGCATAGAAGCATTGCAAGCAACCGTGATGATGCTCCTGGTTGAGCTCAATACGTCTTAAGCTGCCAACTCTTCTATCATCTGCGAATTACCCTGCAGCGGTGCACCTGCCATCAGCACTTCGATGAATCTTTCGACGTCCATTCTTCCGATGTTCCACCCAATTATAAAAAGTCGAGAGCACGAACGTCGGAAGACAACATCATTGATCTTAAGCAGAAGTACTGATAATCACTGGCTGAGTATTCCTCTAATACACTCCAATTGTGTTTCCTCCGTGCTAAAGACTCCGAGACGAATGTCATGTCCGGTATGGTTCCTTCATAGCCCATACAGCAGAAAGTCAGCATACTTCCGTTATTTAGTACAACGAGCGTCATTCTGGCTGCCGTTTATAGGATTCGTGTTCCCCGTGGATCTTTTAAAGGCGTGCCTCATTCGATTGCTTTAGTATTGTAGTCTCCCCCAACGAGCACGTTGCCGTCTGCGTTCGAGGCAGCGTCCTCCAAAGCATTAAGGTTGACTTAAAAATATGAAATTGATTTATTCAGCGTTAGGCACACTGTAAAGAAGGTGATCCCTGAACACCAAACCCACACGAAACCATCCCCCGTGCGCACCTCTCCGCCTGAAAATCACTGTTCCGAACCCAATTTCATCAGGATACTATGATGCAGAACCTTGATCGTGGCGTTGCTCACCCAGCAGCAAAACATCGGCTTTTATTTCCATCGGAAACTGCTCAAGCAGATTTTGGAAGGTTGAACTATGGTGTAGGTTTACCTACAAGATACGGTTCGTCCAAGTTCTGATTTTGCCAAGGCAAGGGCTTCCTGGGAAACCCGACATTTTCCTGATCCTAAGACGTCCCCAAATCCGGTCTTGGATCAGCATCCTTTCAAAGGATACAGTGTGCCTCCTATGTACACTCTTTTCTTTTATATCCCATTTCACCTCACTTGTAACAAAGGGAACTTCTTTCGTGTCCTTTGCATTTGAAACATTCAAGAGTCGCTGTTCTTTGCCGTATCCTACAGAAAACTCACCCTAGCCTTACTTTGTCTTTATTCAGAAATTGTTCGGCGTCCTTTTTGGTCAAGTCAATGATGGCCATGCATTGTCTCCTAAGGTTTTCTGGTGTCAACCTCGATTTGATCCTATCCATGCTGTATACCAGTATACTCTTTTATACTGATTCGAACTGGGAACTTGGTTTTTATGTGTATCCTGGTGAGTTTCTGACACCCCTGAGCGCTCATCATGGCTTGATCCGGCAACATCAACGCTTTAATCAACTTACATAGTTATTTAAGGTTAATTAGCACTGTAGTAATTAGCCGATTTGTAATTAATTCGATTTATTTAATTGATTTATCAATTGATCTATCATTATAATTCAATTCACAAAATTCAAATTCAATTCGCCACAAAGTGAAAATACTTTATGTTTCGAATACCACATTTTCATTTTAATCAATCGAGTAACCCATTTTTCATTCAGTTTTTAATTTGTCAAAACCTTAAAACAAAAGTTTATTCATTGTTCAATTGTTGGTTGGGTCGTTATATACTCTGTAAACTTATGTCCTAATGTGTCTTGTTCCAATTGTTAAATTTTTCAGTAATTCTGATTTCATATTAAATCTATGAAAGTTCACACAGTATTGTAATACGGGACAAAAGAATCCCGGTGCAAACATTTGGAAGCCCCGGCGAGATGCACTTGGTATTTATTTTGCCGTGCATAACTAATAATTGTTTTTAACCGGGAAACATGTCGTGAAGTGCTGTGTGGTGTTTTGTGCAGAGTCGTGGTTTATCCGCGCTTCCTATTTCCGGCCACTTCCGACTGTCTACGCGATGGCGAATGTGGATCACCTGATCGGGGACTTAAAAGGAATCGTCGAAAGCGTCATTTAAAACTACAAGAAGGATTCGCCCTCAAGGAAGCAGGAACCCAGGTATTATGCGGAGCGACTGCGGTGACTGAAGGCCGCGTTGGAGGATTTTGAGCTAGGGGATAGTCATACCTGATCCTTACCGGAGGTTGCTCCGTCGCACTAGTATTTTACTCAACATATATACGATACTACCAAAGGCAACTACCTCCGTTACCAGCAGCACTTCTGCGATCAAATGCATGCCAATACACACATGGACACGCCAACCGGGGAACAGTCACCAAAAGGGCTCAAAATTCAGGATAGTGAGGACAAGGACTACACTGCAGAAGCCTCAGCACCAAGCGATACCAGTGTGGTCAGGATGCTGCGTCGCTACAAGGTCATGGCAGGCTCGTTGAGGAGGATCATCGATCGTTTGGACCAGAATGAGGTCACTTGGACCTGGTATAGGAGTAAACTCATGGCCCTCCAACGAGGTTGGCAACAGCTGGATGGATATAACCTACAGATCATCGAGCTCCATGACGATGCTGAAGCACATGGTTTTAACATGCAACCGCACACGAATTTGGAAGAGCTAACCTAAGATTAGGTCATACGTCCGGAATTTAAAATGGATGAACTCAGCGCTACACCTGCCTCAGCGACTCTGCCTGTGACTCCCCTTCGGTGGGAACTATTTACATTGGCAACAATTCCACGCCTTGTTCATGCAAATGGTGCATAGCCAACCGATGTCCAAGTGCCAGAAGCTATGGTAGCTCACCGGAAGAATGGAGCTTTTGATTCGAAATTTTAACTTGTCGGATGACAACGACGAGGCGACTTGGACAACCTTGAAGGAAAGCTACGACAACCGGCGTCTATTGGTAGCGATGCCCATCAACAAATTGATGAGTCAGCTATCTCATGGTAATGATAGGCCATTAGTGGCAGAAATAAAGGCCCTACATGACATCACACAAGAGTGTCTCAGAGGCCTGGAGAACCTGCCAGTCTCCACAAGAGACTGGGATCCGTTGCTGCTACATGTGCGTATCTGAAAATTCCAGGCTCTTGAGACACTCGGCCAAAAAACAAAGGAACCAGAGATCAACCTCAGGATCACTGCTGCAAAGAGACTAAGTTTCGTCCGCGCTAAGAAGCTGTGAGTGAATTGCCTTCGAGAAAGCAATCGGGCTTCCAGCTGTGCGGCTAGAAGTTGCAAGCAGTGTTCCAAGAATCATAACACCCTACTACATCTGCCTGGAGAAAAGAAACCCAAACAGACCAAGACGATATCGTCGAGCACGACAATGCCGAAACAAAACTCGAAACCGCAAACAAATGCAGAACCACCGTCGCTCGCTTTAACGACTCTGATGGAGCCCCGTCCCCAAGGACATGTATTCTAGGCGCAGCCGTTGTCAGGCTGGTCACCAGCAATGGGAAGACGATGGGTTGTCGAGCTGTGCTGGATCCGGGCTCACAAGTAAACCTAGTCACCAAAAGAATCATCAAACAATTGGGTTTATCATCGACATTACATTGAAAGGTTAAGCGGTAGTACTAAGAAGGCATACTATAAGGTGAACCTTGACCTACATCCAGATTATCAGGATATGCCACGCAGTTGGAAACCTACTGTTAATGCCCCCTCGGTCAGCAGTTTCGAATTTAAGCGCGAATTTGATTTAGGTTAAGTTTCAATTTCCGTTAATTCAATTAATTAATGTGGCTTTAACTTTATTTCAATTTGGTCAATTTGTAAATTCATTTTAAACGTCTTGTAAATTTTCGATGCACAATTAATTTTGTCACCTTATGTGACTCTAAATCTTTTGGAAGTTACTGTATGCCAAGTTGAAATTTCTTAGCTGACGCGCATGAGTTAGCAAAATATTGTTCAAGCGAAGACATAACATTCAAATCAACTCCACGGTTAAGCGCAAAAAAGCACCGTCAGCGCTTTGATGCATGGAATGTTCCCACTTTGATTGCAAGCTTGTTGGTAACATGATCATGCGTAAAGGTTGGGTATGCATTTAAGCTATAGCCATACGATCAACATGGGGATGATGAAAATGTTTGCATGTGCATTTATGTTACAATTAATGTTGACATGTATTAAACTGTATTAATTAAAGTAAAAAATTGTATTAATTAAAGTCAGAGTAAAACCTTTTACATGATTAGATCATTTTGTGTCAGAACTTGGTTTCCATTTTTACAGTAATTAAAATTAAATTGAAATTAAAAAGTAGTGCCTTTTAAAATTTTAAAGGTAGTTGTGATGAAGTGATTGTTATTTCCTTGAAATCCATTTTGAAATAACAATTTTCGGAGTGTGGAGAAGGACTTTTGAGAGAGAGAAGACAGGCCAGGACAAAGGAGTCCTGACGCAAACATTTTGGAGGCCCTGGCGAGATAATATTTTATTTGGAATACCAGTGTTTCAAGTATTGTGTTCGTGTCGTGCCTGGTGAAAGTGCTTTTCGGGCATAAAATGGTCAAATCGGAGTGCGTGGAAAATGCCGTTTTAACAAGCAAATTACGACGTTATCAGGCCTCGGTGAAGTCGCTGAGAAAGACGGTGGCTCGCCTAGAACCACCAGAGAACACAAGGACTTGGTGTAAGGCTAGAGCGGAGGCGGTGCGGCGGGGCTGGCAACAGTTGGATGAATTTCATCAGCAATTCTATAAATCCTGTGAGTACCCTGAAGCGCAGGGCTTTAATTTGGAGGAGCACATTCGGTTGAAGGAGGACGCGCAGGATAAGCTTGTTTGCCTGCAAACGAAAGTCGACGCCATTACCAAAATGCCACCTTTGCCTGTTCCGTCCACTGTGACTCCAGGCTTGTTGCTCCCAAAAATCGCCTTGCCCACATTCAACGGAGATTATCTACACTGGCAACAATCCCGGGATTTGTTTATGCAAATGGTGCACAACCAGCCGATGACCGCGTGCCAGAAGCTTTGGTATCTGAAGGTTAACCTCACAGGAGAGGCTGGGTCCTTAATCAGAAACTTTGCGTTGTCGAATGAAAATTATGTAGCTGCCTACAAAACACTTAATGAGAGATTTGATAATTGACGACTCTTGGTATCAGCCCTCATCAACAAATTGATGGGGCAGCCATCTCAGGCCAATGAAAAACCGTCAATGGTAGCCATAAAGTCGCTGCATGATACCACACAAGAGTATCTCAGAGGCCTAGAAAACCTGCAAATATCCACAAGCGATTGGGATCCGTTGCTACTACACGTTTTGCTGCGAAAGTTGGATTCCACAACGCATGCCCTCTATCAGCAATCTTTGGCTAACCCGCGCGAGCTTCCGCCTTTGAAGGGTTTACTAGATTTTCTATAAGCGCGATTTCAGGCACTCGAAGCGCTCGGCGGTACAACTAAGGACCCAGACTGCCACCACAAGAAGGTTACCGAGGCTACCGTGGCCGCCGTGGCTGCGTTGTGAGACCCAAGGTGCTCGCTGGATCACCCGCTGTACTACTGCCCGAAGTTTCTCCAGGACAACGCTGCAAAGAGGCTGAGCTTTGTACGTTCAAGGAGGCTGTGTATGAATTGCTTGCGGAAAGGTCATCAGGCTTCCGTCTGCGTGGCAAGAAACTGCAAGGAGTGCGTCAGGAAACATAATTCCCTGTTTCATATGACGGAAGACAGAAATTCCAAGCATACCAGGACAACAACGCCTGGCTCCACAGTCAGGGAGCCAAATGTTCAACCGCCACCTGTGCCACCTGCCCTCACTTTGACGACTTTCATTCAACCTGGATCCAAGTTAATGTTCTGCTGAACACAACCGTCGTTAAGGTGGTTGCCAGCAATATGAAAGTGACCGACTACCAAGTAGTGTTGGACCCTGGCTCACCAATCAACTTAGCAACCGAGCAGACTATCAAGAAACTGGTTCTAGCGTCTTCACCGCAACTTGCACCGATTGAGGGGGTGGGCAGAAGCATCGAGAAGGCACATCATAAGGTAGATCTTGGCCTAAAATCCAGAGTATCTGGATATGCCGCGCAGTTAGAGGCCTATGCCCTGAATCAAATCATATCTCCTCAACCTTCTCAGAATCTCGACATATTGGAATGGCGGATTCCTAGAAATATAAAGCTGGCGGATCCTGAACTCCAGATCATGGAGCATTTCTATGAAGACCTTGCCATTGGGCAAATCAAGTTGGGCCCTGAACTCCCTGTGCTCCAGAACACGCTCCTCGGTTGGATCGTCACCGGAAGGGTAGTTGCACCTCAAACACCTCCAGTAAAATGTGGAGTTTTCATCGAAGAGACTCAGCTGACTCAGGCTATCAAGCGATTCTGGGAGGTTTAGGAGGTACCGGATCCACAGCACAATTTCACAGCGACTAAAAGAGCCTGCGAAGTACAATTCACCAAGATGACTCAACGTGAGTCCGATGGCCGGTTGTTGGTGCGGCTTCCTTTCACGGAAGATCCCGAAAAGCTGGGTGACTCACAGGAAATTACCATACGAAGATTCATGGCGATCGAGCGCAGACTGGAGAAGAATCCCGATCTAAGACGGCAGTATTTCGAGTTCTTGGAAAAATACAAACAACTGGGACATATGGAGCAGATCGCATGGTCGGCGAGTAAGGAAGCACATTATTTTCTGGTGCACCACTGCGTCCTGAAGCCAAGAAGTAGTTTCAACAAATTGAGAGTGGTTTATGACGCGTCGAGTAAAACATCAACGAACGTTTCCCTGAACAACATCCTACGTACCGGACCCACGATACAGGATGATTTGTTTGCGATTTTGACCCGTTCCCGTCTGCCACGCTTCGTTTTCACGGCCGACATTGACAAGATGAATCAGCAAATAGTGCTTCAGCACGACGATTGCCGATTTCAACTGGTGATTTAGAGAACAAATCCAGCCCAGCCTCTGCGATATTATCAACTCAAGACCGTCTCGTTCGGCACAACGTGTGCCCTGTACTAGGCAACCAAATGCCTCTAGGTTCTGGCACAGACCAAGCACCCTTCGGCAGCAGCGCACTCCACCATGATTGTCACATAGACGACGTCATGACAGGGGCAGACAGCTTGACGGAGGCAATTTAAACACAGGAAGGATTGAGTCAGATTCTTACCAGTGCAGGGGTGAATTTTCACAAATGGTGTGCCAATCATCCGCATCTTCTGCAGCAAATCAGCGTCGAAGACCAGGAGGTCCAGTTGGATTTCAGCAGCCTTTCAGAAGACTACATCAAGACTTTGGGGGTTATTTGGCTAGCTTCCGAAAGCAGACAACTTCCAGATCGGCATTAACTTGGACATCTCTCGGACGATCGCATCAGAGATCGCCCGAATATTCGACCCATTGGGTATCCTGGCCCAGTATATCGTAACCACCAAATTGTTCCTGCAAACGTTATGGCGATAGAAGTTGGACTGGGATACGCCTTGCCACTCGACATACATACACAGTGGGCCCATTTCCGCGGTGAGCTATCACACTGCGAAGGGTTCATTTTCCTCAACACAATGTCACCTACGAAAAACCAATCCAGCTGGAACTACATACTTTCTGCGACGCCTCGGAGTATGCCGTATGGTTTTTTGTGGCAGGGAGGTGAATGCCATTTATGCACAGAGTGTGGGACTCCCATGTGCAACTGGACTACCCACCAAACACCTCCCCTGTCAACCGAGAACCCAGCCTGGAACCGTTTGACACATTACTTCGGGCCAGGTCTCGTTTTGCTACGCCGTGGGGCGCCTTCAAGCTGAGGAGTCCCTTTTCGAGCGGGAGGGGCGAGGGGAAGAGAAAATGCCAGAAGAGCGATCCCACAGCCCCAGCGCCCCCGGCTGCTGTGAGTCCCTTTTATATTTAAGGACTGCCCGGGCATAATGTGCCACCTGGTTCAATTCGTCAACCGATTCGAGCATCACCGCAACTATATTATCCGGGGTGAGCTCTCCCGTCTCCCTTTGCAGCCTGACCCATTTTGTGCACGCAAAAAATCTATGGCAGACATTGTCCTTCTCTCCCGGGCAAAACCAACAATCAGGAGACCGTGACTTGCCAATCTTGTGCAGGTAAGACTGAAAACACCCATGCCCGCACAAAATCTGGGTTAGATAGAAGTCAGTCTCACCATGCCTTTGGTCTAGCTACGGTCTCACATCTGGGATGAGGCACGCAGTCCACCTTCTCTTCGTGCAATTGACCCAAGACTGCTGCCAATCGTTGAGCGAGCGCTGTCTCTCCTCATGGACAACGATCTCCCTCGCATCCTGGTTTCGGCGCAGGTAGATAGCGCGGCGCTCTCTAGCAAGGAGGGCGACAGGTATCACGCCTGCAATCACTCTCACCGCCAAGTTGGAAACTGGTGGATACGAAGATGCAATTCGCAGTGCTTCTCTTCTCTGTACCTGTGCCAAACGTTTTCGGTATACCTCCTTGCTGAGAGCGTCGCCCCATACCTCTGCTCCGTACAGTAGCACTGACCCTACAGCACTCATCAAGATGGGCTGGGTCCCCCTACGTTGGCCATAAGTCGACTCAGAGCCGATATTCCCGAAGCAGCCTTCTCAGCCGTTGCCCTGATTTGCTCAGAGAAACTCATCTTCGAGTCGATCAGTAGCCCCAGTTACTTCACCACTGGCTTCGACTCGATTTTTATGTCTCCAATACTGATTATCCTTACTCTAGGGATTCTCTTTTTTGTCAAGATGACCACTTCGGTTTTCTCCAGTGCTAAACTCAGCCCGCGAGCAGTCATCCAGTCCCTCACTCGGCGCATTAGCATACCTAGTCTAAGTTGTGCTTGTTCAACGACCAGCGACCAGAGCCGCAACAACATCCGTGTTGCACAATACCCGTAAACCCTATGTGTACTGGCATGCGCTGGGAGCTTGATATGATGTGTATCCTATATACACATCATGGCTTCCGAGGAGAGAAAGATATTCCTGTATACCCACTTACCTGCTACTTTATGCGTGTCAACTAGATCAGTAAAAGGGTGTTTTGTTTAATGATTTAAGTTTTATTTTATTCTTTGCTTGGTTATATAATTACACGTTCAGTTTACTTTATTAATATTAATAACATATTTTGCTATTGAATTCTTTTAATAATTAATTTATTACAGAGACGTGTAAAGTTCGAGATTTAATGGAGCTTGTAAAATTTTGCGGTTTATATTTACTTTAATTATATTTAATAATTATTCAGAGGGAAGAGGAAATTCGAAGAAGCAATCTATTTATTTAAGCTATAACTGTTGCTCGGGCTGACGCCTTGAGCACGCAGTTATATTTACGAATCAATTGATTATAATCCAACTGCAAGTCCCGGGCATAAAGCCTTGGGACGCTAATACTCGGGCTGATGCCTTGAGTACGCAGTCAGATTGATAAATCAATCAATTACTAGTTCAACTGCAGGCCCCGGGCATAACTGCCTTGGGGCGCTGATACTCGGGCGGATGCCTTGAGCACGCAGTTGAACGTATCCTAAATTCGCTTATCCCGGGCTAAGTGCCTTGGGATAGAATTAGCTCGCGCGTACGCCTTGAGCCAGCGAATGGAAAAATACTTCTCGATTTTCTTACTTCTATCATTTTCTTTTATACTATACTTATCCTGACTTTATTGCTTACTAACTAAAACAATGAAGACAATTTACCATTTCGAAGATCAAAGTTCAACAACAAAAACAGTTTAACGTATTTAGTGCCATCTCTCTGTGACTGGTCCAACCACAAAGCTAAAGCTTTCGCTCGGTTTGCAATGCATGTAACCAATTCGTTGTCGTCTTGTGTGTATATGTTTCATACTTAATACGAGTATGGATACAAACCCACTTCTGCTAATCCATGATACGACACCACGCCCACAGATGCATTGATTACAATTCGCAGCTTTTTGTATATGTATGTTGTCATTTACATTACACAGAGTGGAACGACGTAACACGAACCGAGCAATATTTGGACTGCGGTTCGCGTAACATCCGCATAGCTGACCAAGCGCGACTCATCTGGCATCTCAAGTCTCAGTAGCCCGTCGTAAGACACGCTCCACAGGTCCGGACCAAGGATAGATCCCTGGGCAACACCCGATGTAATTTCCATCCTTCGTTGGCCCTGGGTCGTGTCGTGGAGCAGGCTTCGGTACTTTAGGTAGTTCCTCAAAAGCCGCATTAGATATTCTGGAACTTGAAAAGAGTTTTCCAGCGTGCCCAGAATACCCACCCATCTAGCGGAGTTGAAGGCATTCCTGACGTCGAGTGTCACCAACTGGACGATCCGTCGCTTGGTGCGACTATGTGCCTCTGCCTTTTGGACCACGTTCACCACCTCTGCAATCGCATCAATGGTAGAATGTCCGGCTCTAAAGCCGTACCACTGAGGAGACAGGTCCCCAGCAGCACGAATCGCGTCAGTGAGTCTTCCCTTGATGAGTTTCTCTGGCACTTTCTCAGCCGTGTCTAGCATGCATAACGGGCGGTATGCAGACGGTGATCCGGGATTTCCTTTCCCCTTGCTGATCAGCACGAGCCTCGCCACCTTCCATCGTACCGGGAAAACCCCGTCCCGTAGGCAAGCGTTGAATGTGCTGAGCAGCAAGTCAGGACAATGGTGATAGACGAGCCACAGCACATCAGCCGGAACACTATCTGGACGTGGAGCCTTCCTCGCTTTCAATGAGAGGACTGCCTCCTCCAGTTCCAGCTGTGTGAAGAGTGGGCACTCTACTGCTGTTTCACCATGGACAGCGTCAACATGGACGGGATGGGCGGGGAAGAGTCCCCACACTATCGCGTCCATGTTTTCTGCATCATGTATACAAGGCTTCCGTAGGGCACCAAGTTTCCCCATGATAAGCTTGTAGCCAAGGCCCCACGGATCCTTGTTCACAATGTCCACTAGGTCTTGTCAGCAGCGAGCCTTGCTACTGTAGATCAGTTTGCGAAGGCATTTCCTGGCTGACTTATATGCTGCCATCTGGTTGAATGCTTCGTCACGATTCCGCACCCGTTGAGCCTCATGTCAAAGCTTGTGACACTCCCTTCACTTTTCAGTGATTTCAGTTGACCAGCAGTACACTGGGGGCTTGCCGTGCCAGAGTCTTCGACGGGGCACTGAAGCGTAGCAAGTATTCGTAATGATTCTCATAGTAGAGTTCACCACGTCTTGAGCTGCCAGTTCTTCTGTCCCCTCCGAAGCTCCCTGTAGCGGCTCACCCGCTGTGACAACCTTGACGAACCTCTCGACGTCCATCCTTCCGATGTTCCATCCAGTTGTAGAAGGCCGGGAGCACTGATGATCACTGGCTGAGTAGTCCTCTAATACTTTCCAGTTGTGTATCCTTCGTACTAAGGACTCCGAGGCGAATGTCACGTCCGGTATGGTTCCCGTCCTGGCCACCATTTCCAGGATTCGTTTTCCCCGCGGATCCGTCTGAGGTATGCCCCATTCGATTGCTTTAGCAATGAAGTCGCCCCCAACGAGCACTTTGCCCTCTGTGTTCGAGACAGCGATATCGATTCGTTAGGCGTTTTTTTTTTGTGGTAGGGAGGTGAATTCATTTATGCCCGCCGAGTCTGGCAGTGTGGGACTCCCATGGAGGATACCTTTGGACTACCCACTAAACACCTCCCCTGTCAATCTGAGAACCTAGCCTGGAACCGTTTGACACATTACTTCGGGCCAGGTCTCGTTTTGTTACGCCGTGGGGCGCCTTCAAGCTGGGGAGTCCCTCTCCTAGCGGGAGGGGAGGGGGGAAGAGGAATTGCCAGAATAGTGATCCCCCAGCCCCAGTGCCTCCGGCTGCTGTGAGTCCCTTTTATATTTTAGGACTGCCCGAGCATAATGTGCCACCTGGTTCCATTTGTCAACCGATTCGAGCATCACCGCAACTATATTATCCGGAGTGAGCTCTCCCGTCTCCCTGTAGAGTTCCCTTCGCAGCCTGACCCATTTGGTACACGCAAAAAATATGTGACAGGCATTGTCCACCTCTCCTGGGCAAAACCGACAATCGGGAGACCGTGACTTGCCGATCTTGTGCAGGTAAGACTGAAAACACCCGTGCCCGCTCAAAAGCTGGGTCAGATAGAAGTCAGTCTCACCATGCCTTCGATTTAGCCACGGTCTCACATCCGGGATGAGGCGCGCAGTCCACCTTCCCTTCGTGCAATTCCTCCAAGACTGCTGCCAATCGTTGAGCGAGCGTTGTCTCTCCTCGCGGACAACGATCTCCCTCGCATCCTCGTTTCGGCGCAGGTAAATAGCGGGGCACTCTCTAGCAAGGAGGGCGACAGGTATCACGCCTGCAATCACTCTCACTGCCGAGTCGGAGACTGTTGGATACGAAGATGCAATTCTCAGTGCTCCTCTTCTCTGTACCTGTGCCAATCGTTTTCGGTATACCTCCTTGCTGAGAGCGTCGCCCCATACCTCTGCTCCGTGCAGTAGCACTGACCCTACAGCACTCATCAAGAGGCGTCACCCTACGTTGGCCATAAGTCGACTCAGGGCCGATATTCCCGAAGCAGCCTTCTCAGCCGTTGCCCTGATTTGCTCAGAGAAACTCATCTTCGAGTCGATCAGTAGCCCCAGGTACTTCACCGCTGGCTTCGATTCGATCTGTATATCTCCAATACTGATCATCCTTACTCTAGGGATTCTCTTTTTTGTCAAGATGACCACATCGGTTTTCTCCAGTGCTAAACTGAGCCCGCGAGCAGTCATCCAGTCCCTCACTCGGCGCATTAGCATACCTAGCCTAAGTTGCGCTTGTTCAACCAGAGCCGCAACATCATCCACACGACTCATCTGGCATCTCAAGTCTCAGTAGCCCGTCGTAAGACACGTTCCACAGGTCCGGACCAAGGATAGATCCCTGGGCAACACCCGATGTAATTTCCATCCTTCGTTGGCCCTGTGTCGTGTCGTAGAGCAGGCTTCGGTCCTTTAGGTAGTTCCTCAAAAGCCGCATTAGATATTCTGGAACTTGAAAAGAGTTATCCAGCGTGTCCAGAATATCCACCCATCTAGCGGAGTTGAAGGCATTCCTGACGTCGAGTGTCACCAACAGGACGATCCGTCGCTTGGTGCGACTATGTGCCTCTGCCTTTTGGACCGCGTTCACCACCTCTGCAATCGCATCAATGGTAGAACGTCCTGCTCTAAAGCCGTACTGCCGAGGAGATAGGTCCCCAGCAGCACGAATCGCGTCAGTGAGTCTTCCCTTGATGAGTTTCTCTAGCACTTTCCCAGCCGTGTCTAGCATGCATAACGGGCGGTATGCAGACGGCGATTCGGGATTTCCCTTCCCCTTGCTGACCAGCACGAGCCTCGCCACCTTCCATCGTACCGGGAAAACCCCGTCCCGTAGGCAAGCGTTGAATGTGCTGAGCAGCAAGTCAGGACAATGGTGATAGACGAGCTGCAAAACCTCAGCTGGAACACCATCTGGACCTGGAGCCTTCCTCGCTTTCAGGGAGAGGGCTGCCTCCTCCAGTTCCAGCTGTGTGAAGACTGGGCACTCGACTGCTGTTTCACCATGGACAGCGTCAACACGGACGGGATGGGCGGGGAAGAGTCCCCGCACTATCGCGTCCATCTTTTCCGCGTCATGTATACAAGGCTTCCGTAGGGCACCAAGTTTCCCCATGACCAGCTTGTAGCCAAGGCCCCACGGATCCCTTTTTACATCGTCCACGAGGTCTTGCCAGCATCGGGCCTTGCTCTTGTTAATAAGCCTGCGAAGATATTTCCTGCCGGACCTGTATGCTGCTAGCCTAGTGTCTGCCTCCTCCCGTGTTCGGCCTCTCGCCGAAGTTTGTGACACTCGCTTCTTTGTTCGGCGATCTCGTTTGACCACCAGTATACTGGAGGCTTACCATGTCGGGGTCTCCGGCGGGGCATGGAAGACTCGCAAGCAGCTATGATGGTACTCATAGTTGAGTTCACCAAGTCCTTGGCTGTAGGCCCTCCACTCCCTGGCGGAGCTCCCAGCAACGGTGCGCCTGCCGTAAGCGCGTCAGTGAACTTCTCGACGTCCATCCTCCCAGTCCTCCATCCGAGGATTGAAGTTTGGGCATATGCACGCAGAGTGGCACCGTCGTGAATCTCAACAGCTATATACTGGTGATCACTAGCCGAGTAGTCCTCTAGTACTCGCCAGTTGTGTACTCTAGGTACCAGGGACTCCGAAGCGAGTGTCACATCGGGTATGGTTCCTACGCAACCCCAGCGGCGGAAAGTAGGGGTGTTACCAGTATTTAGGACAAAAAGCGCTGTTCTGGCCGCCATGTCCAATATTTGCTTTCCCCTTGGGTCGGATTGTGGCATACCCCATTCGATGGCTCTAGCGTTGAAGTCTCCCCCGACCAGCATGTGGCCCTCTGTGTTCAAGACAGCGTCCTCCAGGGCATCGAGTTTGGATCGAAAGGATCGCATTGCCTCGTTAGGCGTCAGATAAACACTGAAATATGTTATCCCTTCGTTAGGCGTTAGGTACACACTAAAGAAGGTGATCTCTGAGCACCGAACCCACACGAAACCATCCCGCCGTCCACAACTCTCCGCTTGAAAGTCACTGTTCTGAACCCAGATGGCGGCAGTACCAGTTTCATCAGAATACCATAATGCAGGACTTTTATTATGGTGCTGCTCACTCAGCAGTAAGAAGTCGGCTTTCATGTCCCTCGCAAACTGCTCAAGCAGATTTTGGGCTGTTGAACTGTGGTGTAGGTTTTGTAACGGTTTCCTACCTCCGTCTCGTTCGATCGCAATTAGAACCGACCTCTCATCGGTTCGAGACGTGCAGTCTTGGAAGTGACAACGGACTGTACCCTTCAGGTCAACAAGTCCGGTCACACTTAGTCTACTCCGTGGTGGCTGCTTGTAGGTTAGCTAGTTCGGAGAGGAGAACGGTCGCGGGTCTTACGCGAGCAGACTAAGTCCGAGTTACGTAACTCAGCCACCGATTCACATGCCCGATTTACAAACGCGTCAACAACTACTCATCCAGAACAGGAAACCTACGTTACGTTAGTTCTGGATGTGATCTCTCCACAGATCTCAATTCCAAATACTACAAAATCTAAAACCATAGGCGCGTTACCGAATCACCGACGCGGTACCAGAAAACAACCTAAACTACCTCAAGTCCTAAATAGCCTACTCTAATAAAAAAACGAGCACAAACAAGGGTACCGCGGACCGTAACCGACTCGAAATCTATCATCCGCAGATTATAAAAACCTAACCCTCTTCAAGACATACTTACCCTCGGTCATCACTTCCGCTGCAAAAGAAAGAGCATGCGGAACGGAAAGGCTTATGGCTCCTTTAGTACTTCATTTTTAATTTTCAAATATTTCATTTACAATAATTAAGCTAAGGTTTTCCTATAAAATAATTTAAATATAAACCTTTGCTCTTCTGATATTTAAAGAAAGGAATATTTTTTTCATATTTTTAACTGTATTCACATATGAGCGTTTTCGTTCTTGTAATTCTACTAATTATGGTGAATATAAAACCAAGAGAAATGCCTACACTAAGGTATTTCCCTATGAGCACTGGTGCTTAACTATTTTAAGTTAGAGTAATAATTCTGAAAGCATAGTCTTGACAGACAAATTAGGGATAGAATACAATTTTCAAATAAAGCTCAATATATTAAACCTAACTCACTACACTCAATCCGCTGAGAAAGACAGACTTATTCCCATAAAAAAAATTAAATAAACTCGTGCAACTTTATGTATATCTATATTTATCTATACATGCACTTAAATTATCCTTAAAAAAATTCCCTAATATTTATATAATGGGAAAACGTAACTTTTGATGTCATTGTACCCGTAAATCATTAGGAGGAAACATATACGCGAATTACTTTAAGCATTTATGCTTTATAAACTGAGGATTTTGTGAATTTAAATATTTCTTTTTTTTCTAAACTGAACAAAAATTTATTTCTGTATTTATTATGTCCAGGTGCGTTTAGAAGTTCCAAGTACATTAAACAGAAAATAAATTACTTTTCGGAAATAAGTTTTTTCTTCTTTTAAATTCAGTAAATTTATTTGAAAATAAACACTTTAAAAATCATAGATGGTAAAAAATTGGCTTTAAACTATCAGTTTTTTTTAAAATAATAAGTAAATAAACGTACGTGTACGTTTCCTTTTCTCCAGATTTATCTTTGTTAATTTGCAATTATTTTGCATTTGATTTTCATGGTTAGAGTAGTTGTAATTTATTGAGATCCATTATGCATTTGGAAAATACCCATTAACTTTAAAATCAAATGGTTGTTGTGACAGCATAATCAAAAAATTTATTTTTTTTTCTTCTAACGCTTTATGTTGTTGAATTTTTTTATGTATTTTAATCTTTTGTATTTTTTTATTGATTTTTTTATTTTTATTATTTTAACCTATGTTCGATTTTTTTTATTTTATTGTTTAGTAAGCAAAGTATTTAATCGTTTCCAAAAAATATTTCCGCTTTCCATCAATTTCAACGTTATTTTATTTCAAGTCAATATGTTAAGTGAAAATGCAAGCAAGCGCAAGATCAAGCTTTAATTTAGTCATATTATGAAAAAAAGCACACTTTACTCTTTAATGGGCCTTGTTTTCCGTTCAGGTATGAGCTTTTTTACAAACTAGCATAGCAACATATAAAATAAATAACTGCATTTTATATTGGGTACAAATATCTCTTAAAATCTATTTAAAATAAAATTATCAAAAAGGCCTTTTTGATTCACTTTAAATGAACATTTCATATTGTTATTTAGCGATAGTTAATAATCTGTGTTCGCTACGCAGATGTAAATAAGATCGTCTTATTTTGTGCAAGGATCCAACAAGTCTCACAAAATGTTCAATATTTTCTTTCCGTCTCATCACTATGGTTGTAGACTTTTTAGCTTATAAAACATGCATAAACTATTTTTACTTATTTCTTTATATTGGTGTCTTTCCATTCTTAAATACATTCGAACACAAAATTAGTAGTTGCATCGCAACCGAAATAGTTCATTTCTTCTGTAGCTTTATAGAAAATTGCGTCAGAGTAATAATAAACGTATAATATTACAAAATAGTTTAGCACTACCAGTTCTTACACTTAATGGCGAATGAGAAATATTTGATTTAAAATTATCAAAAAAAAAAACATGCATTTTGAAAATGTGCACTAAATTGCAATCGAATGTTAACATTCGTCTTTAGATAATGAGAAACCAACATCACGTCTCCTGCTACTAGGCAACGTAATATAGTCCAATCCAAGTAGAAAATCTGTCAATGTGGGTTTCTTTCCCAATTTTAAAAAAACGAAAGAAGTTTATCACTGACAGGATAAGCAATGTGATTTCCATCCACGAAAGTGCGGTATTAATCCACTCTTTTCCAACAAACCGATGATCCACATTCTGTTTTGCATATTTCGGTAGTATTGTGAGTATAAAATGCAAACAAAGCCGTGATCGGGTTAATTCATCTTTATCGTAGCAAATTAAAAGCAATTGTTGACCAAACGATGCAAATTGTTTGCCGATGGATCCCAGCCAAACAGCTGATTGAAACAGTAGTTCGAATTCTGGTTGAAACCGGGCAGGGATTGACGGCGAAAGACTCTGCATCGTAGAAAAGAATTTCTCTTGTAAAATCTTTATGATATCCTTGTCAAATTGTATGGCATCAAACTGTTTACACGTGCTACATCACTATTTTGACTATGTCTACTCTAACCTGGAATTAAGTCGCCTGCCTCTTTCACTCTGCTGTATCCGTCACTTGAAACATCTGACGACCGCGTATTCATAGGCCTTGCGGTAGATTGGACATCTGTTCCTCCAAGCCGCTCGCCAAGTCCCCCATTTACTACCTCCTCCTGTAGATAAATTTATTTTGCGTTATATATTCACGCCACGCTAATTTTCTTCGGACTTACCGCTAATCCGCTACCCTCGCGAGACTTCTCACTCAACGGACAGTTAACCGCGAACACCTTCTGCCTCTTTGACATTTGGATGGCAACTGTGGGAGGCATTGCCAGATAGGTATGCTTCGAAATGTATCAGAGTTTTACTTCAGCGGCTCACATTGACAGAAAATATTTCTCCACAAATATAAATATTTGAAGAAAAATATTTTCGGCGCAATGATGGCGGCACAAAAGATAAAGTCTGCTTGCATTTCGAAGTCATACATATCTGGCCGGGTGGCAGGGTTCGGGATCGGAATCACTCCGATTCCCGGGCGTAGGCGTCACATTACACATCCCTCCCCCCCAAAATCGAAGTAATTCCGATCCCGACTCCTATGTAAAAGGTCTTGGTAAGGGCCGTGGCGGGTTGAAGGTCGATTTCGAGGAATAGGCTACAACAATTTCAGTGAAGACTCGACAGTGACTATACAGTAGGGAGCCAGGTGTTACTCGGAAGTCTTCATCCAGCCAGAAATTTAGACAAGCCATAGTTTTTCGCGTGAAATCGTTGCACTTCACCGTCTAAGGTCTTTTGCGTGGTAAATTCCCAGGGTTTTACCAGCCATGTCCGCGATGAGGTATCGTGTGGGGCTTATTACTTGTAGGACTCGACACATCACGAATTTCTTGTCTAGTTTGGCATTGTAATGTCGGGTGGCATCGCTCTGCCGGAAGTTTCGACGGTATATTTCGTCGCCTGCCTTAAAGCCAGAAGGATGGGATCGCAAATTGTACCGCTCCTCTCCCATCCGTCTACTTTCTTCAATCTTCTCCCGCAGTTGATCTCGCAGAAGTTGGAGCTTTTCGTGCGGTTCCAGAACCACGATTGGGTCCTCTAGCGATTTCAGCTGCCGCAATAGCCGGTAAGCGCTTCCATGACTGATCATGTACTGGCCGAACAATGCGAAATACGGCGAAATGCCGGTTGTGGCGTGGTACGACGAGCGCAGAGCACTAGTGATGGCGGACAACTTGCGATCCCAGTCCTTCTGATTCGGATGGACATAGGCCCGAATGGCCGCTATGAGCGTATGGTTTAGTCATTCGGATGCGTTGGCTTGTGGTGAATAGACGGCGGTTCGTTGGTGGATGATGCCGTATTTGGACATTAGGTCTCGGAACTTGCTTGAGGTGAACTGGACTCCATTGTCGGAAACAAGTTTCTCCGGAACTCCAAACATGTGAAAGACTCGGTTCTCCAAGAAGCTGAGTATAGCTCCAGTGTGCATGTTACGTAGTGGTTCTATGATAAGGAATTTAGAGAGCTGGTCCAGGACCACGACAGCTCCCGTGTGACCAGAAGCAGATCGAGGGTAAGGACCGAGAAGATCAATGCACAAGCGCTGGAACACACGTTCGGGGACCTCAACCTTACCCATGGGAGGCCGAAGAATGGTGTTGGGCGCTTTAGTGCACTTGCATAGCTCACAGAAGGCTACGTACGCTTTTACCTGTTGCGCCATCTTAGGCCAAAAGAAACAGGTTTTCAACCGCCTAAGTGTACGACCGTATCCGCCGTGCGCACTTGATGGGTGGTCATGAGCCCGTCTGATAAGATCAGTGGTTAATTCTTCGGGCACCCACAACTTCCACTGTTCTTCTTCTTGTATGGGGTCTCCGGATGCGTGTCCCATCCGCTTGTATATAAATCCATCCGTCACCCGCAGTTCAGGAAGCTGGGACAGTTGATTCTGGATAGTGTGAATCAGTTGGGTGTAGCTGGTTGACTTGAAGGCAGGATGGTCCAGATCGATCAATTGGGGGCTGTCGTCCGCCTGGACCAACTCGGCTCCTTCAGGAGCGAACATTCTGGAAAGGGTGTCTGGGGCTACATGCTGGCTTCCTTTTCGGTGGCGAATCGTGAAGTCAAATGCCTGTAATTTCAGTGCCCACCTGGCCAATCTGCCGTTGAGATCAGTCTGGCTCATCAGCCATTTCAGAGAAGCGTGGTCCGTAACGATTTCAAAGGTGTGTCCCTCCACATAGGCTCGGAAGCGTTTCACTGCCAACACCGCAGCTAGACATTCCTGCTCGGAGACCGTGTAATTTCGCTGGGCTGGGTTCAACTTGTGAGACATGAAGGCTATCGGGGTCTCCTCGCCGTCGTGCGTAACCTAAACTAAGACGGCCCCCACTCCATGTTGACTCGCGTCGCATTGGAGGGAGAACGGTTTATCAAAGTCAGGGCTGTGCAATACGGGAGCGGTGGTTAGCTTCTTCTTGAGTTCTTCAAAGGCTCGCAAGCTGTTCTCTTCCCAGACGAACTTACGTCCCTTTCGCAGCATGTTTGTCAGAGGTGTGGTGATGGTGGCATAATTTTGCACGAAGCGTTGGTACCATCCACATAATCCTAAGAATCGACGCAGCTGTTTGGTGGTTTGTGGTAGAGGAAAATTGTCAATTGCCATAGTCTTTTCCGGGTCCGTTCTGATGTTGCCATGGCCAATGATGTGACCCAGGTACTTAACCTCCGTCATTACAAACGGACTCTTCTGTATATTGATGGTTAAACCAGCCTTCCGAATTTGCAAGGCTACTTCCTGGAGCAGGCAGATGTGTTCGTCAAAGGTCTCGGTTATGAGCAGTAGGTCATCTAAGTAGACGAAAACCTGATGTAGTAAATGCGGTGGTATCACCTTATCCATAAGGCGCGTCATCGTTTGAGGGGCATTACATAACCCAAATGGCATGGTCACGAAGTGATACAGTGGCCGACCGGGGACCGTGAAAGCTGTTTTCTCTTTGGATTCAGGATCTAATGGAATTTGCCAAAAAGCGTCTTTGAGGTCCAGACTGGTAATGTAATGGGCCTTCGGTAATCGACTCAGTATGCCTTCAATTAAAGGTAGAGGGTATGCGTCCTTGACTGTGACGGCGTTCAAACGTCTTGCGTCCAAACATAATCTGACCTTTTTCGGTTTAACGACTAAAGTGACTGGGGAGGACCATGCACTCTGTGATTCTTCGATCACGCCTAGTGCTAACATCCGATCAACTTCGGCATATAACGACTTTTCCTTCGCCGGAGATATGGCGAAATGCCTCGGTTTTATGGGTTTTGCTTCACCTACGTCTATGGCGTGCGACACCAGGGTTGTCCTGCCAAGACCTTCCTTCTCGTGCGATGGAAAAGCCGATATAGCCGAGTCCAATCGCAGCTATTGATGTGCATTCAGAGCATGTCTCAGTGTGTGAGAAGTGTTGGTCGCATCATGGACTGTGTCGATAGTTTCGAGTGTCGGACCGGGAAATAGTGCCGGGGCTAAATTAAATTTCCGGACGAAGTCCACTCCTAAGTAAAGATCCTGTGTGAGCTGAGGTATTATGAAGAATTCCAGAGATTTTGACACGCTCTTGAAAGTAACCTCCGTCGTAATTCGTCCTCTTACGGAGTGACGGGTTCCATCTGCTGCTCGTAACCAGGTGGTAAAATGCTGAATTTGATTGGCGTGGGACGTCAGAATCTCTTCCGCAAAATTGCCGGATATGCAGTTCACACTGGCTCCAGTATCAACTAGGCCCATCAGTCGCCTCTGTGGAAGGTATACTGACGCATAGGGCCTAACGTCATCTTCTATCAATTCGTCCAAATGTATTGCTCGTAAGGCCTTCCTGGATTGCCTGACCCTTCTCCAGAAGCTCCGCATCTGACGTGTGGATCGCTTCCTTCTGGGACGAGGTGCCGTAAAAATCTCCTCACTGAAGATACGCTGACGCGTAGCTAGATAGTCACGCAGTCTGATATGGAAGGGCTTGCGATGCCAAGGAATGTTTGACTCGCCCCCATTATTGTTTTCGTCCTGCTCAACAACGTGTGATGCCGGTGGCGGAACTTCCGGAGTAGTGTCTTTGGCGGTGTGAGTCAGTAAGGTTGGGGTCGGGTCTGGAGTTTGGTCGCAGCTAGCAACTGGTTCCCGGTCAATTTGTTCAGAACTTACGAGTGTCGACGGGTGGTAGCGGCACTCGCTGGCAAGTTTTATCGTTGTTTGCAATCGGAGCAATCCGTTGCATAAGTGTCAGCTTTACCGCATCGGAAGCAAAAAAGAGTCAGCTCCACCGGACAAACAGCGAACCGATGTCCCGGTTGCTTGCAGTTCCAACAAGTCGTCGGACTGGTGAGCGCTTCAATGCTTGGTGGTTTAATTTCAAGCCTTGGTTCCGGAGTGCCGGAAACGCCAGTACGCATAACTAGAGCGGCTTCGTAGGACGGATCATCCTCGATCGAAAGTTCTGCATGGTGTCTGCGGTGAGCATCAGTTGGAATAGGAGTTGCTCGGAACATCCTCCGTCTCTCTTCGTGTCGTTCTTCCCTCCGGACATGCCTGCGCAGCGATTGGATGTCGTGGATTGGTACGTGTAGTAGTCGTGTCTGCAACTCCCAGCGCAAATTTTCACGTAAGCTCTCTACCAACTCCTCTTCACACATTGGTGTCCTTAAACGCGACACGAGTCGTAGCATGCTGTCGTGAAATTGGTCAAATGTCTCTTGAGGTCCTTGCTTTCGTTTCCTAATTAACTCTAGTAGGTCTTGTTCGGTTAAACCGTCATCAAAATGATCACAGAACGCCCGGGAAAAGGAGTTCCAGTCCGGAAGAGGCACAGACTCCTTATAACGCCAGTACCATTCTGTGGCTGGTGTTGGTATCGCTGAGGTCCTCTTGCTGGCAGATTTCGCAGATCGCCGCTTGATAGTTCTGTGATCTTGTGTTGTGTTTATTTTTATTCGGCGTACGGAACGCTATCGTACTAGTATGTATCTGAAAAACTTATTCTGAAATGGTATGCCTATACCGTTAATAGTAGCCGAAAGTTGCGAGCTAAACTTTTCCTCAAAAAAAAAAATATATTAAGGCAGCCTTTCAGTTCCGCAACTCCAATTCCTTCGTGCAGAAATGATGACCGATGGTGGCCTGTCAAGAGAAGGGTGCTTCAGATTGATTTCTACGTTATTTTCCCCATTTCCCGTACATTACAAACCGTTTCTAATCTACGTTAAATGACTCGACGAGACAAGTGGTAGAGCTACCGTAACGGTTTTGTACGCGGTCAAAATTCCCGACGCGTGGAAGCATTCCGGGCTCCGCAACTCCAGCATACGCCAACGAACGTTGAAATAAGTAGAATCCTTCCGCGACATAAAAGCAAGGTAGCCTTCTATTTTCTTGAGAGTCCAGACCGACAGGAGAAACCCCATCTGGCTGACAGTTCCATCAAGAAAATAGAAGGTCTTTACAGGGGTTAGACTGGGACAACACATCGAAAGGATTCTGTCGCGAAAAAAAATCAAACAAAGGAGAGCGGAAGCTACAACTCACGTGAAGCGACTGCTAGTGTGTATCACACAACTCCGCTGCTCCTGATAGTGGGACTCGAGTACCAAAGTACCTTACATCCTCCGTAAAGGACCAACTCGTCAGAAGACGTGAATTTCTTTCCCCCTTAGGATGTTTTAGGCCCCACGTTGGGCGCCATTTGTAACGGTTTCCTACCTCCGTCTCGTTCGATCGCAATTAGAACCGACCTCTCATCGGTTCGAGACGTGCAGTCTTGGAAGTGACAACGGACTGTACCCTTCAGGTCAACAAGTCCGATCACACTTAGTCTACTCCGTGGTGGCTGCTTGTAGGCTAGCTAGTTCGGAGAGGAGTTTCGGTCGCGGGTCTTACGCGAGCAGACTAAGTCCGAGTTACGTAACTCAGCCACCGATTCACATGCCCGATTTACAAACGCGTCAACAACTACTCATCCAGAACAGGAAACCTACGTTACGTTAGTTCTGGATGTGATCTCTCCACAGATCTCAATTCCAAATACTACAAAATCTAAAACCATAGGCACGTTACCGAATCACCGACGTGGTACCAGAAAACAACCTAAACTACCTCAAGTCCTAAATAGCCTACTCTAATAAAAAACGAGCGCAAACAAGGGTACCGCGGACCGTAACCGACTCGAAATCTATCATCCGCAGATTATAAAAACCTAACCCTCTTCAAGACATACTTACCCTCGGTCATCACTTCCGCTGCAAAAGAAAGAGCATGCGGAACGGAAAGGCTTATGGCTCCTTTAGTACTTCATTTTTAATTTTCAAATATTTCATTTACAATAATTAAGCTAAGGTTTTCCTATAAAATAATTTAAATATAAACCTTTGCTCTTCTGATATTTAAAGAAAGGAATATTTTTTTCATATTTTTAACAGTATTCACATATGAGCGTTTTTATTCTTGTAATTCTACTAATTATGGTAAATATAAAACCAAGAGAAATGCCTACACTAAGGTATTTCCCTATGAGCACTGGTGCTTAACTATTTTAAGTTAGAGTAATAATTCTGAAAGCATAGTCTTGACAGACAAATTAGGGATAGAATACAATTTTCAAATAAAGCTCAATATATTAAACCTAACTCACTACACTCAATCCGCTGAGAAAGACAGACTTATTCCCATAAAAAAAATTAAATAAACTCGTGCAACTTTATGTATATCTATATTTATCTATACATGCACTTAAATTATCCTTAAAAAAATTCCCTAATATTTATATAATGGGAAAACGTAACTTTTGATGTCATTGTACCCGTAAATCATTAGGAGGAAACATATACGCGAATTACTTTAAGCATTTATGCTTTATAAACTGAGGATTTTGTGAATTTAAATATTTCTTTTTTTTCTAAACTGAACAAAAATTTATTTCTGTATTTATTATGTCCAGGTGCGTTTAGAAGTTCCAAGTACATTAAACAGAAAATAAATTACTTTTCGGAAATAAGTTTTTTCTTCTTTTAAATTCAGTAAATTTATTTGAAAATAAACACTTTAAAAATCATAGATGGTAAAAAATTGGCTTTAAACTATGAGTTTTTTTTTAAAATAATAAGTAAATAAACGTACGTGTACGTTTCCTTTTCTTCAGATTTATCTTTGTTAATTTGCAATTATTTTGCATTTGATTTTCATGGTTAGAGTAGTTGTAATTTATTGAGATCCATTATGCATTTGGAAAATACCCAGTAACTTTAAAATCAAATGGTTGTTGTGACAGCATAATCAAAAAATTTATTTTTTTTTTCTTCTAACGTCTTTATGTTGTTGAATTTTTTTATGTATTTTAATCTTTTGTATTTTTTTATTGATTTTTTTATTTTTATTATTTTAACCTATGTTCGATTTCTTTGATTTTATTGTTTAGTAAGCAAAGTATTTAATCGTTTCCAAAAAAATATTTCCGCTTTCCATCAATTTCAACGTTATTTTATTTCAAGTCAATATGTTAAGTGAAAATGCAAGCAAGCGCAAGATCAAGCTTTAATTTAGTCATATTATGAAAAAAAGCACACTTTACTCTTTAATGGGCCTTGTTTTCCGTTCAGGTATGAGCTTTTTTACAAACTAGCATAGCAACATATAAAATAAATAACTGCATTTTATATTGGGTACAAATATCTCTTAAAATCTATTTAAAATAAAATTATCAAAAAGGCCTTTTTGATTCACTTTAAATGAACATTTCATATTGTTATTTAGCGATAGTTAATAATCTGTGTTCGCTACGCAGATGTAAATAAGATCGTCTTATTTTGTGCAAGGATCCAACAAGTCTCTCAAAATGTTCAATATTTTCTTTCCGTCTTATCACAATGGTTGTAGACTTTTTAGCTTATAAAACATGCATAAACTATTTTTACTTATTTCTTTATATTGGTGTCTTTCCATTCTTAAATACATTCGAACACAAAATTATTAGTTGCATCGCAACCGAAATAGTTCATTTCTTCTGTAGCTTTATAGAAAATTGCGTCAGAGTAATAATAAACGTATAATATTACAAAATAGTTTAGCACTACCAGTTCTTACACTTAATGGCGAATGAGAAATATTTGATTTAAAATTATCAAAAAAAAAACATGCATTTTGAAAATGTGCACTAAATTGCAATCGAACGTTAACATTCGTCTTTAGATAATGAGAAACCAACATCACGTCTCCTGCTACTAGGCAACGTAATATAGTCCAATCCAAGTAGAAAATCTGTCAATGTGGGTTTCTTTCCCGATTTTAAAAAAACGAAAGAAGTTTATCACTGACAGGATAAGCAATGTGATTTCCATCCATGAAAGTGCGGTATTAATCCACTCTTTTCCAACAAACCGATGATCCACATTCTGTTTTGCATATTAAGGTAGTATTGTGAGTATAAAATGCAATCAAAGCCGTGATCGGGTTAATTCATCTTTATCGGTGCAAATTAAAAGCAATTGTTGACCAAACGATGCAAATTGTTTGCCGATGGATCCCAGCCAAACAGCTGATTGAAACAGTAGTTCGAATTCTGGTGGAAACCGGGCAGGGATTGACGGCGAAAGACTTTGCATCGTAGAAAAGAATTTCTCTCGTAAAATCTTTATGATATCCTTGTCAAATTGTATGGCATCAAACTGTTTACGCGTGCTACATCACTATTTTGACTATGTCTACTCTAACCTGGAATTAAGTCGCCTGCCTCTTTCACTCTGCTGTATCCGTCACTTGAAACATCTGATGACCGCGTATTCATAGGCCTTGCGGTAGATTGGACATCTGTTCCTCCAAGCCGCTCGCCAAGTCCCCCATTTACTACCCCCTCCTGTAGATAAATTTATTTTGCGTTATATATTCACGCCACGCTAATTTTCTTCGGACTTACCGCTAATCCGCTACCCTCGCGAGACTTCTCACTCAACGGACACTTAACCGTGAACACCTTCTGCCTCTTTGACATTTGGATGGCAACTGTGGGAGGCATTGCCAGATAGATATGCTTCGAAATGTATCAGAGTTTTACTTCAGCCGCTCACATTGACAGAAAATATTTTCGAAGTCATACATATCTGGCCAGGTGCCAGGGTTCGGGATCGGAATCACTCCGATTCCCGGACGTAGACGTCACATTACAGTTTAGCTGCAGGATGCGGTTCATCGGAGCTCTGATTTTGCCTTAGCTAGGGCTTCCTAGAACAACCTGCATTTTCCTGATCCCAAAACGTGTCCAAAATCAGGTTTTGGATCAGCATCCTTGCAAAGAATACAGTGTGATTCCTTCGTACACTCTTTTCTTTTATGTCCCATTTCACCACATTTGTAACATAGGGAACTCCTGTCGGGTCCTTTGCATACTTGTGTGGTGCGACCATAACCAAGGCATTTAAAACATTGAAGAGGCGTTGCTCTTCGCCGTATCCTACAGACAACCCACCCAATTCGTACTTTGCCCTTGTTCAGAAATTGTTCGGCGTCCTTTTCGGTGAAGTCAACTATGGCCATGCGTTGTCCCCTGTTGTTTTCTGGTGTCAGTCTCGCTTTGATCCTTCCCACGCTAGGGAGCTCCCTTTTGATGGCTTCTTCTACCTCGGCCAGATCCCTCACGAAGTTAATGTCTCGTACTTCGATCATTGCCATCGGCTCGAGTGGGGCTAGAGTTGCGCTTTTGCCGAAGACTTTCTTTACTGCGTCACATAATGCTTCTTTATTGCCGGCCTCTGCTCCGAATTCGACCAGTATGTGGCCCGACCGCGTTGGTCGTACTACTTTAATGGTAGTATTGGTGCCTTCGGGCCTTACATTTCCCTTGATGTTCCGCAGTACCTCCGCATAGGATCGGCCAGCTTAGGGTTTTACGAGCAGTACCTGCTGCCGAGGTCTTTGTCGGGGCTTCTGCCCTTCCTGTTTTGCATCAGCTCCTTTTTCTAATTGGGCGTCCGTGCGAACTTTACTTTCTGGCTTTTTTTGAAGGAGTTTCTTTGCGGCTTAGTTCGCTCCTTTTGTAAGCACTGATGGAACCCCTGATCTGGTGCTCCACGCCCATCAAGTGCCTCTTCCTTCCTTCTTTTATCCCGATCTCCTTCGATTGGGCTAGACGCCATTCTTTTATTGACTTTTAATGATGGAGCTATCTGCATATCGCCTTTAGATTCCACCCCAAGCGCCTATTTAGCCTTCTGTTCGTCTTCGGCCCTTAACCAGCTCCTCCGATAGTGCCCTATGCGATCTAGGAGCTCCTCTAGTTCATGGAGCCCTGCCTTTGCTACTTTGCTAATTTTTGGGGAGTCGCATGCAGCTTGTATTCTTTTCAGAACATCTCCCGCTTTTCGAAGTAGTCTTTCTTCTTCGTATCGCTGGGCCGCAATTGTACCTTGCAACCATCCTTGGGAGAGGTTTTCGCGTTCCGTTTCCGAGTGCAGTACTTCCGCCACATTTTCATTCACGTGGTGTCTGGTCACTCTTTGCTTTAGTGCCGTAATCTCCTCGTTGGCTTCTGGATTTTTCGTTGCAATGTCGGGGTTTGCGACCCTTGCATCGGTCGCTTCGGTAACGATCGCAGCAGTGGCAATCGAATGTTCGGTGCTCTTTATGTTATTTCCCACCGCTCGAATACCAGAAGTATCCTGCAGAGTTTCCCGCTTCTCCTTAATAGGACGCTCGGGCGTTCGCATCATTTGTTTGCTGCGCCCGAACGCCGCAGGAATCTCAGTCTGAACCAGACTGTCTGCTATTCTCCGTTTTCCGTCCGTCGTCACTGTCGTTGTGTTAGCCTTCGTTTTTGTTGTTGTTAGTACCGCTCGCGATGTACTGTTGACATCGTGGCTGCAACCGCTGGTTGCGTCGTCGTTATCTTTTGTTTCGTTTTTTGGATGGTTTTGATTTTTTGATTTTGTTTGCTCCAGTTTTGTTGGGTCCCCCCTCGGAGCCACTATCTCCGTTCGTGTGTTTAGTCGCCTTTTTGGTCCCATGGTTATCTTTGCAGAGCAGCGAGGCCATGCGAGGGTTGGCACAAGCCCTTATGGGGACAAGTGCTCAGAGCCAGACCAACGCTAATCGGGAGTCCGTCTCAACCGAACCTACACCACCAACCCAATGGTGCGAACTTCGAACGTACTCCGAGGCCTGCCAAGGTTTTACTGGGACGGAGACGGTATGATAGCTGAATTGGAGCCGTTCACACACGAGGTTCACCTCGGCGCTACTGTGCAAAGCAACTAGGTCCAAACCATCACAAAGCGTCCAAAGCGTAGTCCAGATCCAATCAGAGTCGTTACCTGTCATCCCAGGAGGGAACCTCACGGCGCCCCCCATATCCTCGGGTCCACGGGGGCGGTGCTCCCCAAAGAATGCTAGCCTCTAAGAGTGCTCTTGTCGAGCGGCATTCTTCCTGCGGGAATTTCCTCGGATACGAGGGGGCGGAACTCCCCAAAGAATACTAGCCTCCAAGAGTGCTCTTGTCGACCTGCATTCCCCCTGCGGGCATGCTGTATGGTATGTTGCTGTGATCTATGTCCGCTCAACATCCCCGAGTGGTCAAGTCAACGTTTTGCTGCCCTGTGCCAAGTCTATTGGGGCCCCCATTAAGGTGTTGACAGTGCCCCATTTGGAGCTATGTGCCGCCATGCTGGAAGCAGAATTAACGAATCGAGTCAAGAGGGCGCTCAGTCTGCCGAATGTTTTATACGTCCTCTGGTCCGATTCAGAGGTCGCATTGGCGAGGGTCAACTCAACCGCTTCATCCTACAGTACTTTCGTGGCCAACCGTGTTTCGACCATTCAATCGTTGTCTAGACCAACTCAGTGGTGACATATGGCGTCCCACGACAATACTGCGGACATCCTGTCCCATGGTCTGGTGCCAGCTGAGCTAAAGGACTGCAAGCTCTGGTCACACGACTGGACTACACACCAAACACTTCCCTTGTCAACCTGAGAACCCAGCCTGGAACCGTTTGACACATTACTTCGGGCCAGGTCTCGTTTTGTTACGCCGTGAGGCGTCATGAAGCTGGTGGATGCCTTTCCTAGCGGGAGCGAAGAGGGGAAGAGGAAGTGCCAGAAAAGCGATCCCCCAGCCCCAGCGCCCCCGGCTGCTGTGAGTCCCTTTTATATTTCAGGACTGTCCGAGCATAATGTGCCACCTGGTTCCATTTGTCAACCGATTCGAGCATCACTGCGACTATATTATCCGGGGTGAGCTCTCCCGTCTCACTGTAGAGTTCTTTTCGCAGTTTGACCCGTTTCGTACACGCAAAACATGTATGGCAGGCATTGTCCTCCTCTCCTGGGCAAAACTGACAATCGGGGGACCATGACTTACCAATCTTGTGCAGGTAAGACTGAAAACACCCATGCCCGCTCAAAAGCTGGGTTTGATAGAAGTCAGTCTCACCATGCCTTCGATTTAGCCACGATCTCACATCCGGGATGAGGCGTGCAGTCCACCTTCCCTTCGTGCAATTCACCTGACACTGCTGCCAATCGTTGGATGAGTGCTGTCTCTCCTCGCGGACAACTGTCTCCCTTGCATCCTCGTTTCGGCGCAGGTAAATAGCGCGGCGCTCTCTAGCAAGGAGGGCGGCAGGTATCATGCCTGCAATAACTCTCACCGCCGAGTCGGAGACTGTCGGATACGAAGATGTTTTCTCCAGTGCTAAGCTGAGCCCGCGAGTAGTCATCCAGTTCCTCACTCGGCGCATTAGCACACCTAGCCTAAGTTGCGCCTGTTCAGCGTTGCGTCCAGTGACCAGAGCCGCAACATCATCTGCATAGCCGACCAAGCGCGACTCATCTGGCATCTCAAGTCTCTGTAGCCCGTCGTAAGACACGTTCCACAGGTCTGGACCAAAGACAGATCCCTGGGCAACACCCGATGTAATTTTCATCCTTCGTTGGCCCTGTGTCGTGTTGTAGAGCAGGCTTCGGTCCCTTAGGTAGTTCCTCAAAAGCCGCATTAGATATTCTAGAAGTTGAAAAGAGTTTTCCAGCGTATCCAGAATATCCACCCATCTAGCGGAGTTGAAGGCGTTCCTGACGTCGAGTGTCACCAACAGGACGATCCGTCGCTTGGTGCGACTATATGTCTCTGCCTTCCGGACCACGTTCACCACCTTTGCAATCGCATTAATGGTAGAACGTCCTGCTCTAAAGCCGTACCGCCGAGGAGATAGGTCCCCAGCAGCACGTATCGCGTCAGTGAGTCTTCCCTTGATGAGTTTCTCTAGCACCCTCCCAGTCGTGTCTAGTATGCATAATGGGCGGTATGCAGACGGCGATTCGGGATTTCCCTTCCCCTTGCTGATCAGCACGAGCCTCGATACCTTCCATCGTACCGGGAAAACCCGTCCCGCAGGCAAACGTTGAATGTGCTGGTCGCTCTTCTTTATATTGGCCTATTAACTTTACAATGTTCTTACCAACAGTACTTTGCGGGGCAATCAACTTTTCCACTAGTTCAGCCATATTGCACTGAAAAATCCTTTCAACGCTCAAAATTTCCTGGACAACACTGTGTATTTCCCTTTGAATAAATTATCCTCGGGGTATTTCTCAGCAACCAAACCAAAATGTCTTTTCTCGTTCAGGGTCACCATAAATGATGTATCTTTAACGTGGATGGACCACTACAAAGAAAGGAAAAAATTTCCCAGAAAAAATTAGAATGCAGGACTAGAATTATAGCTAGGTACCGCGAGACATAGCTCGTTTCCTAGCATGCATAACGGGCGGTATGCAGACGGCGATTCGGGATTCCCTTCCCCTTGCTGATCAGCACGAGCCTCGCCACCGTCCATCGTACCGGGAAAACCCCGTCCCGCAGGCAAGCGTTGAATGTGCTGGTCGCTCTTCTTTATATTGGCCTATTAACTTTTCAATGTTCTTACCAACAGTACTTTGCGGGGCAATCAACTTTTCCACTAGTTCAGCCATATTGCACTGAAAAATCCTTTCAACGCTCAAAATTTCCTGGACAACTCAGTGTATCTCCCTTTGAACAAATTATCCTCGGGGTATTTCTCCGCAACCAAACCAAAATGTTCTTTCTCATTCGGGGTCACCATAAATGATGTATCTTTAACGATGATGGACCACTACAAAGAAAGGAAAAAATTTCCCAAACAAAAAATAGAATGCAGGACTAGAACTATGGCTAGGTACCTCGAGACATAGCTCGTTTCCTTATATAGGGTTATCCATTTTACCCTTGTGAACGTTAAACTAAAGAAAACACGTAAAATATTCAGATGAAAACAAAATTTTTTATTTAATATAAAGATTGAACCTTGCCATTATACGTGACTGTAATGGCTCTTTCTTCATCGTTTCACAAAAATACGGGCCTATAACGCCACCAGACCATAATGCACACCAAACGGTCACTTTTTCCGGATGCAAAGGCCTTTCTGCGATCACCTGAGGATTTTGAGAGCCCCATATGCGGCAATTCTGTTTATTTACGTAACCACTGAGCAAAAAATGAGCCTCTTCACTAAAGAAAAAATTCGATTTCGAAAAATCGTTATCAATGGCTTCTTGCTCAATCACCCAATTCGCATACATTCTGCGTTGTGTATGGTCTTGAGGCTTAAGTTCTTGAGTGAGTTGGATTTTGTATGGATGGAGATGCAAATCCAAATGCAAAATCCGCCACAATGAGCCGTAAGACAAGCCCAAATGTTGAGCACGTCGAGGAATCGAAAAATTCGGGTCTTCCTCGACACTTTGAGCAACGACAGCGATATTTTCAGCAGAACGAATAATGCGATGATCCACAGGCCTTGCAATATCAATAACTGATCCAATCTCTTCAAATTTTCTCACTGTGTTCGAAATCGTTTGCTGTGTAGGTCGATTATGTTGACCGTAATCGGCTCGTAAAGCCCTAAATGTTGATACTACAGAATCACCATTTTCATAATAAAATTTAATAATTTTATCGCGTTTTTCGACTGTTAAATGATCCATATTTCCAAATGGCAAACCTTCAACTAAAAAAAACACGCTTTGAATGACATTTAATTCTGACAGATGTCAAATAGCAGGGTTATACTTTCCTATCACGAAATGGATAACCCTGTATTACTGATATTAGGATTCTCTAATACCGGGTAATAATTGTTACGCAGGTATCCTGGGTAGCTTAGATTATTTTATGCTCACAATATTCGCAACGTCGCTCAGGCGAATACACCTAAGTATGGGATCAATACGCTACATTAAGAAACAACAACTCACTGCGTACCAACACTATAATGATTAATTTTTACTACCAAACAATTCTTAAATACTAAAAAATTGTTTGCATATTCGTGCGTAAAAAGCAATATTGCAAGTCTGACATTTCGTTAATTATTTCAGGAATGCTAGAACTACTTACACATATAATGTTGCCACCGCGTTGACTATTGACTCAAATTTCTTCACGTGAGTCAATGATCTACGAGGTGATTGAACATAAACTTTTAGTTATGTCACAAAATATTGCGATTGTGGCATCTTGCATTTCTTCAATTAGGTCTCAAGTGCCAGAATCACTTACACATATGAAGCAATTACCGTGCCGAACATTGACACAGATTTACATGAGTCAATGCTCCCAGCGGCAATCGAACATTCTAATTAATATGATATTTTTGTAATTGAAATATTACAATAGATTTTCGGAATTTTGTTGCGGCCGCGGAAGTCACCGCAGTTGCAGACATTAATTTCTAGTAGAGGGGTGAGTAAACCGGTGTGGCATACTGAGGCCGGCTAGCGCTCAGTCGTGTCGTAGGACTTCCGGAACACCCTCTGCTCGTACTGAGCCACCCTACACGTAAAAACTAACACGAATGAAAAGGGCGGGAGAGGAGAAGGTAATTTCAAGAAATGAAAAATCATTACTTTAGCACTTCATGGCTTATTTTTTTTTCAATTTCATCACAAAGCACCAATTTATCAAATAGAAATAAAACAAAAAAATGCAATTCAATAAGCCCATTTTCTTCTTTATCAAATTTTAACTTGATTCGAAAAATATATTATTAATAAATGAAAATTTACTTTCAATTAAATACTACTCCAAGAATTTACACAAAGGAAAAATTAATTGAGGGATGCACGTCGTCATATAATGAGAAAAAACAGAATTCAAAATTACTCACCCTTTTTTTACGGCTGCGGAGCGCTCTGCAACAGAAGGGGAACTGGGCAACTACTAAAATATTGAAAAATTAATAAATTACATCAATTCTTTCATTACTATTGGCTATCGTTAATGGACGATTGATCACGAGCTGTTTTAATTATTAAACTTTCAGAATATTTCCGAATAGATGTCACTCATCTTCTCGTTAACGTATTCATACATTTTCTGACCACGTTTTGGCAATCTTATACGGATTCATCCATTATTTACGAGACGCCCCCGAATCGCAAACCTTATTATTATTATAACTTTATTTAGCAATGAAACATGACAATTCATAAAAACTTAAGACTAATTTTTGCTATGACAACTCCTCAAAAGCAGGGCTTGAGAGAGGAGTTTGGTTTAACAAATTAGTTGCCTACGCAATTTTTGATTTTTTTAATATTATAAAACAGATTAATTCCTTATTCTAATTACGTTACTATTTAGTAGTAATAACACTATTTGAAAATTAAAATTTTCAATTGATATAATTAAATGTTCTTGAAAATTCTTCACCAGACATACTAAGAAGCCATTTTTTGATGTAAAGTTTAAAGACTTCTGATGTATTAGCACATCTGATGAATTCTGGCAACAAGTTGAAGGTTCTTGGGCCAATATATTGAATATATCTTTGTGATTGTGTTTCATTACACGTAGGTACATTGATTTTATAATAATTATATCTAGTATTATAAACATTGCTTGAAACCTGACGGGTTTGCGCTTTAAATGTGTAAATAGCTGCAGATTTGATATATAGTTTTCTTATGTCAAGTACTCCTGTTAAGTTATATAATTCTGATGATGGAAATATTCTAGGTAACTTGAACATTGTCTTGAGTATAGTCTTTTGTGTAACTTCTAAATTTTCTATATGGGTCTTAAATGTACCTCCCCATACCGATATACAGTATTGGATTAGAGATTGAACTAGAGCATAGTAGATTATTTTCAGATGCGGTAGTCAACACATCTCGTAATGAAATAAAGAGAAATATGCACCGTCTGAGTTTTCCATTAATGTATTCAGAATGGGAATTCCATTTGAGGTTATGATCAACTATGACTCCTAGGTACTTTGTTTTCTCAACAAAAACTAAGTCTTGGCACTTACACACTGTATTCCCTTTATTAGTGTTATGGCAGTTCAGTTCGTGCAGTTTAAGAGTCCGGTATGATGGCTGACCCGGAGATGTCAATGAGAAGGTTAACACCTGCGTTTTGCGGGAGTTAAGGTGAAGCCTATGTCTTTGCAACCAGTTATGGATCCGAGTCATTGCAATTTCTGCTATATGCTTAGTTTCGTTCCAAGTTGTTGATTAAACTAATAGGGCAGTGTCATCAGCAAAAGCCACAACCTTGTATTTACTGCTCAATTTTATATTGCAAAGATCGTTTACGTAAATATTGTATAGTAACGGTGATAGCACTGTCCCTTGTGGTAAACCTACTACGCCTTTCGTGCACCAATCGCTTAGCGTACTTAACACTCTGACTCGTTGTCGTCTCAAAGACAAATATGATTTAAGGAGTTTTAAGGGATTGGCTTTTATACCAATTTTTTCTAGTTTTGATATCAAAATTTGATGTGAAATTGTATCAAAAGCTTTTGAAAGATCCATAAAAATTGCCAAAGGTTTGTTATTGGCATCGATTTCTGAGTACAAAATGTCCGTTACTGATAAGACAGCGTCTTCTGTACTCATGCCTTCCCTGAAACCATATTGATGGCGTGATATAATATCATTTTCAGACAAATACTTTGTCAGTCGATTTTTGATACATTTCTCAAAAATTTTAGCTTTTACCGGCAGAAGAGATATTGGTCGATAGTTATTAGTTTCTAGTTTTCCTCTATTTTTATGTACTGGTATAATTATCGCCTTCTTGAAATCAGTTGGAAAGATTCCTTCGACAATGCATTTATTGAATAAAAGGGTGAGCGGTTTGCTGATTTCGTTTTTAGTTCTTCTATATGTTGTAGGAGACAAATCATCCCAACCTGCCGACGTATTTGTGTTCAGAGAGCTGATGATACTTTCAATTTCTATAACCCTGATATTGGATAAGTGAAAATTGCACAACATATCGGAACCATAGGACTTTTTATTTGGTTCGTTCCATGTGGTGTTTACTTCTATATTACCGACTCCTAAAAAAGCATTATTGAACATATTTGCAATATTATATTCATCAGCAATAGAGTTGTTGTCTGTTACACTCATATGGTTCACTATTTCGTGAAGTCCGCTTTGTTTTTCTTTATTATTGGTGTTGGTTTTAACAATTTCCCAAAGTTTTTTGTTGCTATTATTAGCCACTTCGAGTTGTTTTTGATAATAGTTTCTCTTCGTTTATTTTTTTACTTCATTTAATTTATTTCTATATTTTTGTAATATAGGGCTAGTTGCATGTTAAATGGTTGTTTATTTAATTTTTGCTTAATTTTTTCTCTGTTACGAATTGATTTCATGATACCTTGGATTACCCAGGGTTTCAGTGGTTTAAGTTTATTGGGAATATACAGTTTTGTCGAGCAGAGATGAATATTGTCTCTTAATGTAGATAAAAACTTACTCGCTGATATGTTTGCACTATCTTTCGTACAGATAACTTGACTCCAATCTATTTTAGATAATTGACTCCTTAGTTTTTCGTAGCATATTTTAGTTATTTCTGTATTATTAAGTTTAACTTGTTGATTGCTTTGATAATCCGTGTTTTTATTTATCAGTATAGTATAATGATCAGTTATTGAGTTCTGCAAAATAATCGGAACTGTTGCAAGACTATCGAAGTTTTTTTGTCTAATAAGAACATGATCAAGGCACGATTTTTGATTACCATTAACACGAGTGTGTTTGTTTATAAGAGATAAAAACCTAAACTACCTATAGCTGTTAAATATTCGTTTGTGATTCTATTGTGGTCCATAATATCTATATTAATATCAACAACCACTACATCGTAATCACTACGTATGTTGCTATTCGTTCCTAAAATGGAATGAAGCTTCAAAATAAATTCTAAGTCATTAATCGTAGGTGATTTATAAATCGCGTATATTGTGGATGACCTTTGATTTGGCAAATGGATATTAATTTTTAACCCCGTTAATTCCATGCACGTAATTTCTTCGCTTTGAGCAAAGTAAGTATTTTTGACAATGACTATTACACCGTCATTTTTGTTACGGCATAAAATTGTATAAAACATATTGAATTCAGGTAACTCGAAATCCACGAAATCACTTCTTGCACAGTGAATTGCAATTCGTTTCTAAGTAATTTGTTCACCTTCATGCCCGCTAATCACTTTTGGTCATTAATTCCTTTTCAGTTACTTTTCCGCTCTGACACCAGAATCAAGCACAGTTTCCTTTGCTTTTCGCATAGCCACTAGCGAATTGTTATTTTAATTGAATTTAATACCGTCTTTTTATTTCTTTTTCCAGTTCAATCAAATCTTTGTCTTCGTCACCACTGACACACAAACTTTTCTTCTTTATTTCTTCCCTCTTTAGAATCTCAAATGACATCTTCTTTCTCGAATTGTTAATTCCTAAAATCACTTTGCCAAAAAAACGCAAAAACTCCCTTTTCTCTTCAAGACCACATGCCAAACCATTAATTCCGCAAAACACCTCAACAAAACGCAAAACTCTCTTGAAAATACAAAAAAAAAAACAATTATTTTCTCCCCGAATTAAAAATAAATGCACTGCCAAAGGCAATCGCTCTTATTTTACCAAAGTCCAAAACTGACTGCCCTTCCAAATCCAGCATTTCACACCAAGAAAATTAATCGCACAATCCTTCTCATTTCCCATTACCGCTGCCGCAGTTCAATACACTTCGATCCCGCTACGCACACCTCTTTTCCATATCGACAAACGACTACCCAGCCAGTGATAATCAGTGCATTCTGCTTGAGATAAGTGACGTCCGTGCTCTCGGCTTTCTACAACTGGATGGAACATCGGAAGGTTGGACGTCGAAAGGTTTGTCGAGGTGCTCATAGCAGGTGAGCCGCTGCAGGGAGCTTCGGAGGGGACGGAAGAACTGGCAGTTCAAGACGTGGTGAACTCTACTATGAGCATCATTACGACTGCTAGTTACGCTTCTATGCCCCGTCAAAGACCCCGGCACGGCAAGCCCCCAGTGTACTGCTGGTCAACTGAAATCGCTGAAAACGAAGGGAGTGTCTTCCCTGCCCATCCCGTCCGTGTTGACGTTGTCCATGGTGAAACAGCAGTCGAGTGTCCACTCTTCACACAGCCGGAACTGGAGGAGGCGGTCCTCTCATTGAAAATTTGGAAGGCTCCAGGTCCAGATGGTGTTCCGGCTGAGGTGTTTCGGCTCGTCTATCATAATTGTCCTGACTTGCTGCTCAGCACATTCAACGCTTGCCTACGGGACGAGGTTTTCCCGGAAGGTGATGAGGCTCGTGCTGATCAGAAAGGGAAAAGGAAATCCCGAATCGCCGTCTGAACGTGGTCCAAAAGGCAGAGGCATATAGTCGCACCAAGCGATGGATCGCCCTGTTGGCGACACTTGATGTCAGGAACGCCTTCAACTCCGCTAGATGGGTGGATATTCTGGACACGCTGGAAAACTCTTTTCAAGTTCCAGAATATCTAATGCAGCTTTTGAGGAACTACCTAAGGGACAGAAGCCTGCTCTACAACACGACACAGGGCCAACGAAGGATGGAAGTTACATCGGGTGTTGCCCAGGGATCTATCCTTGGTCCGGATCTGTGGAACGTGTCTTACGACGGGCTACTGAGACTTGAGATGCCAGATGAGTCGCGCTTGGTCGGCTATGCAGATGATGTTGCGGCTCTGGTCGCTGGACGCACCGTTGAACGCGCAACTTAGGCTAGGTATGCTAATGCGCCGAGTGAGGGACTGGATGACTGCTCGCGGGCTCAGTTTAGCACTGGAGAAACCCGAAGTGGTCATCTTGACAAAAAAGAGAATCCCAAGAGTAAGGATGATCAGTATTGGAGACATACAAATCGAATCGAAGCCAGCGGTGAAGTACCTGGGGCTACTGATCGACTCGAAGATGATTTTCTCTGAGCAAATCTGGGCAACGGCTGAGAAGGCTTCTTCGGGAATATCGGCTCTGAGTCGACTTATGGCCAACGTAGGGGGACCCAGCCCGTCAAGAAGACGCCTCTTGATGAGTGCTGTAGGGTCAGTCCTACTGTGAGAGGCAGAGGTATGGGGCGACGTTCTCAACAAGGAGGTATACCAAAAACGTTTGGCGCAGGTAAAGAGGAGAGGAGCACTGAGAATTGCATCTTCGTATCCGACAGTCTCCGACTCGGCGGTGAGAGTTATTGTAGGCATGATACCTGTCGCCCTCCTTGCTAGAGAGCGCCGCGCTATTTACCTGCGCCGAAACGGGGATGCGAGGGAGATGGTTGTCCGCGAGGAGAGACAGCGCTCACTCAACGAATGGCAGCAGTTTCAGGTGAATTGCATGAAGGGAAGGTGGACTGCGCGCATCCTCCCGGAAGTAAGACCGTGGCTAAATCGAAGGCATGGTGAGAATGACTTCTATCTAATCCAGCTTTTGAGCGGGCACGGGCGTTTTCAGTCTTACCTGTACAAGATTGGCAAGTCACGGTCCCCCGACTGTTAGTTTTGCCCAGGAGAGGAGGACATGTAAGGGTTTCCTACCTCCGTCTCGTTCGATCGCAATTAGAACCGACCTCTCATCGGTTCGAGACGTGCAGTCTTGGAAGTGACAACGGACTGTACCCTTCAGGTCAACAAGTCCGGTCACACTTAGTCTACTCCGTGGTGGCTGCTTGTAGGCTAGCTAGTTCGGAGAGGAGTTTCGGTCGCGGGTCTTACGCGAGCAGACTAAGTCCGAGTTACGTAACTCAGCCACCGATTCACATGCCCGATTTACAAACGCGTCAACAACTACTCATCCAGAACAGGAAACCTACGTTACGTTAGTTCTGGATGTGATCTCTCCACAGATCTCAATTCAAAACACTACAAAATCTAAAACCATAGGCGCGTTACCGAATCACCGACGCGGTACCAGAAAACAACCTAAACTACCTCAAGTCCTAAATAACCTACTCTAATAAAAAACCGAGCGCAAACAAGGGTACCGCGGACCGTAACCGACTCGAAATCTATCATCCGCAGATTATAAAAACCTAACCCTCTTCAAGACATACTTACCCTCGGTCATCACTTCCGCTGCAAAAGAAAGAGCATGCGGAACGGAAAGGCTTATGGGTCCTTTAGTACTTCATTTTTAATTTTCAAATATTTCATTTACAATAATTAAGCTAAGGTTTTCCTATAAAATAATTTAAATATAAACCTTTGCTCTTCTGATATTTAAAGAAAGGAATATTTTTTTCATATTTTTAACTGTATTCACATATGAGCGTTTTTATTCTTGTAATTCTACTAATTATGGTGAATATAAAACCAAGAGAACTGCCTACACTAAGGTATTTCCCTATGAGCACTGGTGCTTAACTATTTTAAGTTAGAGTAATAATTCTGAAAGCATAGTCTTGACAGACAAATTAGGGATAGAATACAATTTTCAAATAAAGCTCAATATATTAAACTTAACTCACTACACTCAATCCGCTGAGAAAGACAAATTTATTCCCATAAAAAAATTAAAGAAACTCGTGCAACTTTATATATATCTATGTTTATCTATACATGCACTTAAATTATCCTTAAAAAATTCCCTAATATTTATTTAATGGGAAAACGTAACTTTTGCAGTCATTGTACCCGTAAATCATTAGGAGGAAACATATACGCGAATTACTTTAAGCATTTATGCTTTATAAACTGAGGATTTTGTGAATTTAAATATTTCTTTTTTTTTTCTAAACTGAACAAAAATTTATTTCTGTATTTATTATGTCCAGGTGCGTTTAGAAGTTCCAAGTACATTAAACAGAAAATAAATTACTTTTAGGAAATAAGTTTTTTTTTCTTCTAAATTCAGTAAATTTATTTGAAAATAAACACTTTAAAAATCATAGATGGTAAAAAATTGGCTTTAAACTATGAGTTTTTTTAAAATAATAAGTAAATAAACGTACGTGTACGTTTCCTTTTCTTCAGATTTATCTTTGTTAATTTGCAATTATTTTGCATTTGATTTTCATGGTTAGAGTAGTTGTAATTTATTGAGATCCATTATGCATTTGGAAAATACCCAGTAACTTTAAAATCAAATGGTTGTTGTGACAGCATAATCAAAAAATTTATTTTTTTTTCTTCTAACGTCTTTATGTTGTTGAATTTTTTTATGTATTTTAATCTTTTGTATTTTTTTATTGATTTTTTTATTTTTATTATTTTAACCTATGTTCGATTTTTTTTATTTTATTGTTTAGTAAGCAAAGTATTTAATCGTTTCCAAAAAAATATTTCCGCTTTCCATCAATTTCAACGTTATTTTATTTCAAGTCAATATGTTAAGTGAAAATGCAAGCAAGCGCAAGATCAAGCTTTAATTTAGTCATATTATGAAAAAAAGCACACTTTACTCTTTAATGGGCCTTGTTTTCCGTTCAGGTATGAGCTTTTTTACAAACTAGCATAGCAACATATAAAATAAATAACTGCATTTTATATTGGGTACAAATATCTCTTAAAATCTATTTAAAATAAAATTATCAAAAAGGCCTTTTTGATTCACTTTAAATGAACATTTCATATTGTTATTTAGCGATAGTTAATAATCTGTGTTCGCTACGCAGATGTAAATAAGATCGTCTTATTTTGTGCAAGGATCCAACAAGTCTCACAAAATGTTCAATATTTTCTTTCCGTCTCATCACAATGGTTGTAGACTTTTTAGCTTATAAAACATGCATAAACTATTTTTACTTATTTCTTTATATTGGTGTCTTTCCATTCTTAAATACATTCGAACACAAAATTAGTAGTTGCATCGCAACCGAAATAGTTCATTTCTTCTGTAGCTTTATAGAAAATTGCGTCAGAGTAATAATAAACGTATAATATTACAAAATAGTTTAGCACTACCAGTTCTTACACTTAATGGCGAATGAGAAATATTTGATTTAAAATTATCAAAAAAAAAACATGCATTTTGAAAATGTGCACTAAATTGCAATCGAACGTTAACATTCGTCTTTAGATAATGAGAAACCAACATCACGTCTCCTGCTACTAGGCAACGTAATATAGTCCAATCCAAGTAGAAAATCTGTCAATGTGGGTTTCTTTGACGATTTTAAAAAAACGAAAGAAGTTTATCACTGACAGGATAAGCAATGTGATTTCCATCCACGAAAGTGCGGTATTAATCCACTCTTTTCCAACAAACCGATGATCCACATTTTGTTTTGCATATTTCGGTAGTATTGTGAGTATAAAATGCAAACAAAGCCGTGATCGGGTTAATTCATCTTTATCGGAGCAAATTAAAAGCAATTGTTGACCAAACGATGCAAATTGTTTGCCGATGGATCCCAGCCAAACAGCTGATTGAAACAGTAGTTCGAATTCTGGTTGAAACCGGGCAGGGATTGACGGCGAAAGACTCTGCATCGTAGAAAAGAATTTCTCTCGTAAAATCTTTATGATATCCTTGTCAAATTGTATGGCATCAAACTGTTTACACGTGCTACATCACTATTTTGACTATGTCTACTCTAACCTGGAATTAAGTCGCCTGCCTCTTTCACTCTGCTGTATCCGTCACTTGAAACATCTGATGACCGCGTATTCATAGGCCTTGCGGTAGATTGGACATCTATTCCTCCAAGCCGCTCGCCAAGTCCCCCATTTACTACTGTAATGAATTTCTTCTTTCAACTCGAACGCGGAACCGACCTCTCATCGGTTCTAGACGTTAAGTCTGAGTAGTGCCAACGGATGGTACCAACAGGTCAACCAATCCGTGCACCGTAATCCATTCACGCGGTGACTGCTTGTCGGCCAGCTAGTTCGGAGAGGATTTCGGTCGCGGGTCTCCGAATGGATTACGCTCAATTACAATATTTCAGTCACCTGAACTTGCCCGTTTTTCAAACGCGTCAACAATTACTCATCCAGAACGAGAAACCTACATTACGTTAGTTCTGGATGTGATCTATCCACAGATCTCAAATCAAAAACGCTACAAAATCCCATAGGCGCGTTACCGATTCACCGACGCGGTACCGAAAAATATACTACTCGAACTTAAATCGAAGGAAGCTACTCTAAGGAAATGACGAAACAAACAAAGGTACCGCGTACCGCGCGCGACGCGAAACCGACTTCAGCGGATTTGCAGAAACCCTACCCTCGCGACGACATACCTACCATACACTCTCCGTTCCACCTGAAAAAGAAGAGTCACTGAAAAGGAAAGTCGTTAGTTATATTAGCAATTCATGGTACTTTTATTTAGTTCAAAAAAAAATCTATACAATCCCTCCATTAATATTACTATTTTTATCTATCCTGATGCTGATCTGCAAAGTATTTTTTTTTGTTTTTTTTTTTTTTTTTTTTTTTTTTTGATTTTCCTATTATTTTATGCTTTCTATTAAACTAAACAGTTTACATCATTACATTGAAAATTGCTTTAAGTCATAAAAGCATTTAAAAACTATTGTCTTCAAAATTTAAATTATCTATTTGCGCTGAAAACGCAGATTAACAGGCGCAAGTTTCAAAAAGATATGCCAGAAAGTAGAATTTTTACAAATTATTTAATATTCAAAATTCAATCGGATGACCAGCGTACAATTGGGATAAACAATCTTGGGGGCAAATGTCAACTGTTAACTTAGTTATCAATGAAAACTGTCTTCAACCGATACAAACAGTCAAATAAATATCGAGCAAGTGGCAACGCACAATTTAGATAAATCCTAAAGGTAGCAAATAGCGCGCAGTAAAAATCTATTAATCTTGTACGTACACACGCTTACATTCACCGAGGATTTTTAGAGACGAAACCCGTTCAAACAAAGCCAAGTTAAGCTCCAACTGAAATATCGAACTTCTAATCATGTGGGTACTCTATTAACGATTAAATTATATAAAAACAACGATTTCTAACCCATACATCCCGAACTCATTGTCTGTTTTACATATTCAAGTCCCGATTCCTTGGCAAGGCGAAGGAATATAACATACAAACTACATATCAGAGGACAAAAGTATTTGCGATTTGCTGTAGGATTCATTTAAAATCAATTAAGTTACATATTTTTGTACTACCGTGATGAAGCAAATTATTTGTCAGTATGGTAAAATGTTCAATAAATGTTAATGAGGTGTTATCAATAAAAGAGAACAGTGAAAGTAGTTCAAATTGATGCTAACATCTTAACAAAATGCAGAGCAAAAATGTAATATTGTTAATGCATGCATGAGCTATCCAACAATTATTTCATAAACGATATTTTCAGCAAGAGGTCATATTGAAATTTGGAAGATCACTGCCGAAGTATAATCTATTTGCGAATTTGTTAAGTATTTGGGAGCGCAACACCAAAATGTACGAGTATGCCTTGAAGGCTAAAAATATCTTCACTGTAATATTAACCGACCATCACCGTTTATTCTAATGCACGACTGGGCTGATCAATGAAATGCCTGCCTCAAAACGTTAGTATCCGAATCAATTTGTTTATTTATGCTGACAAATAATATATTTTTATCTATTTTCTAGGTTCCTAACAACGTCATGACGGTAAAGGAACTTCCCGTTATTCTTCTTACCAGAAGTATCTCTGCACGATATACATTTCAACGTATTCGAGAGTATTATCATAGATCGACAGGTGATTGTTTCCACGTTACTACCAAATACAATAATTTATTTGGAAACTAGACACGTTCACTATTCAGCTATGCAATCGTCAAATCTTGTCGTTTATGTAATAAAATTAAATTCGTGTAAATTAGACTAGTTTTCATTAGATACTGATCCTTTCTTATCCTTGTTCCTAATTGTGATGTTCGTTTGACTTGATTCGCCACTGTTTACTTTACAATATATATTTACAAATCTTTTGCAAACAAAATTTGGTCAGCCAAAATGAATCTCTTAGCAACTAAATTGACATGGTTCCAAATAGTCGCATACTTAAGAATCGTTTAAAATGACATGCGTATTAAGGTATTCTAAAGGTAGACAAGAATATATAGTAGTTAATATAATTGAAGCCTGAGATTAACTTTATAGCTTCAGCTGCGTTAATTTAAATTCAACTTTAGACTTAATCAATTAGGGAAAACGTTTGTCACTATCTTTCTACTTTTTCGTCGGTGATTCTGGCCGAGTCACTTTAAAGCAAATTCTATTAAAATGTACGCACATTTGTTGAACGACTCTCATACCGTAATGACAATGGGCTACGGTAGTTGTGATACCCAACATGTACAGTATCAAACGCTCTAAAATTGGAACGTACATACCAAATAAAATACTGATTACATAAATAGGTGTCATCCAATGAAATGCTTCACATCGAGTATTAGACATTTGCGCGACAATGAGTCGACACTTGTATTTATTGAATCCGGACAAGTGTTCATTCGTCAGATACTCGTTGTTGCAAACTGCATTCGCTCCGCCGGACATAATCCGAGGTCTAATTCGGTGGTAAATTTAGTCGGCTGCCAATGTCTTCTCGGAAGCGGCTATCTGAAATTGATTAGTCTCTGAAGCACTCGCTCACTAAAATTTGTTTTCAAGCGCAATTGCAATCTAGCTACTGACTTATGTAATAACCTTTTCTATTTAGTTATTAACTAAACTAACCTCTTTCCTAATTTTTCTGCTCCGGTGAATGTCACTGCCTCACGAATAACGTTTTCCCAAAAACACCTTAAGCACACCACGCGTTTCTTCATAGATTAACAGGGAATACGTTTCACTCCACCACGTCGCGCCAAACGACGTATAGCTGGTTTTGTAATACCTTCGATATTATCACGAAGAACTTTATGATGACGTTTAGCGCCTCCATGTGCTGTCGAAATTTCCGGTTGTCACCTCGGACAAAACATATGTGCGTGGAATGGCACTTCATATGGCGGAAATGTGCTTCTTCAGATGTCGCCAGTGGCATAGTTTTCTCGATGGCCACGGTGGAGGGGCATTTCCAGATGTGTATGTCTCGAAATGTGCCGGGGTTGGATTAATTCTATATTTCGAATATTTATATCCACGGATATAAATATTTGGACAGAAAAAAAATATTTTCTGCACAACGATATCCGCACAACAGATGAAGTCCGCTGGCACTTCGAGGACATATCCATCTGGCAGGTTACAAGGGTTCGGGATCGGAATCACTTCGATTCCTGGGCGCAGGCGTCACATTACACATTCCCCCCCCCAAAATCGAAGTAATTACGATCCCGTCTCCTTGGTAACAGGTCTTGGTTAGGGACGTGGCGGGTCGAAGATCCGTTTCGAAGGATAGGCTACAACCCTGTTCGTGAAGACTCGACAGTGACTATATAGTAGGAAGTCAGGTGTTATTCGGAGGCCTTCGTCTAGGCAGAGATTTGGGATAAGCCAAGGTTTCTCGTGGGAATTAGTTGCACTTCATCGTCTAAGGTCTTTTGCGTGGTAAATTCCCAGGGTCTTACCAGTCATGTCCGCGATGAGGTATCGGGTGGGGCTTATGACTTGCATGAATCGACACTTCACGAATTTCTTGTCTAGTTTGGCATTGTAATGGCGGGTGGCATCGCTCTGTCGGAAGTTTCGACGATATATTTCGTCGCCGGCCTTAAAGCCAGAAGGATGAGATCGCAAGTTGTACCGCTCCTCTCCCATCCGTCTACTTTCTTCAATCTTCTCCCGCAGTTGATCTCGCAGAAGTTGGAGCTTTTCGTGCGGTTCTAGAACCACGATTGGGTCCTCTAGCGATTTCAGCTGCCGCAATAGCCGGTAAGCGCTCCCATGACAGATCATATACTGGCCGAACACTGCAAAATACGGCGAAATGCCGGTCGTGGCGTGGTACGACGAGCGCAGTGCACTAGTGATGGCGGACAATTTGCGATCCCAGTCCCTCTGATTCGGGTGGACATAGGCGCGAATGGCCGCTATGAGCGTACGATTCAGTCGTTCGGATGCGTTGGCTTGTGGTGAATAGACGGCAGTTCGTTGGTGGATGATGCCGTATTTGGACATTAGGTCTCGGAACTTGCTGGAGGTGAACTGGACCCCATTGTCGGAGACAAGTTTCTCCGGAACTCCAAACATGTGAAAGACTCGGGTCTCCAAAAAGCTGGTTATTGGTCCAGTGTGCATGTTACGTAGTGGCTCTATGATAGGGAATTTGGAGAGCTGGTCCAGGACCACGACAGCTCCCGTGTGACCAGAAGCAGATCGAGGGTAAGGACCGATAAGATCAATGTACAAGCGCTGGAACACGCGTTCAGGGACCTCAACCTTACCCATGGGTGGCCGAAGAATGGTGTTGGGCGCTTTAGTGCACTTGCATAGCTCACAAGAGGCTACGTACGCTTTTATCTGTTGTGCCATCTTAGGCCAAAAGAAACAGGTTTTCAACCGCCTAAGTGTACGACCGTATCCGCCGTGCGCACTTGATGGGTGGTCATGAGCCCGTCTGATAAGATCAGTGGTTAATTCTTCGGGCACCCACAACTTCCACTGTTCTTCTTCTTGTATGGGGTCTCCGGATGCGTGTCCCATCCGTTTGTAAATGAATCCATCCGTCAACCGCAGTTCAGGAAGCTGGGACAGTTGATTCTGGATAGTGTGAATCAGTTGGGTGTAGCTGGCTGACTTGAAGGCAGGATGGTCCAAATCGATCAATTGGGGGCTGTCGTCCTCTTGGACCAACTCGGCTCCTTCAGGGGCGAACATTCTGGATAGGGTGTCGGGGACTACATGCTGGCTTCCTTTTCGGTGGCGAATTGTGAAGTCAAAGGCCTGTAGTTTCAGTGCCCACCTGGCCAATCTGCCGTTGAGATCAGTCTGGCTCATTAGCCATTTCAGAGAAGCGTGATCCGTAACGATTTCAAAGGTGTGTCCCTCCACATAGGCTCGGAAGCGTTTCACTGCCAACACCGCGGCTAGACATTCTTGCTCGGAGACCGTGTAATTTCGCTGGGCTGGGTTCAGCTTGTGAGACATGAAGGCTATAGGTCTCTCCTCGCCGTCTTGTGCAACCTGGACTAAGACTGCTCCCACCCCATGTTGACTCGCGTCACAATGGATTGAGAACGGTTTGTCAAAGTCCGGGCTGTGCAGTACGGGGGCCGTAGTCAGACTCTTCTTTAGCTCTTCAAAGGCTCGCAAGCTGGGCTCTTCCCAGACGAATTTACGTCCCTTACGCAGCATGTCGGTCAAAGGAGTGGTAATGGTGGCATAGTCACGTACAAAACGCTGGTACCATCCGCATAAGCCTAAGAATCGGCGTAACTGTTTGGTGGTCTTGGGTAATGGAAAAACGTCAATCGCTTGAGTCTTTTCCGGATCGGTCTTGATATGCCCATGCCCAATGATGTGACCTAAATACTTCACCTCCGTCATCACGAACTGGCTCTTCCTTATGTTGATGGTTAATCTTGCCCTCCGGATGTGTAGAGCCACCTCCTGAAGCAGGTCGATGTGTTCGTCAAAGGTCTCGGTTATAAGCAGCAGATCGTCCAAGTAAACGAAAACTTGGTGCCGCAAATGAGGTGGTATCACCTTATCCATAAGGCGCGTCATCGTTTGGGGGGCATTACACAATCCGAATGGCATGGTCACGAATTGATATAGGGGCCGACCTGGGACTGTGAAGGCTGTTTTCTCCTTTGAACCGGGGTCTAAAGGAATTTGCCAGAAGGCGTCCTTGAGGTCTAAGCTCGTGATGAAATGGGCTTTAGGCAATCGACTCAAAATGCCTTCGATCAACGGTAGAGGATATGCGTCCTTGACTGTGACGGCGTTCAAGCGTCTGGCATCTAAGCATAACCGGACCTTGTTCGGCTTGACAACTAAGGTGACTGGGGAAGCCCACGCGCTCTGTGATTCTTCGATTACGCCTAATGATAGCATTCGATCCACTTCGGCATATAACGATTTTTCCTTCGCCGGAGATATGGCGAAATGTCTCTGTTTTATGGGTTTAGCGTCCCCCACATCTATAGTGTGGAACACCAGGGCAGTCCGCCCGAGACCTTCTTTCTCGTGCGATGGAAAAGCCGATATAGCCGAGTCGAGACGCAGTTGCTGAGTTACATCCAGTGTATGCCGTAGTAAGTTAGTGGGTTGAGATTGGTCAGGAACGGTGGTGACGGACTCCAGGATCGAACTGGAAAATAGTGCCGGGGCCAAGTTAAATTTTCGAACGAAATCCACTCCTAAATAAAGATTCTGGGTTAACTGAGGTATGATGAAAAATTCCATAGGTTTAGTTACCCCTTTAAAGGTGACATCCGTCATAATTTTTCCCACTACAGAGTGACGAGTTCCGTCTGCCGTGCTTAACCAGGAGGTGAAATGACGGATTTGGTCCGCGTGCTTTGCCAGTACCTCCCCTGCAAACTCGGCAGAGATGCAATTCACACTGGCTCCCGTATCGACTAAGCCTGATACTCGTTTTTGCAGGAGGTGTACTGACGCATATGGCCGAACATCATCCCTCAATAATTCGTCTAAGTATATGTCCTTCAACACTTTCCTCGACTGCCTGACTTTTCTCCAGAAGCTCCGCATCCGACGCGTGGCTCGCTTGCTTCGCGGTGGGACATTTGTGGCCAATTCCTCATGGAAGATGCGCTGTCGAGTAGCCAAATAATTCCGCAACCTGACATGAAAAGGTTTTACATGCCAAGGAACCTTCGTCTCGCTATCATTTCCCTGCGCATTGGCCTCGGCGAAGGACGGCGTCGGTTGTGGAACTTCGGGAGAACTGTGTTTAGCGGTGCGAGTCAGCAGAGTTGGAGTCATGTTGGGAGCTGGGTCATAGCTGGTGATGGGGTCTGGATTGGTTCGTCCGGGGTCTAGGAGTGCCGACGGGTGGTCGCGGCACTCGGTGGCAAGTTTTTTCGCCCTTTGCAATTTGCACAGTCAGGTGCGTATGTGTCGGCCTTCCCGCAGCGGTAGCAGAAAAGCGTCGGCTCCGCTGGACATGCGTAGAACCGATGTCCCGGTTGTCGGCAGTTCCAACAGACCGTCGGGCTTGTAAGTGCTTCAAGGGAGGGTCGATCAATCAATGCTGGGTCCTCAAGCTCCGGTGGTGCTCCGCTCCTCGGTACTGGTACTGGATCAGCAAGCAGGTGGTCTGCTGCCATCAACTCCGCGGTGTGATGATTTCGGGGATTTGGTCCCGTTATGCGAGGTTGTGGGCGGAAGGTACCTCGTCGCTCATCCAAGTGTTCTTGTCTACGCGCATGGAGGCGCAATCCCTGTATGGTGTTGATGGGAAAATGTAGCAGGCTGTTCTGGAGATCCCAGCGCATGTTCTCTCTGATAATTTCTACTAATTCGTCCTCGGGCATGGTATTTCGCAGGCGAGTGCTCAATCTCACTATACTGGTGTAGTACTGGTCGAACGGTTCGTGAGCGCCTTGTTTCCGTTTCTTTATTTGCTCTCTTAGCTCTCTCTCAGTGAAGCCATCCTCAAATCGATTGCGGAAGGCTGCACTGAAAGAGTGCCAAGTGGGACGTGGCGTTGACTCTTTAAAGCTCCAGTACCAGTCGGCAGCGTCGCCGCTGAACAAAAGATGTGCATGCCGGAGGAAGGCCGAAGAATCCCCTCCCAGGGTGCTGGATATCAACGCCTGAATCCGGAAAAGGAACCGGTCCGCCGATATCATATCGTTGAACCCTGTAAAGTTCAGGCGCCAACTCTCCATGATACGAGGCGTTGGGTCTCGGAAAAGTGTCAATGCGTTCCCGGGGGGAATCACATCCTCTACTGACCTGTTGTACTGAACTGCCTCGGGGGCTGGAGGTACCAACGGAGGTCCGGTACTGTGTCGCGGTCTGTATTCGGGAGCTCTGGGATCCATTCCCGAGTTCCTTGGAGGTGGGACCCATTGCTCGGATTGTCGGGAGTGGGGCATCACCACACTGGGATTTGGCTCCCAGCCAAGCGGAGTTCTCACGCGGCTGGGTGGTTGGCTCAACGGGAGATTCTGGATCTTTCCCTCCAGGTTGCCAATCCTCTCCGACATATCCCTCATCAACGCCACGAGGGTGTCAATGGAGTGGGCGGAAGGCATGGTTGTCACCTCGGACACGACACTCGCCGCCGGAACTTCACCGCCTACTGCTCCTTGCAGGTCTAAGAGTGGTTGTGACGGTTCGGCTTCTGGAGCTCCTTTCGCCACTGCTCCACGCGTCGGTAGGGGCGTTCCGATGGGGACGTCTAGGGCGGTCCGCTCGATGGGTCGCCGACATAATGGGCAACTCTCTGACGTGAGGAGGAGCTGTTGTACACAGGCACGATGGAATAGATGTCCACAATCCAATCGCACGCTGTGTACGCCCTCCACTACGTCCTCGAAACAGATTCCACAGTTCGCGGGTTGGACCGCTTTGGACCGGGTCCACCGCTTTTCTGGGGTCCGCTTCGTTGCCATTTTCGTTCAATCTGGTGGGTTTATTATGGGTGGTTGCTAGTATGAAATGCGAGGAAGAAAAAAAAAATTATAAAATATAAAATATACTTATTCCTACTAAAGTTTATAGAATAATAAAAGATTTTAAATATTATCACTAAATTAGTGGCCGTTAGTGGCGAGCTAATAATAGAGACTGGGGAAAAAAAAATTGTTTAAGACACACTTTCCTTTCCAGTGGTCGACCTCTTCAGCGGGAAATGAGAGTGCGTGGTAATCTGCCGAAGAAAGGGTGCTTCGGTCGATTTACGAAATTGAACCCCATACCCACATACATTACAAAAAACCGTCTCTAAACTACGTTAAAGTGACTCGACGAGACAAGTGGTAGAGCTACCGTAACGACTTTGTACGCGGTCAAAATTCCCGACGCGTAGAAGCATTCCGGGCTTCGCCACTCCAGCATACGCCATCGAACGTTGAACCGATACCACTCGTCTAACACGCATAAGAAATAGTTAGAATCCTTCCGCGACATAAAGGCAAGGTAGCCTTCTATTTTCTTGAGAGTCCATGCTGATAGGTAAACCCATCAGACTGGCAGTTCCATCAAGAAAATAGAAGGTCCTTACAGGGGTTAACCTGGGACAACACATCGGAAGGATTCTGTCGCGAAAGCAAAATCAAACAAAGGAGAGCGGAAGCTACAACTCACGTGAAGCGACTGCGAGTGTGTATCACACAACTCCACTGCTCCTGTTAGTGGGACTCGAGTACCAAAGTACCTTACATCCTCCGTAAAGGACCAACTCGTCAGAAGACGCGAAGTTCTTTCCCCCTTAGGATGTTTTTTGGGCCCCACGTTGGGCGCCATTTGTAATGAATTTCTTCTTTCAACTCGAACGCGGAACCGACCTCTCATCGGTTCTAGACGTTAAGTCTGAGTAGTGCCAACGGATGGTACCAACAGGTCAACCAATCCGTGCACCGTAATCCATTCACGCGGTGACTGCTTGTCGGCCAGCTAGTTCGGAGAGGATTTCGGTCGCGGGTCTCCGAATGGATTACGCTCAATTACAATATTTCAGTCACCTGAACTTGCCCGTTTTTCAAACGCGTCAACAATTACTCATCCAGAACGAGAAACCTACATTACGTTAGTTCTGGATGTGATCTATCCACAGATCTCAAATCAAAAACGCTACAAAATCCCATAGGCGCGTTACCGATTCACCGACGCGGTACCGAAAAATATACTACTCGAACTTAAATCGAAGGAAGCTACTCTAAGGAAATGACGAAACAAACAAAGGTACCGCGTACCGCGCGCGACGCGAAACCGACTTCAGCGGATTTGCAGAAACCCTACCCTCGCGACGACATACCTACCATACACTCTCCGTTCCACCTGAAAAAGAAGAGTCACTGAAAAGGAAAGTCGTTAGTTATATTAGCAATTCATGGTACTTTTATTTAGTTCAAAAAAAAATCTATACAATCCCTCCATTAATATTACTATTTTTATCTATCCTGATGCTGATCTGCAAAGTATTTTTTTTTGTTTTTTTTTTTTTTTTTTTTTTTTTTGATTTTCCTATTATTTTATGCTTTCTATTAAACTAAACAGTTTACATCATTACATTGAAAATTGCTTTAAGTCATAAAAGCATTTAAAAACTATTGTCTTCAAAATTTAAATTATCTATTTGCGCTGAAAACGCAGATTAACAGGCGCAAGTTTCAAAAAGATATGCCAGAAAGTAGAATTTTTACAAATTATTTAATATTCAAAATTCAATCGGATGACCAGCGTACAATTGGGATAAACAATCTTGGGGGCAAATGTCAACTGTTAACTTAGTTATCAATGAAAACTGTCTTCAACCGATACAAACAGTCAAATAAATATCGAGCAAGTGGCAACGCACAATTTAGATAAATCCTAAAGGTAGCAAATAGCGCGCAGTAAAAATCTATTAATCTTGTACGTACACACGCTTACATTCACCGAGGATTTTTAGAGACGAAACCCGTTCAAACAAAGCCAAGTTAAGCTCCAACTGAAATATCGAACTTCTAATCATGTGGGTACTCTATTAACGATTAAATTATATAAAAACAACGATTTCTAACCCATACATCCCGAACTCATTGTCTGTTTTACATATTCAAGTCCCGATTCCTTGGCAAGGCGAAGGAATATAACATACAAACTACATATCAGAGGACAAAAGTATTTGCGATTTGCTGTAGGATTCATTTAAAATCAATTAAGTTACATATTTTTGTACTACCGTGATGAAGCAAATTATTTGTCAGTATGGTAAAATGTTCAATAAATGTTAATGAGGTGTTATCAATAAAAGAGAACAGTGAAAGTAGTTCAAATTGATGCTAACATCTTAACAAAATGCAGAGCAAAAATGTAATATTGTTAATGCATGCATGAGCTATCCAACAATTATTTCATAAACGATATTTTCAGCAAGAGGTCATATTGAAATTTGGAAGATCACTGCCGAAGTATAATCTATTTGCGAATTTGTTAAGTATTTGGGAGCGCAACACCAAAATGTACGAGTATGCCTTGAAGGCTAAAAATATCTTCACTGTAATATTAACCGACCATCACCGTTTATTCTAATGCACGACTGGGCTGATCAATGAAATGCCTGCCTCAAAACGTTAGTATCCGAATCAATTTGTTTATTTATGCTGACAAATAATATATTTTTATCTATTTTCTAGGTTCCTAACAACGTCATGACGGTAAAGGAACTTCCCGTTATTCTTCTTACCAGAAGTATCTCTGCACGATATACATTTCAACGTATTCGAGAGTATTATCATAGATCGACAGGTGATTGTTTCCACGTTACTACCAAATACAATAATTTATTTGGAAACTAGACACGTTCACTATTCAGCTATGCAATCGTCAAATCTTGTCGTTTATGTAATAAAATTAAATTCGTGTAAATTAGACTAGTTTTCATTAGATACTGATCCTTTCTTATCCTTGTTCCTAATTGTGATGTTCGTTTGACTTGATTCGCCACTGTTTACTTTACAATATATATTTACAAATCTTTTGCAAACAAAATTTGGTCAGCCAAAATGAATCTCTTAGCAACTAAATTGACATGGTTCCAAATAGTCGCATACTTAAGAATCGTTTAAAATGACATGCGTATTAAGGTATTCTAAAGGTAGACAAGAATATATAGTAGTTAATATAATTGAAGCCTGAGATTAACTTTATAGCTTCAGCTGCGTTAATTTAAATTCAACTTTAGACTTAATCAATTAGGGAAAACGTTTGTCACTATCTTTCTACTTTTTCGTCGGTGATTCTGGCCGAGTCACTTTAAAGCAAATTCTATTAAAATGTACGCACATTTGTTGAACGACTCTCATACCGTAATGACAATGGGCTACGGTAGTTGTGATACCCAACATGTACAGTATCAAACGCTCTAAAATTGGAACGTACATACCAAATAAAATACTGATTACATAAATAGGTGTCATCCAATGAAATGCTTCACATCGAGTATTAGACATTTGCGCGACAATGAGTCGACACTTGTATTTATTGAATCCGGACAAGTGTTCATTCGTCAGATACTCGTTGTTGCAAACTGCATTCGCTCCGCCGGACATAATCCGAGGTCTAATTCGGTGGTAAATTTAGTCGGCTGCCAATGTCTTCTCGGAAGCGGCTATCTGAAATTGATTAGTCTCTGAAGCACTCGCTCACTAAAATTTGTTTTCAAGCGCAATTGCAATCTAGCTACTGACTTATGTAATAACCTTTTCTATTTAGTTATTAACTAAACTAACCTCTTTCCTAATTTTTCTGCTCCGGTGAATGTCACTGCCTCACGAATAACGTTTTCCCAAAAACACCTTAAGCACACCACGCGTTTCTTCATAGATTAACAGGGAATACGTTTCACTCCACCACGTCGCGCCAAACGACGTATAGCTGGTTTTGTAATACCTTCGATATTATCACGAAGAACTTTATGATGACGTTTAGCGCCTCCATGTGCTGTCGAAATTTCCGGTTGTCACCTCGGACAAAACATATGTGCGTGGAATGGCACTTCATATGGCGGAAATGTGCTTCTTCAGATGTCGCCAGTGGCATAGTTTTCTCGATGGCCACGGTGGAGGGGCATTTCCAGATGTGTATGTCTCGAAATGTGCCGGGGTTGGATTAATTCTATATTTCGAATATTTATATCCACGGATATAAATATTTGGACAGAAAAAAAATATTTTCTGCACAACGATATCCGCACAACAGATGAAGTCCGCTGGCACTTCGAGGACATATCCATCTGGCAGGTTACAAGGGTTCGGGATCGGAATCACTTCGATTCCTGGGCGCAGGCGTCACATTACACTACCTCCTCCTGTAGATAAATTTATTTTGCGTTATATATTCACGCCACGTTAATTTTCTTCGGACTTGCCGCTAATCCGCTACCCTCGCGAGACTTCTCACTCAACGGACAGTTAACCGCGAACACCTTCTGCCTCTTTGACATTTGGATGGCAGCTGTGGGAGGCATTGCCAGATAGGTATGCTTCGAAATGTATCAGAGTTTTACTTCAGCGGCTCACATTGACAGAATATATTTCTCCACAAATATAAATATTTGAAGAAAAATATTTTCGGCGCAATGATGGCGGCACGAAAGATAAAGTCTGCTTGCATTTCGAAGTCATACATATCTGGCCAGGTGCCAGGGATCGGAATCACTCCGATTCCCGGGCGTAGGCGTCACATTACACATCCCTCCCCCCCAAAATCGAAGTAATTCCGATCCCGACTCCTATGTAAAAGGTCTTGGTAAGGGCCGTGGCGGGTTGAAGGTCGATTTCGAGGAATAGGCTACAACAATTTCAGTGAAGACTCGACAGTGACTATACAGTAGGGAGCCAGGTGTTACTCGGAAGTCTTCGTCCAGGCAGAAATTTAGATAAGCCATAGTTTTTCGCGTGAAATCGTTGAACTTCACCGTCTAAGGTCTTTTGCGTGGTAAATTCCCAGGGTTTTACCAGCCATGTCCGCGACGAGGTATCGTGTGGGGCTTATTACTTGTAGGACTCGACACATCACGAATTTCTTGTCTAGTTTGGCATTGTAATGTCGGGTGGGATCGCTCTGCCGGAAGTTTCGACGGTATATTTTGTCGCCTGCCTTAAAGCCAGAAGGATGGGATCGCAAATTGTACCGCTCCTCTCCCATCCGTCTACTTTCTTCAATCTTCTCCCGCAGTGGATCTCGCAGAAGTTGGAGCTTTTCGTGCGGTTCCAGAACCACGATTGGGTCCTCTAGCGATTTCAGCTGCCGCAATAGCCGGTAAGCGCTTCCATGATTGATCATGTACTGGCCAAACAATGCGAAATACGGCGAAATGCCGGTTGTGGCGTGGTACGACGAGCGCAGAGCACTAGTGATGGCGGACAACTTGCGATCCCAGTCCTTCTGATTCGGATGGACATAGGCGCGAATGGCCGCTATGAGCGTATGGTTTAGTCGTTCGGATGCGTTGGCTTGTGGTGAATAGACGGCGGTTCGTTGGTGGATGATGCCGTATTTGGGCATTAGGTCTCGGAACTTGCTTGAGGTGAACTGGACCCCATTGTCGGAGACAAGTTTCTCCGGAACTCCAAACATGTGAAAGACTCGGTTCTCCAAGAAGCTGAGTATAGGTCCAGTGTGCATGTTACGTAGTGGTTCTATGATAGGGAATTTAGAGAGCTGGTCCAGGACCACGACAGCTCCCGTGTGACCAGAAGCAGATCGAGGGTAAGGACCGAGAAGATCAATGTACAAGCGCTGGAACACACGTTCGGGGACCTCAACCTTACCCATGGGAGGCCGAAGAATGGTGTTGGGCGCTTTAGTGCACTTGCATAGCTCACAGGAGGCTACGTACGCTTTTACCTGTTGCGCCATCTTAGGCCAAAAGAAACAGGTTTTCAACCGCCTAAGTGTACGACCGTATCCGCCGTGCGCACTTGATGGGTGGTCATGAGCCCGTCTGATAAGATCAGTGGTTAATTCTTCGGGCACCCACAACTTCCACTGTTCTTCTTCTTGTATGGGATCTCCGGATGCGTGTCCCATCCGCTTACATATAAATCCATCCGTCACCCGCAGTTCAGGAAGCTGGGACAGTTGATTCTGGATAGTGTGAATCAGTTGGGTGTAGCTGGTTGACTTGAAGGCAGGATGGTCCAGATCGATCAATTGGGGGCTGTCATCCTCCTGGACCAACTCGGCTCCTTCAGGAGCGAACATTCTGGATAGGGTGTCAGGGACTACATGCTGGCTTCCTTTTCGGTGGCGAATTGTTGAGTCAAATGCCTGTAATTTCAGTGCCCACCTGGCCAATCTGCCGTTGAGATCAGTCAGGCTCATCAGCCATTTCAGAAAAGCGTGGTCCGTAACGATTTCAAAGGTGTGTCCCTCCACATAGGCTCGGAAGCGTTTCACTGCCAACACCGCAGCTAGACATTCCTGCTCGGAGACCGTGTAATTTCGCTGGGCTGGGTTCAACTTGTGAGACATGAAGGCTATCGGGGTCTCCTCGCCGTCGTGCGTAACCTAAACTAAGACGGCCCCCACTCCATGTTGACTCGCGTCGCATTGGAGGGAGAACGGTCTATCAAAGTCAGGGCTGTGCAATACGGGAGCGGTGGTTAGCTTCTTCTTGAGTTCTTCAAAGGCTCGCAAGCTGTTCTCTTCCCAGACGAACTTACGTCCCTTTCGCAGCATGTTTGTCAGAGGTGTGGTGATGGTGGCATAATCCCGCACGAAGCGTTGGTACCATCCACATAATCCTAAGAATCGACGCAGCTGTTTGGTGGTTTGTGGTAGAGGAAAATTGTCAATTGCCATAGTCTTTTCCGGGTCCGTTCTGATGTTGCCATGGCCAATGATGTGACCCAGGTACTTAACCTCCGTCATTACAAACGGACTCTTCTGTATATTGATGGTTAAACCAGCCTTCCGAATTTGCAAGGCTACTTCCTGGAGCAGGCAGATGTGTTCGTCAAAGGTCTCGGTTATGAGCAGTAGGTCATCTAAGTAGACGAAAACCTGATGTCGTAAATGCGGTGGTATCACCTTATCCATAAGGCGCGTCATCGTTTGAGGGGCATTACATAACCCAAATGGCATGGTCACGAAGTGATACAGTGGCCGACCGGGGACCGTGAAAGCTGTTTTCTCTTTGGATTCAGGATCTAATAGAATTTGCCAAAAAGCGTCTTTGAGGTCCAGACTGGTAATGTAATGGGCCTTCGGTAATCGACTCAGTATGCCTTCAATTAAAGGTAGAGGGTATGCGTCCTTGACTGTGACGGCATTCAAACGTCTTGCGTCCAAACATAATCTGACCTTTTTCGGTTTAACGACTAAAGTGACTGGGGAGGACCATGCACTCTGTGATTCTTCGATCACGCCTAGTGCTAACATCCGATCAACTTCGGCATATAACGACTTTTCCTTCGCCGGAGATATGGCGAAATGCCTCTGTTTTATGGGTTTTGCTTCACCTACGTCTATGGCGTGCGACACCAGGGTTGTCCTGCCAAGACCTTCCTTCTCATGCGATGGAAAAGCCGATATAGCCGAGTCCAATCGCAGCTATTGATGTGCATTCAGAGCATGTCTCAGTGTGTGAGAAGTGTTGGTCGCATCATGGACTGTGTCGATAGTTTCGAGTGTCGGACCGGGAAATAGTGCCGGGGCTAAATTAAATTTCCGGACGAAGTCCACTCCTAAGTAAAGATCCTGTGTGAGCTGAGGTATTATGAAGAATCCCAGAGATTTTGACACGCTCTTGAAAGTAACCTTCGTCGTAATTCGTCCTCTTACGGAGTGACGGGTTCCATCTGCTGTTCGTAACCAGGTGGTAAAATGCTGAATTTGATTGGCGTGGGACGTCAGAATCTCTTCCGCAAAATTGCCGGATATGCAGTTCACACTGGCTCCAGTATCAACTAGGCCCATCAGTCGCCTCTGTAGAAGGTATACTGACGCATAGGGCCTAACGTCATCTTCTATCAATTCGTCCAAATGTATTGCTCGTAAGGCCTTCCTGGATTGCCTGACCCTTCTCCAGAAGCTCCGCATCTGACGTGTGGATCGCTTTCTTCTGGGACGAGGTGCCGTAAAAATCTCCTCACTGAAGATACGCTGACGCGTAGCTAGATAGTCACGCAGTCTGATATGGAAGGGCTTGCGATGCCAAGGAATGTTTGACTCGCCCCCATTATTGTTTTCGTCCTGCTCGACAACGTGTGATGCCGGTGGCGGAACTTCCGGAGTAGTGTCTTTGGCGGTGTGAGTCAGTAAGGTTGGGGTCGGGTCTGGAGTTTGGTCGCAGCTAGCAACCGGTTCCGGGTCAATTTGTTCAGAACTTACGAGTGTCGACGGGTGGTAGCGGCACTCGCTGGCAAGTTTTTTCGTTGTTTGCAATCGGAGCAATCCGTTGCATAAGTGTCAGCTTTACCGCATCGGAAGCAAAAAAGAGTCAGCTCCACCGGACAAACAGCGAACCGATGTCCCGGTTGCTTGCAGTTCCAACAAGTCGTCGGACTGGTGAGCGCTTCGATGCTTGGTGGTTTAATTTCAAGCCTTGGTTCCGGAGTGCCGGAAACGCCAGTACGCATAACTAGAGCGGCTTCGTAGGACGGATCATCCTCGATCGAAAGTTCTGCATGGTGTCTGCGGTGAGCATCAGTTGGAATAGGAGTTGCTCGGAACATCCTCCGTCTCTCTTCGTGTCGTTCTTCCCTCCGGACATGCCTGCGCAGCGATTGGATGTCGTGGATTGGTACGTGTAGTAGTCGTGTCTGCAACTCCCAGCGCAAATTTTCACGTAAGCTCTCCACCAACTCCTCTTCACACATTGGTGTCCTTAAACGCGACACGAGTCGTAGCATGCTGTCGTGAAATTGGTCAAATGTCTCTTGAGGTCCTTGCTTTCGTTTCCCAATTAACTCCAGTAGGTCTCGTTCGGTTAAACCGTCATCAAAATGATCACAGAACGCCCGGGAAAAGGAGTTCCAGTCCGGAAGAGGCACAGACTCCTTATAACGCCAGTACCATTCTGTGGCTTCTCCACTGAACAGAAGGTGTGCGTGGCGCAAGAATGCATGGAAATTCCCCCCTAGGGTACTCATCACTAGTGAGTGCACTCTGAAGAGGAAACGTTCTACCGGAGTGGAGGCATTGAATCCGGAGAATTTCAAGTGCCAACTCTCCATTATCCGTGGTGTTGGATCTTGAGGTGGTAGTGACATGTTCTGTGGCTGGGTTTCCAGTCCTGACTGACGTAGAGGTAACCTAGTACTGAACCTTGGTCTATATTCGGGAGCACTTGGATCCATTCCTAGACTTGGTCGTGGAGGAATTCCCTCATCGAGTGGTCTAACGAGGTCGTTGTCGCGCCGTCGGGTCGGTTCCCAGACTGCTGGCTGAGATTCCGACTGGATGGACTGGTTGGCTTGTAGGGTCTGGATGCTTTGTTCCATTTTCGCCATCTGCTCGGTTAGACCCTGTAACACCCTCAGGAAAACTTCATTTGCGACTGCTGTTGTTGGTGGTGGGGACTGGAGCGCTGGTTGCTGGTTTGCATCCAAGTGTTCGCCTCCGACAGCTCCTTCTCCTCCTCGGGATGAGCTTTTGGGTTAGTCTTCTGATTATTTTTCGGCACTGCTCCTGGATGGCTAATCGGTGGCATAGGTGGAACAGCGACATTAGCCGGATCAATGGGACGACGGCAGTTGGGGCATCGAGCGTTTGGTGTTGAAAGTAGATCTTGAACATAGGTGCTGTGGAACACGTGTCCACATTCCAGCCTGCAGGTGTTGGTATCGCTGAGGTCCTCTTGCTGGCAGATTTCGCAGATCGCCGCTTGATAGTTCTGTGATCTTGTGTTGTGTTTATTTTTATTCGGCGTACGGAACGCCATCGTACTAGTATGTATCTGAAAAACTTATTCTGATATGGTATGCCTATACCGTTAATAGTAGCCGAAAGTTGCGAGCTAAACTTTTCCTCAAAAAAACAATATATATTAAGACAGCCTTTCAGTTCCGCAACTCCAATTCCTTCGTACAGAAATGATGACCGATGGTGGCCTGTCAAGAGAAGGGTGCTTCAGATTGATTTCTACGTTATTTTCCCCATTTCCCGTACGTTACAAACCGTTTCTAATCTACGTTAAATGACTCGACGAGACAAGTGGTAGAGCTACCGTAACGGTTTTGTACGCGGTCAAAATTCCCGACGCGTGGAAGCATTCCGGGCTCCGCAGCTCCAGCATACGCCACCGAACGTTGAACCGATACCACTCGTCTATCACGCATACGAAATAAGTAGAATCCTTCCGCGACATAAAGGCAAGGTAGCCTTCTATTTTCTTGAGGGTCCAGACCGACAGGAGAAACCCCATCTGGCTGACAGTTCCATCAAGAAAATAGAAGGTCCTTACAGGGGTTAGCCTGGGACAACACATCGGAAGGATTCTGTCACGAAAAAAAAAATCAAACAAAGGAGAGCGGAAGCTACAACTCACGTGAAGCGACTGCTAGTGTGTATCACACAACTCCGCTGCTCCTGATAGTGGGACTCGAGTACCAAAGTACCTTACATCCTCCGTAAAGGACTAACTCGTCAGAAGACGTGAATTTCTTTCCCCCTTAGGATGTTTTAGGCCCCACGTTGGGCGCCATTTGTAACGGTTTCCTACCTCCGTCTCGTTCGATCGCAATGAGAACCGACCTCTCATCGGTTCGAGACGTGCAGTCTTGGAAGTGACAACGGACTGTACCCTTCGGGTCAACAAGTCCGGTCACACTTAGTCTACTCCGTGGTGGCTGCTTGTAGGCTAGCTAGTTCGGAGAGGAGTTTCGGTCGCGGGTCTTACGCGAGCAGACTAAGTCCGAGTTACGTAACTCAGCCACCGATTCACATGCCCGATTTACAAACGCGTCAACAACTACTCATCCAGAACAGGAAACCTACGTTACGTTAGTTCTGGATGTGATCTCTCCACAGATCTCAATTCCAAATACTACAAAATCTAAAACCATAGGCGCGTTACCGAATCACCGACGCGGTACCAGAAAACAACCTAAACTACCTCAAGTCCTAAATAACCTACTCTAATAAAAAAACGAGCGCAAACAAGGGTACCGCGGACCGTAACCGACTCGAAATCTATCATCCGCAGATTATAAAAACCTAACCCTCTTCAAGACATACTTACCCTCGGTCATCACTTCCGCTGCAAAAGAAAGAGCATGCGGAACGGAAAGGCTTATGGCTCCTTTAGTACTTCATTTTTAATTTTCAAATATTTCATTTACAATAATTAAGCTAAGGTTTTCCTATAAAATAATTTAAATATAAACCTTTGCTCTTCTGATATTTAAAGAAAGGAATATTTTTTTCATATTTTTAACTGTATTCACATATGAGCGTTTTTATTCTTGTAATTCTACTAATTATGGTAAATATAAAACCAAGAGAAATGCCTACACTAAGGTATTTCCCTATGAGCACTGGTGCTTAACTATTTTAAGTTAGAGTAATAATTCTGAAAGCATAGTCTTGACAGACAAATTAGGGATAGAATACAATTTTCAAATAAAGCTCAATATATTAAACTTAACTCACTACACTCAATCCGCTGAGAAAGACAAATTTATTCCCATAAAAAAATTAAAGAAACTCGTGCAACTTTATATATATCTATGTTTATCTATACATGCACTTAAATTATCCTTAAAAAATTCCCTAATATTTATTTCATGGGAAAACGTAACTTTTGCAGTCATTGTACCCGTAAATCATTAGGAGGAAACATATACGCGAATTACTTTAAGCATTTATGCTTTATAAACTGAGGATGTTGTGAATTTAAATATTCCTTTTTTTTTCTAAACTGAACAAAAATTTATTTCTGTATTTATTATGTCCAGGTGCGTTTAGAAGTTCCAAGTACATTAAACAGAAAATAAATAACTTTTCGGAAATAAGTTTTTTTTTCTTTTAAATTCAGTAAATTTATTTGAAAATAAACACTTTAAAAATCATAGATGGTAAAAAATTGGCTTTAAACTATGAGTTTTTTTTAAAATAATAAGTAAATAAACGTACGTGTACGTTTCCTTTTCTTCAGATTTATCTTTGTTAATTTGCAATTATTTTGCATTTGATTTTCATGGTTAGAGTAGTTGTAATTTATTGAGATCCATTATGCATTTGGAAAATACCCAGTAACTTTAAAATCAAATGGTTGTTGTGACAGCATAATCAAAAAATTTATTTTTTTTTTCTTCTAACGTCTTTATGTTGTTGAATTTTTTTATGTATTTTAATCTTTTGTATTTTTTTATTGATTTTTTTATTTTTATTATTTTAACCTATGTTCGATTTCTTTGATTTTATTGTTTAGTAAGCAAAGTATTTAATCGTTTCCAAAAAAATATTTCCGCTTTCCATCAATTTCAACGTTATTTTATTTCAAGTCAATATGTTAAGTGAAAATGCAAGCAAGCGCAAGATCAAGCTTTAATTTAGTCATATTATGAAAAAAGCACACTTTACTCTTTAATGGGCCTTGTTTTCCGTTCAGGTATGAGCTTTTTTACAAACTAGCATAGCAACATATAAAATAAATAACTGCATTTTATATTGGGTACAAATATCTCTTAAAATCTATTTAAAATAAAATTATCAAAAAGGCCTTTTTGATTCACTTTAAATGAACATTTCATATTGTTATTTAGCGATAGTTAATAATCTGTGTTCGCTACGCAGATGTAAATAAGATCGTCTTATTTTGTGCAAGGATCCAACAAGTCTCTCAAAATGTTCAATATTTTCTTTCCGTCTCATCACAATGGTTGTAGACTTTTTAGCTTATAAAACATGCATAAACTATTTTTACTTATTTCTTTATATTGGTGTCTTTCCATTCTTAAATACATTCGAACACAAAATTAGTAGTTGCATCGCAACCGAAATAGTTCATTTCTTCTGTAGCTTTATAGAAAATTGCGTCAGAGTAATAATAAACGTATAATATTACAAAATAGTTTAGCACTACCAGTTCTTACACTTAATGGCGAATGAGAAATATTTGATTTAAAATTATCAAAAAAAAAACATGCATTTTGAAAATGTGCACTAAATTGCAATCGAACGTTAACATTCGTCTTTAAATAATGAGAAACCAACATCACGTCTCCTGCTACTAGGCAACGTAATATAGTCCAATCCAAGTAGAAAATCTGTCAATGTGGGTTTCTTCCCCGATTTTACAAAACGAAAGAAGTTTATCACTGACAGGATAAGCAATGTGATTTCCATCCACGAAAGTGCGGTATTAATCCACTCTTTTCCAACAAACCGATGATCCACATTCTGTTTTGCATATTTCGGTAGTATTGTGAGTATAAAATGCAAACAAAGCCATGATCGGGTTAATTCATCTTTATCGTAGCAAATTAAAAGCAATTGTTGACCAAACGATGCAAATTGTTTGCCGATGGATCCCAGCCAAACAGCTGATTGAAACAGTAGTTCGAATTCTGGTTGAAACCGCGCAGGGATTGATGGCGAAAGACTCTGCATCGTAGAAAAGAATTTCTCTCGTAAAATCTTTATGATATCCTTGTCAAATTGTATGGCATCAAACTGTTTACGCGTGCTACATCACTATTTTGACTATGTCTACTCTAACCTGGAATTAAGTCGCCTGCCTCTTTCACTCTGCTGTATCCGTCACTTGAAACATCTGATGACCGCGTATTCATAGGCCTTGCGGTAGATTGGACATCTGTTCCTCCAAGCCGCTCGCCAAGTCCCCCATTTACCACCTCCTCCTGTAGATAAATTTATTTTGCGTTATATATTCACGCCACGCTAATTTTCTTCGGACTTACCGCTAATCCGCTACCCTCCGAGACTTCTCACTCAACGGACACTTAACCGCGAACACCTTCTGCCTCTTTGACATTTGGATGGCAACTGTGGGAGGCATTGCCAGATAGATATGCTTCGAAATGTATCAGAGTTTTACTTCAGCGGCTCATATTGACAGAAAATATTTCTCCACAAATATAAATATTTGAAGAAAAATATTTTCGGCGCAATGATGGCGGCACGAAAGATAAAGTCTGCTTGCATTTCAAAGTCATATATATCTGGCCGGGTGGCAGGGTTTGGAATCGGAATCACTCCGATTCCCGGGCGTAAGCGTCACATTACACATCCCCCCCCCCCCCAAAATCGAAGTAATTCCGATCCCGACTCCTATGTAAAAGGTCTTGGTAAGGGCCGTGGCGGGTCGAAGGTCGATTTCGAGGAATAAGCTACAACAATTTCAGTGAAGACTCGACAGTGACTATACAGTAGGGAGTCAGGTGTTACTCAGAGGTCTTCGTCCAGGCAGAAATTTAGATAAGCCATAGTTTTTCGCGTGAAATAGTTGCACTTCACCGTCTAAGGTCTTTTGCGTGGTAAATTCCCAGGGTTTTACCAGCCATGTCCGCGATGAGGTATCGTGTGGGGCTTATTACTTGTAGGACTCGACACATCACGAATTTCTTGTCTAGTTTGGCATTGTAATGTCGGGTGGCATCGCTCTGCCGGAAGTTTCGACGGTATATTTCGTCGCCTGCCTTAAAGCCAGAAGGATGGGATCGCAAATTGTACCGCTCCTCTCCCATCCGTCTACTTTCTTCAATCTTCTCCCGCAGTTGATCTCGCAGAAGTTGGAGCTTTTCGTGCGGTTCCAGAACCACGATTGGGTCCTCTAGGGATTTCAGCTGCCGCAATAGCCGGTAAGCGCTTCCATGACTGATCATGTACTGGCCGAACAATGCGAAATACGGCGAAATGCCGGTTGTGGCGTGGTACGACGAGCGCAGAGCACTAGTGATGGCGGACAACTTGCGATCCCAGTCCTTCTGATTCGGATGGACATAGGCGCGAATGGCCGCTATGAGCGTACGGTTCAGTCGTTCGGATGCGTTGGCTTGTGGTGAATAGACGGCGGTTCGTTGGTGGATGATGCCGTATTTGGACATTAGGTCTCGGAACTTGCTTGAGGTGAACTGGACCCCATTGTCGGAGACAAGTTTCTCCGGAACTCCAAACATGTGAAAGACTCGGTTCTCCAAGAAGCTGAGTATAGGTCCAGTGTGCATGTTACGTAGTGGTTCTATGATAGGGAATTTAGAGAGCTGGTCCAGGACCACGACAGCTCCCGTGTGACCAGAAGTAGATCGAGGGTAAGGACCGATAAGATCAATGTACAAGCGCTGGAACACACGCTCGGGGACCTCAACCTTACCCATAGCTCACAGGAGGCTACGTACGCTTTTACCTGTTGCGCCATCTTAGGCCAAAAGAAACAGGTTTTCAACCGCCTAAGTGTACGACCGTATCCGCCGTGCGCACTTGATGGGTGGTCATGAGCCCGTCTGATAAGATCAGTGGTTAATTCTTCGGGCACCCACAACTTCCACTGTTCTTCTTCTTGTATGGGGTCTCCGGATGCGGGTCCCATCCGCTTATATATAAATCCATCCGTCACCCGCAGTTCAGGAAGCTGGGACAGTTGATTCTGGATAGTGTGAATCAGTTGGGTGTAGCTGGTTGATTTGAAGGCAGGATGGTCCAGATCGATCAATTGGGGGCTTTCATCCTCCTGGACCAACTCGGCTCCTTCAGGAGCGAACATTCTGGATAGGGTGTCTGGGACTACATGCTGGCTTCCTTTTCGGTGGCGAATTGTTAAGTCAAATGCCTGTAATTTCAGTGCCCACCTGGCCAATCTGCCGTTGAGATCAGTCTGGCTCATCAGCCATTTCAGAGAAGCGTGGTCCGTAACGATTTCAAAGGTGTGTCCCTCCACATAGGCTCGGAAGCGTTTCACTGCCAACACCGCAGCTAGACATTCCTGCTCGGAGACCGTGTAATTTCGCTGGGCTGGGTTCAACTTGTGAGACATGAAGGCTATCGGGGTCTCCTCGCCGTCGTGCGTAACCTAAACTAAGACGGCCCCCACTCCATGTTGACTCGCGTCGCATTGGAGGGAGAACGGTCTATCAAAGTCAGGGCTGTGCAATACGGGAGCGGTGGTTAGCTTCTTCTTGAGTTCTTCAAAGGCTCGCAAGCTGTTCTCTTCCCAGACGAACTTACGTCCCTTTCGCAGCATGTTTGTCAGAGGTGTGGTGATGGTGGCATAATCCCGCACGAAGCGTTGGTACCATCCACATAATCCTAAGAATCGACGCAGCTGTTTGGTGGTTTGTGGTAGAGGAAAATTGTCAATTGCCATAGTCTTTTCCGGGTCCGTTCTGATGTTGCCATGGCCAATGATGTGACCCAGGTACTTAACCTCCGTCATTACAAACGGACTCTTCTGTATATTGATGGTTAAACCAGCCTTCCGAATTTGCAAGGCTACTTCCTGGAGCAGGCAGATGTGTTCGTCAAAGGTCTCGGTTATGAGCAGTAGGTCATCTAAGTAGACGAAAACCTGATGTCGTAAATGCGGTGGTATCACCTTATCCATAAGGCGCGTCATCGTTTGAGGGGCATTACATAACCCAAATGGCATGGTCACGAAGTGATACAGTGGCCGACCGGGGACCGTGAAAGCTGTTTTCTCTTTGGATTCAGGATCTAATAGAATTTGCCAAAAAGCGTCTTTGAGGTCCAGACTGGTAATGTAATGGGCCTTCGGTAATCGACTCAGTATGCCTTCAATTAAAGGTAGAGGGTATGCGTCCTTGACTGTGACGGCATTCAAACGTCTTGCGTCCAAACATAATCTGACCTTTTTCGGTTTAACGACTAAAGTGACTGGGGAGGACCATGCACTCTGTGATTCTTCGATCACGCCTAGTGCTAACATCCGATCAACTTCGGCATATAACGACTTTTCCTTCGCCGGAGATATGGCGAAATGCCTCTGTTTTATGGGTTTTGCTTCACCTACGTCTATGGCGTGCGACACCAGGGTTGTCCTGCCAAGACCTTCCTTCTCATGCGATGGAAAAGCCGATATAGCCGAGTCCAATCGCAGCTATTGATGTGCATTCAGAGCATGTCTCAGTGTGTGAGAAGTGTTGGTCGCATCATGGACTGTGTCGATAGTTTCGAGTGTCGGACCGGGAAATAGTGCCGGGGCTAAATTAAATTTCCGGACGAAGTCCACTCCTAAGTAAAGATCCTGTGTGAGCTGAGGTATTATGAAGAATCCCAGAGATTTTGACACGCTCTTGAAAGTAACCTTCGTCGTAATTCGTCCTCTTACGGAGTGACGGGTTCCATCTGCTGTTCGTAACCAGGTGGTAAAATGCTGAATTTGATTGGCGTGGGACGTCAGAATCTCTTCCGCAAAATTGCCGGATATGCAGTTCACACTGGCTCCAGTATCAACTAGGCCCATCAGTCGCCTCTGTAGAAGGTATACTGACGCATAGGGCCTAACGTCATCTTCTATCAATTCGTCCAAATGTATTGCTCGTAAGGCCTTCCTGGATTGCCTGACCCTTCTCCAGAAGCTCCGCATCCGACGTGTGGATCGCTTTCTTCTGGGACGAGGTGCCGTAAAAATCTCCTCACTGAAGATACGCTGACGCGTAGCTAGATAGTCACGCAGTCTGGTATGGAAGGGCATGCGATGCCAAGGAATGTTTGACTCGCCCCCATTATTGTTTTCGTCCTGCTCGACAACGTGTGATGCCGGTGGCGGAACTTCCGGAGTAGTGTCTTTGGCGGTGTGAGTCAGTAAGGTTGGGGTCGGGTCTGGAGTTTGGTCGCAGCTAGCAACCGGTTCCGGGTCAATTTGTTCAGAACTTACGAGTGTCGACGGGTGGTAGCGGCACTCGCTGGCAAGTTTTTTCGTTGTTTGCAATCGGAGCAATCCGTTGCATAAGTGTCAGCTTTACCGCATCGGAAGCAAAAAAGAGTCAGCTCCACCGGACATACAGCGAACCGATGTCCCGGTTGCTTGCAGTTCCAACAAGTCGTCGGACTGGTGAGCGCTTCGATGCTTGGTGGTTTAATTTCAAGCCTTGGTTCCGGAGTGCCGGAAACGCCAGTACGCATAACTAGAGCGGCTTCGTAGGACGGATCATCCTCGATCGAAAGTTCTGCATGGTGTCTGCGGTGAGCATCAGTTGGAAAAGGAGTTGCTCGGAACATCCTCCGTCTCTCTTCGTGTCGTTATTCCCTCCGGACATGCCTGCGCAGCGATTGGATGTCGTGGATTGGTACGTGTAGTAGTCGTGTCTGCAACTCCCAGCACAAATTTTCACGTAAGCTCTCTACCAACTCCTCTTCACACATTGGTGTCCTTAAACGCGACACGAGTCGTAGCATGCTGTCGTGAAATTGGTCAAATGTCTCTTGAGGTCCTTGCTTTCGTTTTCCAATTAACTCCAGTAGGTCTCGTTCGGTTAAACCGTCATCAAAATGATCACAGAACGCCCGGAAAAAGGAGTTCCAGTCCGGAAGAGGCACAGACTCCTTATAACGCCAGTACCATTCTGTGGCTTCTCCACTGAACAGAAGGTGTGCGTGGCGCAAGAATGCATGGGAATTCCCCCCTAGGGTACTCATCACTAGTGAGTGCACTCTGAAGAGGAAACGTTCTACCGGAGTGGAGGCATTGAATCCGGAGAATTTCAAGTGCCAACTCTCCATTATCCGTGGTGTTGGATCTTGAGGTGGTAGTGACATGTTCTGTGGCTGGGTTTCCAGTCCTGACTGACGTAGAGGTAACCTAGTACTGAACCTTGGTCTAAATTCGGGAGCACTTGGATCCATTCCTAGACTTGGTCGTGGAGGAATTCCCTCATCGAGTGGTCTAACGAGGTCGTTGTCGCGCCGTCGGGTCGGTTCCCAGACTGCTGGCTGAGATTCCGACTGGATGGACTGGTTGGCTTGTAGGGTCTGGATGCTTTGTTCCATTTTCGCCATCTGTTCGGTTAGACCCTGTAACACCCTCAGGAAAACTTCATTTGCGACTGCTGTTGTTGGTGGTGGGGACTGGAGCGCTGGTTGCTGGTTTGCTTCCAAGTGTTCGCCTCCGACAGCTCCTTCTCCTCCTCGGGATGAGCTTTTGTGGTTAGTCTTCTGATTATTTTTCGGCACTGGTCCTGGATGGCTAATCGGTGGCAAAGGTGGAACAGTGACATTAGCCGGATCGATGGGACGACGGCAGTTGGGGCATCGAGCGTTTGGTGTTGAAAGTAGATCTTGAACATAGGTGCTGTGGAACACGTGTCCACATTCCAGCCTGCAGGTGTTGGTATCGCTGAGGTCCTCTTGCTGGCAGATTTCGCAGATCGCCGCTTGATAGTTCTGTGATCTTGTGTTGTGTTTATTTTTATTCGGCGTACGGAACGCCGACGTACTAGTATGTATCTGAAAAACTTATTCTGATATGGTATGCCTATACCGTTAATAGTAGCCGAAAGTTGCGAGCTAAACTTTTCCTCAAAAAAACAATATATATTAAGACAGCCTTTCAGTTCCGCAACTCCAATTCCTTCGTGCAGAAATGATGACCGATGGTGGCCTGTCAAGAGAAGGGTGCTTCAGATTGATTTCTACGTTATTTTCCCCATTTCCCGTACGTTACAAACCGTTTCTAATCTACGTTAAATGACTCGACGAGACAAGTGGTAGAGCTACCGTAACGGTTTTGTACGCGGTCAAAATTCCCGACGCGTGGAAGCATTCCGGGCTCCGCAGCTCCAGCATACGCCACCGAACGTTGAACCGATACCACTCGTCTATCACGCATACGAAATAAGTAGAATCCTTCCGCGACATAAAGGCAAGGTAGCCTTCTATTTTCTTGAGAGTCCAGGCCGACAGGAGAAACCCCATCTGGCTGACAGTTCCATCAAGAAAATAGAAGGTCCTTACAGGGGTTAGCCTGGGACAACACATCGGAAGGATTCTGTCGCGAAAAAAAAAATCAAACAAAGGAGAGCGGAAGCTACAACTCACGTGAAGCGACTGCTAGTGTGTATCACACAACTCCACTGCTCCTGATAGTGGGACTCGAGTACCAAAGTACCTTACATCCTCCATGAAGGACCAACTCGTCAGAAGACGCGAATTTCTTTCCCCCTTAGGATGTTTTAGGCCCCACGTTGGGCGCCATTTGTAACGGTTTCCTACCTCCGTCTCGTTCGATCGCAATTAGAACCGACCTTTCATCGGTTCGAGACGTGCAGTCTTGGAAGTGACAACGGACTGTACCCTTCAGGTCAACAAGTCCGGTCACACTTAGTCTACTCCGTGGTGGCTGCTTGTAGGCTAGCTAGTTCGGAGAGGAGTTTCGGTCGCGGGTCTTACGCGAGCAGACTAAGTCCGAGTTACGTAACTCAGCCACCGATTCACATGCCCGATTTACAAACGCGTCAACAACTACTCATCCAGAACAGGAAACCTACGTTACGTTAGTTCTGGATGTGATCTCTCCACAGATCTCAATTCCAAATACTACAAAATCTAAAACCATAGGCGCGTTACCGAATCACCGACGCGGTACCAGAAAACAACCTAAACTACCTCAAGTCCAAGATAACCTACTCTAATAGAAAAACAACGAGCGCAAACAAGGGTACCGCGGACCGTAACCGACTCGGAATCAATCATCCGCCGATTATAAAAACCTAACCCTCTTCAAGACATACTTACCCTCGGTCATCACTTCCGCTGCAAAAGAAAGAGCATGCGGAACGGAAAGGCTTATGGCTCCTTTAGTACTTCATTTTTAATTTTCAAATATTTCATTTACAATAATTAAGCTAAGGTTTTCCTATAAAATAATTTAAATATAAACCTTTGCTCTTCTGATATTTAAAGAAAGGAATATTTTTTTCATATTTTTAACTGTATTCACATATGAGCGTTTTCGTTCTTGTAATTCTACTAATTATGGTGAATATAAAACCAAGAGAACTGCCTACACTAAGGTATTTCCCTATGAGCACTGGTGCTTAACTATTTTAAGTTAGGGTAATAATTCTGAAAGCATAGTCTTGACAGACAAATTAGGGATAGAATACAATTTTCAAATAAAGCTCAATATATTAAACTTAACTCACTATACTCAATCCGCTGAGCAAGACAAATTTATTCCCATAAAAAAATTAAAGAAACTCGTGCAACTTTATATATATCTATGTTTATCTATACATGCACTTAAATTATCCTTAAAAAATTCCCTAATATTTATTTCATGGGAAAACGTAACTTTTGCAGTCATTGTACCCGTAAATCATTAGGAGGAAACATATACGCGAATTACTTTAAGCATTTATGCTTTATAAACTGAGGATTTTGTGAATTTAAATATTTCTTTTTTTTTTCTAAACTGAACAAAAATTTATTTCTGTATTTATTATGTCCAGGTGCGTTTAGAAGTTCCAAGTACATTAAACAGAAAATAAATAACTTTTCGGAAATAAGTTTTTTTTTCTTTTAAATTCAGTAAATTTATTTGAAAATAAACACTTTAAAAATCATAGATGGTAAAAAATTGGCTTTAAAAAATGAGTTTTTTTTTAAATAATAAGTAAATAAACGTACGTGTACGTTTCCTTTTCTTCAGATTTATCTTTGTTAATTTGCAATTATTTTGCATTTGATTTTCATGGTTAGAGTAGTTGTAATTTATTGAGATCCATTATGCATTTAGAAAATACCCATTAACTTTAAAATCAAATGGTTGTTGTGACAGCATAATCAAAAAGTTTATTTTTTTTTCTTCTAACGTCTTTATGTTGTTGAATTTTTTTATGTATTTTAATCTTGTAGTAATCGAGGAGTAGGGCTCTGAAAGCCAGCGCTACTACAGGCACACAGCACAAGCTCAATTTAACAATGGGTAACGATTCAGTCACCTTCCCCATCGCAACACTCGCTTTTTTTTATTTTTACTTAAAATTTCACCTAAGAGTTCGACTCCATTCACCCATCGTATTGTTTACGCTTTGAGTACCAAATTATGTTCAGCGGCGATCTTATTGATCTTTTTATCCATACAATAATCTTTACGCATGCATGCATAATCTTCACTAGATAACCTTAATGCGGGACATATTTCGTTGGCTCCGTCACCCACATAAAAAAAACGCTATCGTACAATACGTTATCAGCATCGCGACGTCGCGCTATAAAATTCGTTAATATTCTGCCTTTGCACATATTTATGGCACTAATTTTGCATTCGGTTTGATGCTCGAACGGTTTCACTATCAGCAATCCATGCTCGTCAAAGTGCGCAGGATTCGTGAAAATTTGTAAAATGTTGCGGTCAAGTCATGTGCATCGTTCCAATCCCGAATAAATTTCGAGTTGGAATCACTTATGATGATTATGTCGAAATTGTTTGCGTGCAGTGTTTTCAGGCATTTCACCATCCCAACGTTTTCACTTATTGCTACAACAGTCTTCTTGATACGAGCCGGCTTGATGTCCGCTTTGCGGAGAATTTCAAACACAGCCTGCATGAATGCTGTCCATCCCTTAGAATCTACTAGATCGCGCCCACTCTGTGGGATCTTACTGCGGTCTATGAGGGAAGCAACTACGTTGTCCGTGTTGTCATCTACAATGGTGTGATCAAAATCGAACGCCGCCAGGTACTTTGGCACTGCTTTAATTTGATTTCTATCCATGGTACAGCTAAATTCACGAAAAACCAAATATGATTCACCAAATCTTCATACATCCACCCGAATTTCTCACGCTCCAGACGATATCAACTCACTTATCTTGCCATTGTTGCATTGATGCACCGCATGCCGGCTCTAATGGTCAAGAATCGTGTAGTGGTGGTATCCGTTGGCCGGCGTATTGACATTAGATTGCACTTGTGTTCTATATGTGATAACGCATCGCGCCGATAATGCGCCCCGTGCACTCACACTGGTATAGTGCTCGGCGATTGTTGGTCGTGTAGGTGTGCAGTGCCGTCGCGAGTCGGTTGGCGCGGCGAAGGGCGAGGTGAAGGAAAAAGCGAAAACGTTTCCTCGTTCGAGCGGTGAGTCCCGTGAAAAATTTCGTTCTAATTTGTCCCGATTCGACTAGTTTCCGCGAGATTAACGCTAATTGCAAGTCAGGGAGTTTGAATTGGAGCATTGGGACGCAAGACGAAGGGAAAGAAGAAAGAGGGATTCGAACTTTCCATGGCGTGCAGAAGCGATTGACTCTTGCGTCGCGACTGAAAAAGAAGAGATTGCATGGAGTTAAAGGCAGTGTGCCGGGGCAATCAGACTTGCGTGGTGTGTTAAACACAAATGGACATTATTCAGTGAAGAAATGAAAATTGTCTCAGGGAATTGATTAGAAATCTGGTTTCTAGCGCTGATAGTCGAGTGCAAAATATTTTTTAGTGTCATAAGAATGTTGGCTAGTCCTAGACAAGTGTGTGTGAACGAGCGAGAGAACGGTTTGCAGCGTGTGGTGGTTCGATGGTTTGCCGCTGTTTCATGCTTTTGCCGATTGGTGAGCTTGCTCGCGCCCGTGGTCGGCGTAAGGAGGAGGAATCCCGATACGAGCGCGAAGTGCAGCGCTTGGGGATTCGGAATTGAACAAGCGAGTGAGGTGGCTGGGCTGATCGCGGCGCGTTTTTCTGAACTAGAGTGATAGTCCCTGATGCTTTTCGCGGAAATGAAAAATCCTAGCGGGGATTCGGTTTGAATGTTCTGATCGCTGTTGGGGTGATTTGAGAAAAAAAGTCACACATAATGGGGGAACGAAGACGCGCCGTTCGTTAGAACACCTGTGTGTGTAACAAAGTTGTGTGCCAAAAATAAACTGGAATCGAGTTCGCTGTGATATTTACAAATCAAGACAACATTGTCGTCAAGGAGATTTATTTCAAACTCAGCATCTGATCGATATTCGCGCATTTGAGTCCGCAAGTGCTATTTCTATCGACAGATTTGTTTAGCATGTACTAACTGTGAATTGATACAACAGTTGCAAAACGGGGAAGGGCGGAGCAACGGGATCAAGCCAGCATTGTCGTCAAGGAGAGTGAATTTCGATAGACTGCATCAACAATTTCGTGACAATATTATGATCACAGCCGTTGAACGGAAATTTGGAGCAAGTGCGGCCGAATGCCTTCGATATATACTCCAACAAATTGTTTTAGTGGTGTTAAACTGCATTTCACCAATACATAGTGAGAAATTGGCGTTAGTGAAATTTTTCAATGAGGATTGCCAAAAATTAAAATTGAAGTGTTATATTTAAATTCTTACAATGATTCATTGGTGCTTCTCCCTGGATTCATGAATGTTTTGAACAAATATTTTTATTAATTAAAAAAATTGTGAATTTCCCAACGTGATGCAATGCACTGTTCTATAATATGAATGTTTTATATGTAATTAGTGTTTCAATTGAATGGATCGATAATCCCTTATTAACTAAAGATATCTTGAATCAAAAGAAAAGAAATTCAACCGCTTAAAGCCTGCACCCATCGAGCGCTCGGAGGACCGTGCAGGTAAGTGCCTTTGATTTGTTTTATATATTATTAAAATATTTTTAAATACAAAATGCAATGAAAGCAAAATGATGGTCAAACAAATAACACGTATTTTCGTGTTTTTGATAGCTTTTTCCTTTTTATTTATGTATATTTAACTTATTGCCGATACTCATTGATTCATATCAAATAAATTTAAATAGTCATGCTTGCAAGGGATTTCTCTTCAATTTCTTTATAATTAATGGCTTCATAAAATAATTGATGATAAAAATCAATAATCGAAAGAAAAACGTCTTAATCTTTCCTCTAAGCTCTTATCTATATCAGTGCTAATTGAAAACGTATTAAATTTGGAATGCTTAAATAAAAGAATGTATTAATACCGTACCCGATGGTCTTTCCTTTCCTCGACTTCTAACCGGGTATAGGACCCGGTACGGTGGCAGGTTTCCACCTCAAAAGATGAGCCAGCCACCGGGTACAAGCTAATTCCTTTTTCTGTTTCAGGTGATGTTATGGGTTGAGTGGCCCAAGCAGAGTGCTTTTTTATGGCATAGATTTATGCAATCCAATTGTATAGTTCTATGACATAAATTGGTCATGGGGGTACTCCCCTTCTGATGGGAAGGTTCATACAATTCAAGTTGTATGAGTTTTCCACTCAGAAGAGGAATACCTGGCCACTTCAACAAGCTATCTTTGGATTTATTCCGGTTGGGTGGGTATGAAGGGGCTCCACCACCACCCGGTTGCCCCTCTTTCATTTGTGGGCCATGAACTTCGTTGGGTAACGACGAGGTCACCCCAAGTTCGCCTTTCTTCGAAGGTTTCACTTGTTCTTGTAACAAGTACATCTCCTTCGGTGAGGTTATCTACAGTTTTTGCGACTTCAGTCGCCTCGTGAGCTATCGACAAATTCGTGAATGCGAAATTGTTTTGTAGTGAGTCCTCGTGCCGGGGAAAACGAACCCGCCCCATGACACCGCAATGCTAGCCTGCCAGCGCATTCACGCATCTCCGGACGAGGGCATTCTCGGCAGATACCTCCATCTTCCTCTGCCGAGGCAGCAGACCATCGCTGCAGTCCTTTACGGACCTTTTGAAAAATCTTAATTCACTACAAATGGCGCCCAACGTGGGGCTCGAAATGCCCGGCTGTATCATCAGTCGTGAGCACGAGACAGTCCATCGTCTCTAGGTGTCCCCACTAGGTGTTAGAATTATTGGCGGGTAGATAACTCCCGAGGGTAATTGCACTGATCGTGCCCCAGCAAACAGTAACTTTCGAGCTTGTGTTGTCTTCGGACATCAATATCGTTTGGTCCTGCTTTTGAATTATACTTTGGTGGTTTACCACCATTGTATAACTAGTAAGGCCAAATGATATTAGAGTCCCTTTTTGTGTTCGGAGGTTATTATTCCAACAACTTTTTGCGGAGGATTCTGATCCGCTCCCCAAACCAGCGGTGCCTAGGTGTCTTAAATTACATGGATCTTGATTTCATGTGATTGGCTGATTAGCTAATCCATGACTATCCATGACAAGACACGCGCTGCTTGTGGATTAGAATCCAACCCTGGGCAAACAAGTTGCAACTTGAGGAATTTGCTAATGAGGGATCACTTCTGAACCCTGATTTTCATGGTGCCACAAGAGAGTGTCCCTGAAACGCTTTAAAAGGATTGTGCCATGGTGTCCATACTTGGGAGGAAGGATGGAAAGGAAAGACCGAGTACTTTTTGTTATAACGTAAATTATTAAATCTTTTCATACCTTTGGGTTTTTTTTTTGTAAGGTTCTGATATAGTTTGCCGCTGACGGCCACATAAGAATTTTATAGTTCGTAGTAACTCTTCTCATCTTTTCTTCATTATTTATATATATTTATTTAGGTATTTAATTAGAAAAACAAATTTTATTTAGAATGCCCATCAAACGCACGCCCGAGAGGAGAAAGTTGAGGTCGGATGCCGGACCAGCGCTCTTGTGCTCCATATGTCACGAGGACATGGATGAACTCACCAGTCAGAGGTTGCAGTGCGGACACAGGCTACACCAGCTGTGTTTGGTCCAACTGCGGCAAACCTCATCCACGTGCCCGCTCTGTCGTCAGCCTCTAGAAACCGCCCAGCCAGCAACAGAACGACCTCAGTCCTCCAGCGCAAGTGGAACTGTGCCCAAAAGCGGACCCCTTCCATCCACGACAATGAGTGCACGAGAGGAAGACTACCGAGCCGAAGCAGTTCCGCCTGCGGAAGAGGCGAGACCCACTGTGGCTGTGGAGGCGACAGTTTTACAAGACCTAATGGCACTCATGCAGGACCTGTCCACCCGGGTAGCCTCGCTAGAAAGCCAGAAGGAGAATCCAGTACCACCTCGGCCAAGAACGCCTCCTATGTGGGACTCGGACCCAAATCCGTGGGATTTTCCGGTAGACTCGCGGCGCGATCACGAACGAATCCGGCCAGGTGCAGCAATGAATCCGTTGGCTCCAGTGTACCGGCCCCGATTGAGCCAAGCACCGCCACCAAATCAGGCTCCAGTGATTCCGCCGGACCAACGCTTCCATCCACACGATATGTATCGGCTGAAGCCGACACAGATCCCCAGCATCATCCAGGGATGGAATCTGCATTTCAGTGGGGAACCCAATACCATAACGGTGGAAGTCTTCATTAGTCGGGTGGAGTCGCTGATTGAGCAGATGCTAGCAGGAGACCGCACGGCGCTCGCAGGATACTTGCCAATGCTGCTAAGGGGAGCAGCACTTGAGACATATTGGCGAATACATTCAGCCCCACCATCAATACGCTGGTCACGGTTGAAGGAGGTACTCCGCATTGAATACCCTACGGTCGACATGGACGAATTAGTACTGGACGAGATGAATGCTAGATGGCAGCGTCCGGACGAGTCCTTCCATCAATATCGAGCCGATATCCTTCGGCTGAATGACCAGTTGTCAGAGCCGTTGTCTTCTACCCAAATACTGCGCCTGCTAAAGCGCAATCTAAGGCCGGAGATTCGTCGCCATATCGTGAACTCCGATCTACAGAGTATGGAGGCCCTGCTGAGAACTGTGCGTCGCCTAGAAGGGTTTGAGGAAGACCTCCGGGACCGGCCATACTTACTAGCCAGGACGGGTCCTCGACGAGGAATCTCGGAATTGGCGCCAGATTATACAACCATGGATCTGGAGGAAGATTTGGACCCAGACCAGCTTGCTGTAGCCGCAGTGGGAAGTCTTACGACCTGCTAGAATTGCCATCAAACCGGACACCGGTTCATTTCATGCCGAGCAGAGCGAAAGGTTTTCTGCTACGGTTGCGGCAAGCCGGACACTTACTTCCCGGACTGTTCTGAATGTGCCGCGCGAAAAAACGGCCAAAAGAGTACCCGACCACCTCAGCGGTACTCGAAGCCCCAGCAGTAGCTCCTCAGCCAGCTGCTCACCCCAATAAACCTGACATTAACCCACCAGCCATGACCACTACGACTGCGGATGTTCACTCTCTTCCGGAGACCTCGCCAACGACAATATTGAAGCGACCATCGCAGTCACTGCCAAAAGAACCGCGGCAGCCTCAAATACGCACTCTAAAACCTTATCATGTTAGACTGCAGGAATATCGGGTGGCTCGAGAGCGAATATTTGCTTCCGAAGTAGTCACTTCCCGCCCACGCACGACAAAATGGTCAACCCGTCGTTGGCGGAATTTCCGCAAGAGAGTGCGCATCTGCCGTCAAACCTTAAACTCTTGTAACATCTCGGAGGTTGCTGAGAATGAGATCAGACCTTATCATCCAATTAAAGTGTTGGGCGAAACCGTGTTTGCATTGATCGACACGGGTGCCAGTATCAGTTGTCTTGCCTCGAGCTTTGGCTCGAAGGTGCTCCAAGAATATCCGAACTTGATTAAATCCTGGCGCACTGAAATCAGTACAGCGGATGGCACCAAACACCCTATACGAGGTAAACTAACCACACCCGTGACGTTCAGGGGTCAGACGAAGGATATTACTTTCTACATTATTCCGTCTTTGACTCAGAATGTGTATCTTGGCGTCGATTTCGTCCTTCGCTTTGGACTGGCCTCAGATTTATTCACTGATTTGTCTTTAAAAACCAGAAAAGTCAACGAAATCACTTCTAGTCCCGATAGGCATGACCTGACGCCTAACCAACGGCAACGCTTGGAAGCATCCATCGCTGCTTTCCCATCTTACGCTACCCAAGGTCTTGGCCGCACCACCCTAGTCTCACACGCCATCGACGTTGGCGATAGTAAACCGATTAAGCAGAGACACTACGCCATATCACCGGCCATGGAGAAATTGGTGTATGCAGAGCTAGATAGGATGCTCGAGTTGGGGGTCATAGAAGAGTCCCAAAGTGCCTGATCATCACCGGTAACCTTGGTGGTGAAGCCAGGTAAAGTCCGCCTCTGTCTTGATGCCCGTAAGGTAAACGCGGTTACCATCAAGGACGCGTACCCTCTTCCACTCATCGATGGAATACTAGGGAGACTGCCGAAAGCCAATTATATCACCAGTCTCGACCTAAAAGACGCCTTCTGGCAAATTCCACCCGATGAGGGGTCGAGGGACAAGACCGCCTTCACAGTGCCTGGACGACCATTATATCAGTTCGTCACAATGCCCTTTGGCCTGTGTAACGCGCCGCAAACGACGACTCGGTTGATGGACAAGGTCATCCCACCTCACCTGAAACACCAAGTGTTCGTGTACCTTGACTATCTGTTACTCATCACGGAGACGTTCGATCAACACCTCCTACTTCTACAAGAAGTAGCCCTGCACATCAGTAAGGCGGGACTCACCATCAACGTACAGAAAAGTAAGTTTGTCATGAAAGAAGTCCGATACCTAGGACATGTCATAGGACATGGCACCATCAAAACGGATCCAGACAAAACTCGTGCAATTGATGAGTTCCCCTTACCAAAAACTGTGAAGCAGCTACGACGTTTCCTTGGGGTGTGCGGTTGGTACCGAAGGTTTGTTCGGAATTATGCAACAGTTTCAGCGCCCCTGTCAGACATGTTGCGGAAAGGGAAGTTCGTTTGGACCGAACTCAGCCGAAAGGCATTTGAAGAGCTAAAACAAGCCCTCACGTCAGCTCCTGTCTTGCACAGCCCCGACTTCACTAAGCCCTTCTCCATTCATTGTGACGCAAGTCAACATGGAGTAGGAGCCGTGCTGGTGCAATTGACCAACGAAGGAGAGGAAGCTCCCATCGCCTTCATGTCAAATAAGCTGAATTCGGCCCAAAGAAACTATACTGTTTCCGAGCAAGAATGTTTGGCAGCGGTAATGGCTGTGAAGGAATTCCGAGCTTATATCGAGGGCCACCAATTCGAGATCATCACGGACCACGCGTCACTACAATGGTTGATGAACCAGGCAGATTTAAATGGACGCCTAGCCAGATGGGCTCTTAAACTGCAAGGGTTCTAGTTCTCCATCAAACATCGGAAAGGAACCCAGAACATCGTACCCGACACTCTCTCACGGATGTTTTCCCCAGAGGGAGCCGAATTGACAATAAATGACGAGGACCCCATCGAAATAGATTTGGACAGCCCACATTTCGAATCAGACAGCTACAAAGAGTTGAGGCAAACCATAGCGACCCAACAAACACAGCTGCCTGATTTGAAGGTAATAGACGGCTACGTGTATAGACGAAATGAATACGCCACTGGTGATCCATGGCAGGAAAAAAAGTCTTGGAAACTCTGGGTACCGGAGGAAATGACACAACATCTGATCTTCCGCGCACATGACCATCCTTTAAGTGCCCACGGAGGTTACGGTCGAACATTACGGCGACTCAAGAAATACTTCTTTTGGCCTAAAATGGCATCCCAGGTCAAAGGCCTGTGAGACCTGTAAAGGCACCAAAGCGACCAACCAGCCTCTTCGACCTCCTATGGGTCAACTCAACGTCCCAGAACGCGTATTCCAGCATCTATACATCGATCTACTCGGTCCATATCCTCGGTCTTCCATGGGACACATCGGAGCTATAGTCGTTCTAGACCAGCTTTCAAAGTTCCCAATGGTGGAACCTATCCGTAAATTCACAACTCCATCGATCGTGAAATTCTTAGAGAACCGGGTATTCCATGTGTTCGGTGTTCCAGAGAGTGTGTACTCAGACAATGGAGTACAGTTCCGGTCTCGGCAGTTTAAGAGCCTACTTGAGCAGTATGGCGTTGAACACCAACTGACGCCCATATACTCTCCTCAGTCCAACGCATCAGAACGGTTGAACCGCACCCTATTGGCCGCGATCCGTTCTTACGTCCACCCATCTCAAAAGGATTGGGATCGTCGATTGTCTGCCATCACATGCGCCCTGCGATCCTCGTATCATTCCGTCACCGGTGTCGCCCCTTACTTTGCCGCCTTTGGACAGCACATGATTTGCCACGGTAAATCATACCGGCTGTTACGGCAATTAAAGTGTTTGGGAGACCCCGTCGTTGCGCTGGAGCCCCACGAACGTTTAGGAGACCTCCGCCAACAAATCGGACGGAAGATTAAGGCCGCAGGAAGTGCAAATGAAGCGCAGTACAATCTCCGGTCACGATCTGCTAATTTCAAAGAAGGAGATGAAGTGTTCCGGCGAAATTTCCGCCAAAGTGACGCCGCGGGGCATTACAACGCCAAGCTGGACAGGCAATTCTTGAAAAGCCGCATAAAACAGGTAATGGGACCTAACCGTTACCTGATAACGGATCCATCGGGAAAAGAAGTAGGGATATACCACGCGAAAGACCTGCGCCGATAGATAATTAGTCACATCTGTTTGTCCGTCCGCATATATTTTCAAAAAACGCGCAAGGTTGTATACTTCCGGCCAAACAAAACATAAGTCAGTCTGTCCGTCTGTCAATTGTGTTTTTCTTTTATTGTCCGTCATTTCTAGTCCCGACGCCGAAGCCAACCCATGATACACAGAAAGATCCTTCAGCTCCTTTTTCGCAATCCGCATTGCCTTGGGATCGCGAGAAAATTAGCTGCCCTGTAGTAATCGAGGAGTAGGGCTCTGAAAGCCAGCGCTGCCACAGGCACACAGCACAAGCTCAATTCAACAATGGGTAACGATTCAGTCACCTTCCCCATCGCAACACTCGCTTTTTTTTATTTTTACTTAAAATTTCACCTGAGAGTTTGACTCCATTCACCCATCGTATTGTTTTCGCTTTGAGTACCAAATTATGTTCAGCGGCGATCTTATTGATCTTTCTATCCATACAATAATTTTTACGCATGCATGCATAATCTTCACTAGATAATCTTAATGCGGGACATATTTCGTTGGCTCCGTCACCCATATAAAAAAAACGCTATCGTACAATACGTTATCAGCATCGCGACGTCGCGCTATAAAATTCGTTAATATTCTGCCTTTGCACATATTTATGGCACTAATTTTGCATTCGGTTTGATGCTCGAACGGTTTCACTATCAGCAATCCATGCTCGTCAAAGTGCGCAGGATTCGTGAAAATTTGTAAAATGTTGCGGTCAAGTCATGTGCATCGTTCCAATCCCGAATAAATTTCGAGTTGGAATCACTTATGATGATTATGTCGAAATTGTTTGCGTGCAGTGTTTTCAGGCATTTCACCATCCCAACGTTTTCACTTATTGCTACAACAGTCTTCTTGATACGAGCCGGCTTGATGTCCGCTTTGCGGAGAATTTCAAACACAGCCTGCATGAATGCTGTCCATCCCTTAGAATCTACTAGATCGCGCCCACTCTGTGGGATCTTACTGCGGTCTATGAGGGAAGCAACTACGTTGTCCGTGTTGTCATCTACAATGGTGTGATCAAAATCGAACGCCGCCAGGTACTTTGGCACTGCTTTAATTTGATTTCTATCCATGGTACAGCTAAATTCACGAAAAACCAAATATGATTCACCAAATCTTCATACATCCACCCGAATTTCTCACGCTCCAGACGATATCAACTCACTTATCTTGCCATTGTTGCATTGATGCACCGCATGCCGGCTCTAATGGTCAAGAATCGTGTAGTGGTGGTATCCGTTGGCCGGCGTATTGACATTAGATTGCACTTGTGTTCTATATGTGATAACGCATCGCGCCGATAATGCGCCCCGTGCACTCACACTGGTATAGTGCTCGGCGATTGTTGGTCGTGTAGGTGTGCAGTGCCGTCGCGAGTCGGTTGGCGCGGCGAAGGGCGAGGTGAAGGAAAAAGCGAAAACGTTTCCTCGTTCGAGCGGTGAGTCTCGTGAAAAATTTCGTTCTAATTTGTCCCGATTCGACTAGTTTCCGCGAGATTAGCGCTAATTGCAAGTCAGGGAGTTTGAATTGGAGCATTGGGACGCAAGACGAAGGGAAAGAAGAAAGAGGGATTCGAACTTTCCATGGCGTGCAGAAGCGATTGACTCTTGCGTCGCGACTGAAAAAGAAGAGATTGCATGGAGTTAAAGGCAGTGTGCCGGGGCAATCAGACTTGCGTGGTGTGTTAAACACAAATGGACATTATTCAGTGAAGAAATGAAAATGTCTCAGGGAATTGATTAGAAATCTGGTTTCTAGCGCTGATAGTCGAGTGCAAAATATTTTTTAGTGTCATAAGAATGTTGGCTAGTCCTAGACAAGTGTGTGTGAACGAGCGAGAGAACGGTTTGCAGCGTGTGGTGGTTCGATGGTTTGCCGCTGTTTCATGCTTTTGCCGATTGGTGAGCTTGCTCGCGCCCGTGGTCGGCGTAAGGAGGGGGAGTCCCGATACGAGCGCGAAGTGCAGCGCTTGAGTGCTCTGATAAAAATTACATAAAGATATCAACGAATCCAGGATTTTCGTTTTGTGATCGTCGAAAGTGTGCATCTACTTTTATTGGCTTTTATTTTGGTTTTCTGGAAATTTTAGTGTCGAGTGGAAATAGTAAAATCTAAAGTAGGAAAAACGCGAGCCGTCCTACCGATTTGTGGCCTATTGAGCTCTTTTCGAATCAACGGGATCCAAAAATGAAAGTGCCGTGATTTCGAGTGTGACGTCAACAAGCTCAAGCTCTGGTGAAGGAATCGCGGAAAATGTCGTCGGAACGCCAACAGCGTTAGGGGATTCGGAATTGAACAAGCGAGTGAGGTGGTTGGGCTGATCGCGGCGCGTTTTTCTGAACTAGAGTGATAGTCCCTGATGCTTTTCGCGGAAATGAAAAATCCTAGCGGGGATTCGGTTTGAATGTTCTGATCGCTGTTGGGGTGATTTGAGAAGAAAAGTCACACATAACGGGGGAACGAAGATGCGCCGTTCGTTAGAACACCTGTGTGTGTAACAAAGTTGTGTGCCAAAAATAAACTGGAATCGAGTTCGCTGCGATATTTACAAATCAAGACAACATTGTCGTCAAGGGGATTTATTTCAAACTCGGCATCTGATCGATATTCGCGCATTTGAGTCCGCAAGTGCTATTTCTATCGACAGATTTGTTTAGCATGTACTAACTGTGAATTGATACAACAGTTGCAAAACGGGGAAGGGCGGAGCAACGGGATCAAGCCAGCATTGTCGTCAAGGAGAGTGAATTTCGATAGACTGCATCAACATTTTCGTGACAATATTATGATCACAGCCGTTGAACGGAAATTTGGAGCAAATGCGGCCGAATGCCTTCGATATATACTCCAACAAATTGTTTTAGTGGTGTTAAACTGCATTTCACCAATACATAGTGAGAAATTGGCGTTAGTGAAATTTTTCAATGAGGATTGCCAAAAATTAAAATTGAAGTGTTATATTTAAATTCTTACAATGATTCATTGGTGCTTCTCCCTGGATTCATGAATGTTTTGAACAAATATTTTTATTAATTAAAAAAATTGTGAATTTCCCCACGTGATGCAATGCACTGTTCTATAATATGAATGTTTTATATGTAATTAGTGTTTCAATTGAATGGATCGATAATCCCTTATTAACTAAAGATATCTTCAATCAAAACAAATTCAACCGCTCAAAGCCTGCACCCATCGAGCGCTCGGAGGACCGTGCAGGTAAGTGCCTTTGATTTGTTTTATATATTATTAAAATATTTTTAAATACAAAATGCAATGAAAGCAAAATGATGGTCAAACAAATAACACGTATTTTCGTGTTTTTGATAGCTTTTTCCTTTTTATTTATGTATATTTAACTTATTGCCGATACTCATTGATTCATATCAAATAAATTTAAATAGTCATGCTTGCAAGGGATTTCTCTTCAATTTCTTTATAATTTATTGCTTCATAAAATAATTGATGACAAAAGTCAATAATTGAAAGAAAAACGTCTTAATCTTTCCTCTAAGCTCTTATCTATATCAGTGCTAATTGAAAACGTATTGAATTTGGATTGCTTATATAAAAGAATGTATTAATACCGTACCCGATGGTCTTTCCTTTCCTCGACTTCTAACCGGGTATAGGACCCGGTACGGTGGCAGGTTTCCACCTCAAAACATGAGCCAGCCACCGGGTACAAGCTAATTCCTTTTTCTGTTTCAGGTGACGTTATGGGTTGAGTGGCCCAAGCAGAGTGCTTTTTTATGGCATAGATTTATGCAATCCAATTGTATAGTTCTATGACATAAATTGGTCATGGGGGTACTCCCCTTCTGATGGGAAGGTTCATACAATTCAAGTTGTATGAGTTTTCCACTCAGAAGAGGAATACCTGGCCACTTCAACAAGCTATCTTAGGATTTATTCCGGTTGGGTGGGTATGAAGGGGTCCCACCACCACCCGGTTGCCCCTCTTTCATTTGTGGGCCATGAACTTCGTTGGGTAACGACGAGGTCACCCCAAGTTCGCCTTTCTTCGAAGGTTTCACTTGTTCTTGTAACAAGTACATCTCCTTCGGTGAGGTTATCTACAGTTTTTGCGACTTCAGTCGCCTCGTGAGCTATCGACAAATTCGTGAATGCGAAATTGTTTTGTAGTGAGTCCTCGTGCCGGGGAAACGAACCCGCCCCACGACACTGCAATGCTAGCCTGCCAGCGCATTCACGCGTCTCCGGACGAGGGCGTTCTCGGCAGATACCTCCATCTTCCTCTGCCGAGGCAGCAGACCATCGCTGCAGTCCTTTACGGACCTTTTGAAAAATCTTAATTCACTACAATCTTTTGTATTTTTTATTGATTTTTTTATTTTTATTATTTTAACCTATGTTCGATTTCTTTGATTTTATTGTTTAGTAAGCAAAGTATTTAATCGTTTCCAAAAAAATATTTCCGCTTTCCATCAATTTCAACGTTATTTTATTTCAAGGCAATATGTTAAGTGAAAATGCAAGCAAGCGCAAGATCAAGCTTTAATTTAGTCATATTATGAAAAAAAGCACACTTTACTCTTTAATGGGCCTTGTTTTCCGTTCAGGTATGAGCTTTTTTACAAACTAGCATAGCAACATATAAAATAAATAACTGCATTTTATATTGGGTACAAATATCTCTTAAAATCTATTTCAAATAAAATTATCAAAAAGGCCTTTTTGATTCACTTTAAATGAACATTTCATATTGTTATTTAGCGATAGTTAATAATCTGTGTTCGCTACACAGATGTAAATAAGATCGTCTTATTTTGTGCAAGGATCCAACAAGTCTCTCAAAATGTTCAATATTTTCTTTCCGTCTCATCACAATGGTTGTAGACTTTTTAGCTTATAAAACATGCATAAACTATTTTTACTTATTTCTTTATATTGGTGTCTTTCCATTCTTAAATATATTCGAACACAAAATTAGTAGTTGCATCGCAACCGAAATAGTTCATTTCTTCTGTAGCTTTATAGAAAATTGCGTCAGAGTAATAATAAACGTATAATATTACAAAATAGTTTAGCACTACCAGTTCTTACACTTAATGGCGAATGAGAAATATTTGATTTAAAATTATCAAAAAAAAACATGCATTTTGAAAATGTGCACTAAATTGCAATCGAACGTTAACATTCGTCTTTAAATAATGAGAAACCAACATAACGTCTCCTGCTACTAGGCAACGTAATATAGTCCAATCCAAGTAAAAAATCTGTCAATGTGGGTTTCTTCCCCGATTTTACAAAACGAAAGAAGTTTATCACTGACAGGATAAGCAATGTGATTTCCATCCACGAAAGTGCGGTATTAATCCACTCTTTTCCAACAAACCGATGATCCACATTCTGTTTTGCATATTTCGGTAGTATTGTGAGTATAAAATGCAAACAAAGCCGTGATCGGGTTAATTCATCTTTATCGTAGCAAATTAAAAGCAATTGTTGACCAAACGATGCAAATTGTTTGCCGATGGATCCCAGCCAAACAGCTGATTGAAACAGTAGTTCGAATTCTGGTTGAAACCGGGCAGGGATTGATGGCGAAAGACTCTGCATCGTAGAAAAGAATTTCTCTCGTAAAATCTTTATGATATCCTTGTCAAATTGTATGGCATCAAACTGTTTACACGTGCTACATCACTATTTTGACTATGTCTACTCTAACCTGGAATTAAGTCGCCTGCCTCTTTCACTCTGCTGTATCCGTCACTTGAAACATCTGACGACCGCGTATTTAAAGGCCTTTCGGTAGATTGGACATCTGTTCCTCCAAGCCGCTCGCCAAGTCCCCCATTTACTACCTCCTCCTGTAGATAAATTTATTTTGCGTTATATATTTACGCCACGCTAATTTTCTTCGGACTTACCGCTAATCCGCTACCCTCGCGAGACTTCTCACTCAACGGACACTTAACCGCGAACACCTTCTGCCTCTTTGACATTTGGATGGCAACTGTGGGAGGCATTGCCAGATAGATATGCTTCGAAATGTATCAGAGTTTTACTTCAGCGGCTCACATTGACAGAAAATATTTCTCCACAAATATAAATATTTGAAGAAAAATATTTTCGGCGCAATGATGGCTGCACGAAAGATAAAGTCTGCTTGCATTTCGAAGTCATACATATCAGGCCGGGTGCCAGGGTTCGGGATCGGAATCACTCCGATTCCCGGGCGTAGGCGTCACATTACAGACAATTCCTGCCATAGATTTTTTGCGTGCACAAAATGGGTCAGTCTGCAAAGGGAGCTCTACAGGGATACGGGAGAGCTCACCCCAGATAATATAGTTGCGGTGATGCTCGAATCGGTTGACAAATGGAACCAAGTGGCACATTATGCCCGGGCCGACACTCTGTGCATAGTGGCATTCACCTCCCTAAAACAAAAAAAATCGACAAACGCAACAATTTCCATTTTGCATTTATGGCAATATGCATAATCATGAAAGCATTTGATTGGATGCAAATTGTCATACATATACGGAAACAACCCAGGATCCCAGTGGACCCCCGGTCGATTTCCACGACGCTACCAACGGAGCCACCTTCTGTTGATTTCCCATACATTGTATTAGCAACTTCAACTATGCTACTTTCTTAGTGGGCATTGAGATGAAATGTGTTATTCGGGAAACGTGAATGAATTTTTATTAGTATGAAAAATAAAATTTGTTAGTGGGAGCTAATGAATAAAATTAGTTGGCATGAAGGAAAGAATTAGGTTTTGTTAGGGAAAATGTATCGAATGAAATTTTGTTAATGGGAATTAATAAATGGAGTGTTGTTAGTGGGAAAATTAAAATTATTATTATATTACTATTTTTTGTAATTGAAAACAGGGAACGGGGTAAGATTGAGATGATGGAGAAATAAAAATTATAGGGAAATTGTTAAATGTTAATAAAAATAAATTAATATACTGTGGAAAAGGGTATATATGTCCAAAGGAAGGTGAGGATGTGACAGCGGCAATTTAAAGTTGCGAATGGGAGAAAGCCGGTACGCCGGAATTCGCAACAATTTTCTTCGATTCTATTCAAGACTCGTATTATGTCTTAAATAGAATTGAAATTTGCAAAACAATGATGGATAATGATTTTCATTATAACTAACTAGCTCTGAGCCTACAAATGTTTGCGTTAGAGGCGATTGCTAAACATTGTTTTGAATAGTAGCAACAATATTTAAAATTGAGTAAATTTTGACTTTTTAACACATATTGATTGAATCGCATCATCTCACCGGAAAAATGGACAAGGACGTGTAGTGTTTTAAAATTCATCTACAAGGTATTCGGTCATGAGACTAAGGAAGAAATTTACAAATGGGTTAAACTGAAAAAGGAGCTAGCCAAATCACAGGTGCGAAGCAGATTTTTTACTATTTGCAAACACCGTTATGCGTATCCTAGCCATATTGAAGGTATCTTTAATAAAATTTCGTAATTATTTTTTCAAATTAAAAAATGTTATAGATCGTTAAAATATTTCATGTTTAAGAATTGTAACCAACGATAATTTTGAAATTAACAGATATATCAGATAACATATAAATTATTTCAATTCACATTTAATTTTACAGTCATATATTATTAAAGAATTGGTTTGGAAACGTTCTTTTAAGAAATTAGAAGAATTTTATTTTTTTAAACACAGATAGATTCAAAGAGCATTTTGAGAATAAAACTTCACTTATTTTTGATAAGCAAAGTAGATTTAATATTAATAATCAAACTAATAATTTGACGATAGCTTTTAATAACAATAATTCTAATAGTGTTTCTATCATAATGGTTGGATAAAAAATTTTAAAGATACCATCAGATGTTCAGAAAATTATCAATTTAGGGAATATGTTTGAATTTTCCTATACTCTTGCTAAAAAGATCACATTAATTTTCTTAAATCTTGCCAAAGTTCAATTAGTAGATTACTAGATGATTATAATTTAATTAGAAAAAGGATCTTACATACAAAAATTACACTCAAAAATTTAATTACTCAGACAATAAAATTAATAAAACTTTTTGAAAAAAAAACCGACTTCCAAATGCCCTAAAAAGGATGAAATAAATTTTTTGGAAACGGTGCCTTATCATATTTTCCCCGATTGTTTTGTGATGGTGCAGATGTTGGAAGTATTTATGTTGAAATGGGGAAATTGATTTGCACCGCTTCCATAAAATTTATTCCATCCATTTCGAAGTCGGTTTTCTTTTTTTTCTAAAAGTTTTTTTATTTCTCCCTTTTTAATGGCAATTTTTTTCATTTCAAACCTTTCAAAACTCAGTTTCATGAATACATTGTATCATGTACTCATATACAATATTAAAATATAATTTTTTACTGCAATGCTAAAACCACTAGGGCGAAAATCTGCAGCGTTCATAGGAATCGAATTTAATCCTGGTACATTTAATACATGACCTCATCTAGGTCTACCTTGATTTTAGATTTCATAAAAATCCAGCATGAATTGTAGCTTTGAGAAATTTTCGAATTTCGAAATTTGCCTAGCTGCCGTTTTCATATTCTGACCTGACCGTGAACTGCTTTTTATCGTTCAACTTTTGTCGATCTTTGGATTTTTTATTTTGCGCTTTATCACACAATTGAACAAATCTTTGTACCAGTTTTAGTACAAAACGGAGCTATATTTTGGTCAGAACAGAAATATTTCTGACAATTTGGCGCAAATCGAAGCAAAGCTGCGACCTCCAGGCACAAATTTTGTTATATCCTATGAAGGCCCACACATGCAATCAAGCACACGCACACACACACATAAGAGTATATATACGAGTGTATATATATATATATATATATATATATATATATATATATATATATATATATATATATATATACATACAACATTGGAAACAAACTGAAACCAAAACTGAATGACACATCGATATACGAAAACAGGGGCATATACAAAGTGACATGCAAGGACTGCGACATGGTATATATAGGAAGGACAACACGAAAACTAACCACAAAAAAAAAGAGCACCTACGATCGTTCTTATACAACAAGGCAGACTCCAATTATGCAACGCACCTACAAAACCACGCACATGAGCCTGACCGAGACTTGACATCCTAGAAAGGCTTGAAATTTATAAACATAGAAAGACAGACGGTGACATTAACAACGAAAAACTTGTTACCAATTCCGACGCAATTTCCTCAGTCCTAGACCACACTCTTAGGCGAAAACGGAAACGAGCATGATACTGACCAAACCAACTTCCGAAAAAATCAATACGGTCATGAAAATGAGATACTCTAACTATCTCTAAGCGAAGGCCCGAGAGGGGCTGTAGTGCTTAAAAGAAGAAGAATAGCGAAATTATCAAGTATTGATTTATGGAACAATATAGAACGTAGAACGAGGAAAGTCACATTTCTAGACAACCAAACGAAGAATAAACTTGCCTTAGAAAGCAAGCGCGTAGTTAATCTTTAAAAAATGTATTGTTGACAGAACGCAATCATTTTATCTGGCTCCTCTGCAGATATATTAAATGGAAAGACATTTTAATGCTCGCGTTAATCGGCTTGATTCGAGTTTATGAAAACAAAATTATGAGCGATGGGTTACATGGTCCATTAAAACACCCGTGATTAGATGCTAGCATTTATGCCTTTTCCCTGCAAAGGTTCACAATATCTATTGATGTTTAGGATTGCATGTTACAAAAGAACGAGATTTGAATTAAAATTAATTTAATGGATTACAGATACAGCCAGTTCTATTGGAAATCAACTTTAAGAAGGAATAAGTAGAAAACAGACCATTCTGAAATTGTAAATCAGCTTTTAGGATGAATTGAAGAAAGTTGCTCGTATTAAACCTCCATCGATGCGCTAATTATCTACGCCCATAAGCATAACATTTGCTGTAAAGATAGCTCTTTCCAAAAAGTTTCTGTATAGGCTTAGCAGTTTAAGGATTTGCTGAAACGTTTTATTAAAAGGACTGTATGACTAAAACCTTATTGTTGTCCGTTTCATTATTAGAATAAGCAAAGAGATAGGGATTAAGCGAAAATCGTGGAACCTGATCAAAATTAAAAATATCTTTGTGTATCCTTTGATAGGCTCAAAATCGGTGACACGAAATTTTTAAGCTTATATTCAATAATTTGCCATTGAAAAGCAATGATAATTATCACAATGTGTAATTGAATTTGGGACTATTTGAACTTTGAGGTAATACCCATCATAGCCGAATTGAGGATTGAAAGAAACATAAATTTCTAAAGACTGGCTAATCAATGAATCCTACAATTAACGCAATAACAGTTAGAGGTAAGCTTTTTTATTGAATCATTACACTCACATGTTGGTATTAAAACAAACGGCTTAACATTTCACATACTTTTTCTATCAGTGGCTTGTTATTTTCCATACACCGTTTTGAAGGTAGGATACATTCAGTTTGCGACACTGCTGTCACGCAGTACTAAAATAAAATACATGTTTATCTAAAATCAATTAAATTCTGGCAAATTGATCTTACCTCTGAAAAAGCTAATTGATGTGATACTGACAATGTATGTTTTGGTTGTACGATAAGTAAATTGAAAAGTTTTAATATGTGACCCCAAACTGGAATGTCATCTGCGAAATTAGCTGCGCTCTTAATAATTCGACTAATGCAGTAGATAGTAATTCCAATGCATCTTTCTAAAAATATTGAAGTGTACGTTATAAAGATTCCAGAAGATCATTGACCGGTGATTTAAAAAATTAATTAACTTACATCCGGCGAATTTTTGTTGATAAGGTCTACAACGAAGTGCAGTAAATCTGATAAGAATAACTTTGGCTTGCGCAGAGTCCAAGCTGGATTACTAGCAAACAGCCGCAAATAAACGCCAGATACAATCACCTCATTGGGTATGATATCTTTAAGAATATCAAACACAGAAACTGCATTTATACGTAAATAAATATTATATTAGCTATTTAAAAACTTTACGCAATCTCTGTTAGCTTACCCATCGCACATATCAGCAACAACACCTCATATTTTTGTTCTTGTCTTTACATTCCAAATGAATTCTGGATGCTCGTGAATTGATTCGAATAATTGGGCGGAAGTGGCCGGAGATTCGATCATTTCATCGACGAATAATGGAGGTAGAAATTTGCAAACTGTTATGCGAACCTTCAGAATTTTATGCAATATTAGCTTTCTAGCATTTTGTATATGTTACAATTTTCCTACCTTAGGTCCGCTTAAACGGTCAGCGGTTATTTTCGTGAGAATTTCAGCACAAAGTTCTCGCATTTGAAGGGTCCTTGAATTACAGAACATGCCCAGTAGATATATCACTGCATCTAAACAGGAAGTAAATATTTTATAATTGTTTGCCAAGAATTCACTTTACCTTTATTTTGAGCTTCTTTTATCATCTCTTGTGAATTCAGAAGCCCTGAAAGTGTTTCCAGTACTTTCATTTGTTGGTCTCTTAAATCAGTATCTTTTAGCGCAACAAAATTGCTTCCCTGTATTTCGGACGCTGCTATCTCGCTTACACATTCCTTATTGCGGGAAACCAATGCGACTACTTCTAGTGCAAGGGATTTAACTGTAGCATTCTGTAATGTGTAAAGTTGATAATTTACTGAAAGGAACCAATACTAATATTACATATTAAATATTATAAAACGCTTTTAAGCCTACCACACTGTTTCCAGATTCTGTCAAAAATTCAGTCTAGGATGAAATATTAAAAATGGTCCTTAACGAGCATTATTTTTATTTTCTGCCAGATACCAATATTTCGTTTGATAGAAACTATAAGTATCTAAAAAGTTATGTAAAACAACTGGAGGTCAGGTTGCAAAAAACAAAATGGCGGCAAGTTGAAACTCAAAACTTCAAAATCTTCTAAAAGTCGCAATTTCGATCCGATGTATGTGAAACTTGATTTTAAGATAGAAATCAATTCGATCTAAGAACTTTGAACTTTTGGTGATCATGCACGTGTAATTTTCAAGATGGCGGCAGAAATTTTTTTTAAAATCAAATGAAGAATAAAAAAGTCGAGAATTTAAAACATAATATTTTTAGCTGCCATTTTCACTAAAAATTGAATAATTTTGCCCTGTCTAGAGTCAAACTCTGATTCGAACGAGATTTGGCACATTGATTGATGAGCTCCTAGCATAAAAATATTTAAAATAATCCAAAATCAAATGCATGCATTCAAAATGGCGGCCCCCAAAAGTCAGAAGGTAAGCGCAATTCGCTATTTTAGTAGTAACTGAAATAATGAATATTTTTCATGGAAACGTTTTAAATGACTTAACTTGGAAGTATTTTTATGGCAGACCATTTTTAGGATATTATTACAATAAAATATTTTTACAATACCCTAAAAAATTATTAAATCGTGACCTGTCTGTCCGCCCATACATCCGTCCGTTTCTTCGTGCGTCACAGTAAGTTTCCTTGCAAACCACATGAGCTAGAATAAGGAAATTTTCTACGTAGGTCAAAAGTGGTGCCACTCGAAATTTGCAGTGCAAGAAAATATTTTAATGTATTTAAGGGGGGCCTCCCCATACAGGGGGGTGACTTAAATTTTTGTTCATTTCTATAGCCCTCTAGCAGCCAAGTTTTTCAACAGATTCTGATGAAATTTGAAATTATAAGTTATTAAAGCAAGTTAAAAAAAATTATGCAAATCGGATGACAAATGAAAGAGTCGAAAATTTACAACTTAATATTTTCAGCAGCCGTTTTCAATAAAAATTCAAAATGGTGGCCCCTGAGGGTTCAGAAAAGAATTGAAAATATTTATTTTAATAGCAACGCAAGTGCTGTTTAAACTTTTATGGAAAGCTTTTGAGATTATCTATTTAAGCCGACAAGTTATCACCTTTGTGTGGTAACCACTGTGTAAACAGCAAATGTGAGAAGGACAACACCAGTATAAATATGTTTATAACAATAATTTCATTTATTTAATATCCGCAGGCCAATCCTCTTTTTTCTTTAAAAGCCGTCGGACCTTGCTAAGTTGTGTGAGCTGACGCGTTTCGACTACTTTGAGTCATCTTCAGTGTCTAAAGGATGTGTTGAAGGGAACGACTTTATATAGTCGTAGGATGGGTAATTAGCGAATGGGTAATTAGCGGATGAGTAATTAGTGGATGGGTAATTAGCGGATGGGTAAATAGTGGATGGGCAATGAGGTCAGGAAGTAAATTACTCAAGTGCTAAATTATACCAGGTAGAGGGATATTATGTTTTTGTCTTTTTTTGTTGGCTGCCCGTTTGTTCTGTTTCATTGGCCTGTGGATATCAAATAAACAAAATTATTGTTATAAACATATTTATACTGGTGTTGTCCTTCTCACGTTTGCTGTTTACACAGTGGTTACCACACAAAGGTGATAACTTGTCGGCTTAAATAGATAATCTCAAAAGCTTTCCATAAAAGTTCAAACAGCACTTGCGTTGCTATTAAAATAAATATTTTCAATTCTTTTCTGAACCCTCAGGGGCCACCATTTTGAATTTTTATTGAAAACGGCTGCTAAAAATATTAAGTTGTAAATTTTCGACTCTTTTATTCGTCATCCGATTTGCATAATTTTTTTTAACTTGCTTTAATAACTTATAATTTCAAATTTCATCAGAATCTGTTGAAAAACTTGGCTGCTAGAGGGCTATAGAAATGAACAAAAATTTAAGTCACCCCCCTGTATGGGGAGGCCCCCCTAAATACATTAAAATATTTTCTTGCACTGCAAATTTTGAGTGGCACCACTTTTGACCTACGTAGAAAATTTCCTCATTCTAGCTCATGTGGTTTGCAAGGAAACTTACTGTGACGCACGAAGAAACGGACGGATGTATGGACGGACAGACAGGTCACGATTTAATAATTTTTTAGGGTATTGTAAAAATATTTTATTGTAATAATATCCTAAAAATGGTCTGCCATAAAAATACTTCCAAGTTAAGTCATTTAAAACGTTTCCATGAAAAATATTCATTATTTCAGTTACTACTAAAATAGCGAATTGCGCTTACCTTCTGGCTTTTTATGCTAGGACCTCATCAATCAATGTGCCAAATCTCGTTCAAATCAGAGTTTCACTCTAGACAGGGCAAAATTATTCAACTTTTAGTGAAAATGGCAGCTAAAAATATTACGTTTCAAAATTTCGACTTTTTTGTTCTTCATTTGATTTAAAAAAAATTTCTGCCGCCATCTTGAAAATTACACGTGCATGATCACCAAAAGTTCACAGTTCTTAGATCTAATTGATTTCTATCTTAAAATCAAGTTTCACATACATCGGATCGAAATTGCGACTTTTAGAAGACTTTGAAGTTTTGAGTTTCAACTTGTCGCCATTTTGTTTTTTGCAACCTGACCTCCAGTTGTTTTACATAACTTTTTAGATACTTATAGTTTCTATCAAAATATCGAATTTCATTAACATTGGTTAAAAGCTTTGGTCAAAACTACTACAGCATTATTTGTACGTTTTTCGACCTTTGAGCAGCCGCCGTTTTGTTTCAGCCGTACCGACTTTGGATTTTTTATTGTGAGATTAATCACATACATTAGTGAACCTTTTTACCAAATTTCATCCAAATCGGAGCTATACTTTGGAAAGAACATAAATCACGATTTTTTCGTGTGAAATGGCCGCCATTTTGTTTTCGCCTGGCCGATATAGCTGGTTCACGAACTTAATTGAGAAATTTACTCAATACACCTTTTTTTAAAAATTTGGTGAAAATCGAAGCAAAATTGGAAATCGGTGCTTGCTACAATCTTGTACTAAATGCACTTATACTAAGAAATTTATATTACACGGTTGGTTTTTTTGAGCCAATCATCGAAGCATAACCTTTACATTATATCCAGGACGCTAACTAAAGCTTATAAAAATATCCTAAATCTTCCAATTCTCACTCCAACTAGACTAGTGTACCAACGGACCAATTCATTCACCTTCAGTAGAATCACTGCCTCCTTAAACCTGGCCATCGTGCTAGGGCGGAGTCGTATAGTCATGTAGGAAGTTGCAAAGCAGTTAATTAAGTATTTCATACATATTTTAATAGACATTAACCTGAACTTCATTCAATTTCAGATCGATAAAACTTCGTTTATGAACATTGTTCGAAAGTCATATCTCCTTTATCAGTGACGATATACGAAATATCGGTATCTAGCAGAAAAAAAAATAAAAATAATGCTCGTTAGGGACCATTTTTAATATTTCATCCTAAACTGAATTTTCGACAGAATCCGGAAATAGTGTGGTAGGCTTAAAAGCGTTTTATAATATTTAATATGTAATATTAGTATTGATTCCTTTCAGTAAATTATCAACTTTACACATTACAGAATGCTACAGTTAAATCCCTTGCACTAGAAGTAGTCGCATTGGTTTCCCGCAATAAGGAATGTGTAAGCGAGATAGCAGCGTCCGAAATACAGGGAAGCAATTTTGTTGCGCTAAAAGATACTGATTTAAGAGACCAACAAATGAAAGTACTGGAAACACTTTCAGGGCTTCTGAATTCACAAGAGATGAAAAAAGAAGCTCAAAATAAAGGTAAAGTGAATTCTTGGCAAACAATTATAAAATATTTACTTCCTGTTTAGATGCAGTGATATATCTACTGGGCATGTTCTGTAATTCAAGGACCCTTCAAATGCGAGAACTTTGTGCTGAAATTCTCACGAAAATAACCGCTGACCGTTTAAGCGGACCTAAGGTAGGAAAATTGTATCATATACAAAATGCTAGAAAGCTAATATTGCATAAAATTCTGAAGGTTCGCATAACAGTTTGCAAATTTCTACCTTCATTATTCGTCGATGAAATGATCGAATCTCCAGCCACTTCCGCCCAATTATTCGAATCAATTCACGAGCATCCAGAATTCATTTGGAATGTAAAGACAAGAACAAAAATATGAGGTGTTGTTGCTGATATGTGCGATGGGTAAGCTAACAGAGATTGCGTAAAGTTTTTAAATAGCTAATATAATATTTATTTACGTATAAATGCAGTTTTTGTAAAACACAGAAACAAAATCCAAAAATTTTGTGGTCTTTCCACAAAATTTTTGGATTTTGTTTCTGTGTTTGATATTCTTAAAGATATCATACCCAATGAGGTGATTGTATCTGGCGTTTATTTGCGGCTGTTTGTTAGTAATCCAGCTTGGACTCTGCGCAAGCCGAAGTTATTCGCCGGATGTAAGTTAATTAATTTTTTAAATCACCGGTCAATGATCTTCTGGAATCTTTATAACGTACTCTTCAATATTTTTAGAAAGATGCATTGGAATTACTATCTACTGCATTAGTCGAATTATTAAGAGCGCAGCTAATTTCGAAGATGACATTCCAGTTTGGGGTCACATACCAAAACTCTTCAATTTACTTAACGTACAACCAAAACATACATTGTCAGTATCACATCAATTAGCTCTTTCAGAGGTAAGATCAATTTGCCAGAATTTAATTGATTTTAGATAAACATGTATTTTATTTTAGTATTGCGTGACAGCAGTGTCGCAAACTGAATGTATCTTGCCTTCAAAACGGTGTATGGAAAATAACAAGCCACTGATAGAAAAAGTATATACCCATCGTATTGCATCAAAGTTCAAACAGTCCCAAATTCAATTACACATTGTGATAATTATCATTGCTTTTCAATGGCAAATTATTGAATATAAGCTTAAAAATTTCGTGTCATCGATTTTTAGCCTATCAAAGGATACACAAAGATATTTTTAATTTTGATCAGGTTCCACGATTTTCGCTAATCCCTATCTCTTTGCTTATTCTAATAATGAAACGGACAACAATAAAGTTTTAGTCATACAGTCCTTATAATAAAACGTTTCAGCAAATCCTTAAACTGCTACGCCTATACAGAAACTTTTTGGAAAGAGCTATCTTTACAGCAAATGTTATGCTTATGGGCGTAGATAATTAGCGCATCGATATAGGTTTAATACGAGCAACTTTCTTCAATTCATCCTAAAAGCTGATTTACAATTTCAGAATGGTCTGTTTTCTACTTATTCCTTCTTAAAGTTGATTCCCAATAGAACTGGCTGTATCTGTAATCAATTCAATTAATTTTAATTCAAATCTCGTTCTTTTATAACATGCAATCCTAAACATCAATAGATATTGTGAACCTTTGCAGGGAAAAGGAATAAATGCTAGCATCTAATCACGGGTGTTTTAATGGACCATGTAACCCATCGCTCATAATTTTGTTTTCATAAACTTGAATCAAGCCGATTGACGCGAGCATTAAAATGTCTTTCCATTTAATATATCTGCAGAGGAGCCAGATAAAATGATTGCGTTCTGTCAACAATACATTTTTTAAAGATTAACTACGCGCATGTTTTCTACGGCAAATTTATTCCTCGTTTGGTTGTCTAGAAATGTGACTTTCCCCGTTCTATATTGTTCCATAAATCAATACTTGATCATTTCGCTATTCTTCTTCTTTTAAGCACTACAGCCCCTCTCGGGCCTTCGCTTAGAGATAGTTAGAGTATCTCATTTCCATGACCGTATTGATTTTTTCGGAAGTTGGTTTGGTCAGTATCATGCTCCCGTGTGCTTGCTCAGCTATGATATGATCTGATTAAACCAGTACATATCACTACTGATTGAACACTTGTAGTCTGTCCGAAAAATCCTCTGAACTAAATCACGTTGCTCCCAACGAGACATTATCGTCATTCAATTCTAATTTGTATACAATTTGACTTTCAACTGCAGAAGATGAGGATAATGCTACAGCATCATTACTAGTTGTTGAATTTGCATGCTATCGTGTTACTGAGCCACCAAGTGTGGAACTACTAGGAGTTTGATGATTGCGCATTGGTTGTGTTGATCTATAAACCGCACTAGCATTACCATTGGTTATTCGATTCTCGAATAACCAATGGCAATGCTAGCGCGGTTCATAGACCAACACAAATAATGCGCAATCGTCAACGCCTAGTAGCTCCACACTAACGACTTTAAAATAGTTTGCCTTATTTTCTAAATTTTCAATCAATTTTTTTCAGAAACTTAAGCTGATACCACGAAAAAAACCGTCAGAATCGGAACAAACTGCCGAGGTAACGTTAACTCCTGAAATAACAACAGACGAAATCCGCCTCAACTACGCCAAGTACGGATGAGGATCGTGGCTCAACAAGAACAGGAAGTGCACATTTTCATTGCCATTATTTTAAAAATACCTTTGTAGCTTGATTTGCTTTTCATTATAGCTTGATTGAATATAAAACAAATTTTAAATAAAATCATTAAACTATATGTTTCAATATATTTTATAATTTATCAGGGCTGATGACATCAGTTTACAAATTGTTTTATAGATGTTAATGCAATAATAATAAGTATGGATGAAGAGCCGTGGTGATTCAAGATGGCTAGTGGATGCTAAATCCCGATTTGGTGTGTCGCGCTGCTGACAATGAATCAATCTCATTGAATATTCTTGTATCTTGATTATAAAACGTCTGTTTTCTACTACGGATTCTGTAATGATGTTAAAAAATTTATAAAGCAAGTATTATGTACTGGTAAATATTATTTCAAACTAATTTAAGAAGGGATTGAGGATTTCTGTGGATTCAGAGGAAAAAGGATATGGGTCTAAACTAGGGAGGGAAGCAGATAAGAAATATTATCTTATTGAAAGTCATTTAGATTTTAATTTCATAAAATGATTGCGTTCTGTCAACAATACATTTTTTAAAGATTAACTACGCGCATGTTTTCTACGGCAAATTTATTCCTCGTTTGGTTGTCTAGAAATGTGACTTTCCCCGTTCTATATTGTTCCATAAATCAATACTTGATCATTTCGCTATTCTTCTTCTTTTAAGCACTACAGCCCCTCTCGGGCCTTCGCTTAGAGATAGTTAGAGTATCTCATTTCCATGACCGTATTGATTTTTTCGGAAGTTGGTTTGGTCAGTATCATGCTCCCGTGTGCTTGCTCAGCTATGATATGATCTGATTAAACCAGTACATATCACTACTGATTGAACACTTGTAGTCTGTCCGAAAAATCCTCTGAACTAAATCACGTTGCTCCCAACGAGACATTATCGTCATTCAATTCTAATTTGTATACAATTTGACTTTCAACTGCAGAAGATGAGGATAATGCTACAGCATCATTACTAGTTGTTGAATTTGCATGCTATCGTGTTACTGAGCCACCAAGTGTGGAACTACTAGGAGTTTGATGATTGCGCATTGGTTGTGTTGATCTATAAACCGCACTAGCATTACCATTGGTTATTCGATTCTCGAATAACCAATGGCAATGCTAGCGCGGTTCATAGACCAACACAAATAATGCGCAATCGTCAACGCCTAGTAGCTCCACACTAACGACTTTAAAATAGTTTGCCTTATTTTCTAAATTTTCAATCAATTTTTTTCAGAAACTTAAGCTGATACCACGAAAAAAACCGTCAGAATCGGAACAAACTGCCGAGGTAACGTTAACTCCTGAAATAACAACAGACGAAATCCGCCTCAACTACGCCAAGTACGGATGAGGATCGTGGCTCAACAAGAACAGGAAGTGCACATTTTCATTGCCATTATTTTAAAAATACCTTTGTAGCTTGATTTGCTTTTCATTATAGCTTGATTGAATATAAAACAAATTTTAAATAAAATCATTAAACTATATGTTTCAATATATTTTATAATTTATCAGGGCTGATGACATCAGTTTACAAATTGTTTTATAGATGTTAATGCAATAATAATAAGTATGGATGAAGAGCCGTGGTGATTCAAGATGGCTAGTGGATGCTAAATCCCGATTTGGTGTGTCGCGCTGCTGACAATGAATCAATCTCATTGAATATTCTTGTATCTTGATTATAAAACGTCTGTTTTCTACTACGGATTCTGTAATGATGTTAAAAAATTTATAAAGCAAGTATTATGTACTGGTAAATATTATTTCAAACTAATTTAAGAAGGGATTGAGGATTTCTGTGGATTCAGAGGAAAAAGGATATGGATCTAAACTAGGGAGGGAAGCAGATAAGAAATATTATCTTATTGAAAGTCATTTAGATTTTAAGTTTTCGGTACGTTAACAGACAACTCTATCTTAATTTAACTATTGAAGTTACTTAAGTTTCTAGGTGAATAAACAGTCTGCGATAGTTATCTTTATCTATAAAAGCTAAATCTGTTATCGCGTGTATTTCTGTTCTGGATAACTTCATGTTAAAAACTCCTATTAAACTTGCTGTCTTTTTGTATGTAGCTAGATTGAAAAGCAAGCATACGACAGTATTGATCGTAACGTGCTGTAATAAATAATGCTTTGCTTTGGCATCCTAGCCAAATTAGTCCGTCTCATCGAAATGACGTGGACAACCTCCCAAGTCTGCATTAATAACCAACCCACGGACGCCTTTGACACCAAAAGTGGACTAAAGCAGGGAGATTGGCTGGATCCATTGCTATTCAATTTGGCTCTGGCTTTTGTATGTAGCTAGATTGAAAAGCAAGCATACGACAGTATTGATCGTAACGTGCTGTACTAAATAATGCTTTGCTTTGGCATCCTAGCCAAATTAGTCCGTCTTATCAAAATGACGTGGACAACCTCCCAAGTCTGCATTAATAACCAACCCACGGACGCCTTTGACACCAAAAGCGGACTAAAGCAAGGAGATGGGCTGGACCCATTGCTATTCAATTTGGCAAAGCTACCTGTCCATACAAGAGGTACGCTTTTATACAAGTTAAGCCAAGTGGGTAGCCTATGCAGATGATAGCAACATAATGTTACACTCGCTAACAACTGCCAAAGAACTTTTCCCGAAACTCGGCAGCGAAGCAAAACTAGTAGGGCTACAAATCAATGCGAATAAAACGAAGCTCATTACGCAGTCGAGGAAAAATACCTAAAGTACACAAAACATCGCACTTGGCGAATACACTAGCGAAAATGTGGGCAAACTTGTGTATCTAGGCACCAAAATAACGAGAACGCAAGTGAAAGAGAAGAAATACGCCGACGAATAAAGCTCTCAAATTAAATATTGTATTCAGTTTTGACGATCTTGAAAACCAGTTGCATACACAGGAAAACAAAGCTCCAAATCTGTGATAAGACCTGTGCTATGCTATGGATTTGAAAAATATGGGCTCTAATTCAAGCATCTGCAAACACATGCAACGCCTTTGAGAGACGGGTCCTGAGGCGGATGATTAGAGCGAGGCTAGACGGGGACCAATGGCAAATTCGACGCAACCATGAGCTGTGTGAAATGTTTGACAAGATAGAGGCCTCAACAAATGTAAGACTGCGGAAGCTGCAATGGGCTGGCCACATGATTCGTATGGATGAACAACGGATACCCAAAAAGGGGTATTCGTTGGGAAAACTGAAGGGCGGAGACTAGTAGGGAAATCGAGGAAACGCCGGTCTGACTCGATCGACGAAGGCAGTTCATCGCTACTCGGAATACAAAATAACAGGACGCGATTGATGGACCGAGGCGCTATTTGCAGGAAGCGAAGGCCCGAGAGGGGCTGTAGTTCTACGAAGAAATGGAAAAAAGTGAATTTCACACTTATGTAGACAAATAAATTTTTTATCTCAAAAACAAAGAAAATCATGTCTTACAAAAATAAGTATTTAATGAAGAATAAATTATCACAGTATTGCCAATTTCTTTTGGATAAAAAGTATTGCTTTAAGCCTTAATTAAATTATAAAAAATGTTATAGTTATTTATGAATAAATAAATTCAATACTTCCAAATGCTATGAATTAAAATATTGCTAATCTTAATTAAATTTTAAGTCAATGATGAATAAATAATTTACGTATTTTAAAATAGTATGAAATGCAAAAAAAAATCAATATTTTGCATATTAAATGAACATATGAAAAAACAACTAATTCAATATTGCTAACTTCGATTTGGTCAGTAGCCTGGATATACTATTTAAATGTTGCTTTGCTCATTGACTCGAAATAAGTACTCCATAATGTTATTTCATCAGGACAAACGCATTTAGCACAAGTTTCTTGATGTGCATTGGAAAAGACTCTTATCTTTTTAACAAGCCTATTATTGGGGCTAATTGCTTCCTTAAGCTATTTATGTGTGGCAACCAGGTCATACGATGGTCTATGGTAAGACCAAGATATTTCATTTCTAGCACTCTTTACAATTTTTCGCCGTTAATATTAAGTTCGACATCTATGTCTCATATTTTGGTTTCCGATCGGCAAGCGCCTACTCAATTTCCAATGCTTCATTCGATCGAGTATTTTCTCTGCTTCGGAAAAGCTGATTGCTTAACGAGAAGTTTATGGAATGTTTCGTAAAGCAGGATTCTCGGACTGCAAATAATTAAATAAGCAATTAATTAACCAATTCAACATATAAACTTGCAAAAATAGTTCCCATATTTAAGGGTAGTGATCATCTCGACCCGAATAACTATCGCCCGATTACGCTGCTGACGGGATTTAGTAAGATATTTGAAAAAATACTAGTTGAAAACTCTATCGTAAGTCAACATCAGTTTGGTTTTCAAAAGAACACGAGTACTTTGGATGCTCTACATTCTGTCACACGTTTCATCAATCTAGGACTTGACAGACGTGATTATCTCAATGCAATTATTGTGGATTTAAAAAAGCATTTGATACAGTTGATCATGACTTCTTGCTTCGTAAACCTGAATCGTATGGTATTCAGGATAGTCCTAAGCAGTTGTTTAAAAGTTACTTGGAGGGAAGGTTGCAGAGAGCTTTAATCAACAATGTCCTGAGCGATCGAGCACCTACGAAAACAGGAGCTCCCCAAGGCTCCATACTTGGCCCAACGTTGTTCCTGCTATGTACAAATCATCTAAATACATGTGGGCTGACGGGATTTCACACATTATATGCTTATAACACAGGATATCACACATTATATACTGATGACACAGTTCTACTTTATTCAGGACAAGACAAAACTGAATTGAGAACACTATAAACGAGGATCTAGGGAAATTCCATCAGTGGTTAATCGAAAACAAACTAGTATTGAGCACTACAAAGACAAAATACATATATTGTTATTATGCAAAGAACAAAGGAGACATAGATGTCGGAACTTAATATTAACGGCAAAAAATTGTAAAGAGTTCTAGAAATGAAATATCTTGGTCTTATCATAGACCATCGTATGACCTGGTTGCCACACATAAATAGCTTAAGGAGGCAATTAGTCCCAATAATAGGCTTGTTAAGAAAATATGAGTCGTTTCCAATGCATATCAAGAAACTTGTTCTAAATGCGTTTGTCCTGACGAAATTATATTATGGAGTACTTATTTGGAGTCAATCAGTAAAGCAACATTTAAATAGTATATCCAAGCTGCTGACCAAAGCGTATAAAAACATTCTGAATCTGCCAATGCTTACTCAAACTAGTTTGGTTTACCAATTAGCAAATCATTAACCTTTTTTTTTTGTGGTAGGGAGGTGAATACTATTTATGCACAGAGTGTGGGACTCTCATGCGCGACTGGACTACCCACTAAACACCTCCCTTGCCAACCTGAGAACCCAGCCTGGAACCGTTTGACACATTACTTCGGGCCAGGTCTCGTTTCGTTACGCCGTGGAGCGCCTTCAAGCTGGGGAATCACTTTCCTAGCGGGAGGGGAAAGGGGAAGAGGAAGTGCCAGAAGAGCGATCCCCCAGCCCCAGCGCCCCCAGCTGCTGTGAGTCCCTTTTATATTTTAGGACTGCCCGAGCATAATGTGCCACCTGGTTCTATTTGTCAACCGATTCGAGCATCACCGCAACTATATTATCCGGAGTGAGCTCCCCCGTCTCCCTATAAAGTTCCCATTTTGTACACGCAAAAAATGTGTGACAGGCATTGTCCTCCTCTCCTGGGCAAAAGAGACAATCGGGGGGCCGTGACTTACCGATCTTGTGTATTTAAGACTGAAAACACCCGTGCCCGCTTAAAAGCTGGGTCGGATAGAAGTCAGTCTCACCATGCCTTCGATTTAGCCACGGTCTCACATCCAGGATGAGGCGCGCAGTCCACCCTCCCTTCGTGCAATTCACCCAAGACTGCTGCCAATCGTCGAGTGAGCGCTGTCTCTCTTCGCGGACAACCGTCTCCCTCGCATCCTCGTTACAGCGCAGGTAAATAGCGCGGCGCCCTAGCAAGGAGGGCGATATGTATCACGCCTGCAATCACTCTCACCGCCGAGTCGGAGACTGTTGGATACGAAGATGCAATTCTCAGTGCTCCTCTTCTCTGCACCTGTGCCAAACGTTTCCAGTATACATCCTTGCTGAGAGCGTCGCCCCATACCTCTGCTCCGTACAGTAGCACTGACCCTACAGCACTCATCAAGATGGGCTGGGTCCCCCTACGTTGGCCATAAGTCGACACAGGGCCGATATTCCCGAAGCAGCCTTCTCAGCCGTTGCCCTGATTTGCTCAGAGAAACTCATCTTCGAGTCGATCAGTAGCCCCAGGTACTTCACCGCTGGCTTCGATTCGATTTGCATGTCTCCAATACTGATCATCCTTACTCTAGGGATTCTCTTTTTTGTCAAGATGACCACTTCGGTTTCCTCCAGTGCTAAACTGAGCCCGCGAGCAGTCATCCAGTCCCTCACTCGGCGCATTAGCATACCTAGCCTAAGTTGCGCTTGTTCAACGGTGCGTCTAGCGACCAGAGCCGCAACATCATCCGCATAGCTGACCAAACGCGACTCATCTGGCATCTCAAGTCTCAGTAGCCCGTCGTAAGATACGTTCCACAGGTCCGGACCAAGGATAGATCCCTGGGCAACACGCGATGTAATTTCCATCCTTCGTTGGCCCAGTGCAGTGTCGTAGAGCAGGCTTCGGTCCTTTAGGTAGTTCCTCAAAAGCCGCATTAGATATTCTGGAACTTGAAAAGAGTTTTCCAGCGTATCCAGAATATCCACCCATCTAGCGGAGTTGAAGGCATTCCTGACGTCGAGTGTCACCAACAGGACGATCCGTTGCTTGGTGCGACTATATGCCTCTGCTCTTTGGACCGGGTTCACCACCTCTGCAATCGCATCAATGGTAGAACGTCCTGCTCTAAAGCCGTACTGCCGAGGAGATAGGTCCCCAGCAGCACGAATCGCGTCAGTGAGTCTTCCCTTGATGAGTTTCTCTAGCACTTTCCCAGCCGTGTCTAGCATGCATAATGGGCGGTATGCAGACGGCGATCCGGGATTTCCCTTCCCCTTGCTGATCAGCACGAGCCTCGCTACCTTCCATCGTACCGGGAAAACCCCGTCCCGTAGGCAAGCGTTGAATGTGCTGAGCAGCAAGTCAGGACAATGGTGATAGACGAGCCGCAACACCTCAGCCGGAACACCATCTGGACCTGGAGCCTTCCTCGCTTTCAATGAGAGGACTGCCTCCTCCAGTTCCAGCTGTGTGAAGAGTGGGCACTCGACTGCTGTTTCACCATGGACAGCGTCAACATGGACGGGATGAGCGGGGAAGAGTCCCCGCACTATCGCGTCCATCTTTTCCGCGTCATATATACAAGGCTTCCGTAGGGCACCAAGTTTTCCCATGACCAGCTTGTAGCCAAGGCCCCACGGATCCTTGTTCACATTGTCCACTACGTCTTGCCAGCAGCGAGCCTTGCTACTGTTGATCAGCTTGCGAAGACCACCTGCTCGCATGCCTCATCAGGGTTCCGCACCCGTTGAGCCTCACGTCGAAGCTTGTGACACTCCCTTCACTTTTCAGCGAATTCAGTTGACCACCAGTACACTGGGGGCTTGCCGTGCCGGGGTCTTTGATGGGGCATAGAAGCGCAGCAAGCAGTCGTAATGATGGTCATAGTAGAGTTCACCACGTCTTCAGCTGCCCGTTCATCCGTCCCCTCCGAAGCTCTCTGTAGCGGCTCACCTGGTGTGAGAGCCTTGACGAGCCTCTCGACGTCCATCCTTCCGATGTTCCATCCAGTTGTAGAAGTCCAAGAGCATGGACGTCGGGAGACAGCATCACTTATCTCAAGCAGAATGCACTGATGATCACTGGCTGAGTAGTCCTCTAATACTTTTCAGTTGTGCATCCTTTATACTAAGGACTCCGAGGCGAATGTCACGTCCGATATGGTTCCCTCACAGCCAGTACGGTGGAAAGTTGGCGTATTTCCGGAGTTTAGTACGACGAAGGCCGTCCTGGCCGCCATTTCCAGGATTCGTTTTCCCCGCGGATCCATCTGAGGCATGCCCCATTCGATTGCTTTAGCGTTTAAGTCGCCCCAACGAGCACTTTGCCCTCTGTGTTCGAGACAGCGCCCTCCAAAGCATTAAGCTTGGCTTGGAAAGATGATATCGACTCGTTAGGCGTTAGGTACACACTAAAGAAGGTGATCCCTGAGCACCGAACCCACACGAGACCATCCCCCCGTCCACAACTCTCCGCTTGAAAGTTACTGTTCCGAACCCAGATGGCGGCAGTACCAGTTTCATCAGAGTACCATAATGCAGGACTTTTACTATGGTGTTGCTCACTCAGCACCAAGAAGTCGGCTTTCATGTCCCTCGCAAACTGCTCAAGCAGATTTTGGGCGGTTGAACTGCGGTGTAGGTTTAGCTGCAGGATGCGGGTCATCGGAGCTCTGATTTTGCCCTGGCTAGGGCTTCCTGGAACACCCGGCATTTTGCTGATCCCAAGACGTGCCCAAAATTAGGTTTTGGATCAGCATCCTTGCAAAGAATACAGTGTGATTCCTTCGTACACTCTTTTCTTTTATGTCCCATTTCACCGCATTTGTAACATAGGGAACTCCTATCGGGTCCTTTGCATACATGTGTGGTGTGACCATGACCAAGGCATTTGAAACACGGAAGAGGTGTTGCTCTTCGCCGTATCCTACAGACAACCCACCCAATTCGTTCTTTGCCCTTGTTCAAGAATTGTTCGGCGTCCTTTTCGGTGAAGTCAACTATGGCCATGCGTTGTCCCCTGTTGTTTTCTGGTGTCAGTCCCGCTTTGATCCTTTCCACGCTAGGGAACTCCCTTTTGATGGCCTCTTCTACCTCGGCCAGATCCCTCACGTAGTCAATGTCTCGTATTTCGATCGTTGCCATCGGTTCGAGCGGGGCTACAGTTGCGCTTTTGCCGAGGACTTTCTTTACTGCGTCACAGAATGCTTCTTTATTGCCGGCCTCTGCTCCGAATTCGACCAGTATGTGGCCCGACCGCGTTGGTCGTACTACTTTAATGGTAGTATTGGTGTCTTCGGGCCTTACGTTTCCCCTGTTGTCCCGCAGCACCTCCACGTAGGATCGGCCATCTTGGGGCTTTACAAGCAGTGCCTGCTGCCGGGGTCTTTGTCGGGGCTTCTGCCTCTCCTGTTTTGTATCAGGTCCTTTTTCTAATTGGGCGTCCGTGCGAATTTTATTTTCTGGCTTTTTTTGAAGAAGTTTCTTTGCGGCTTTCTTCGCTTCTCTTGTAAGCACTGTCTGGAACCCCTGATCTGGTGCTCCACGCCCATCAAGTGCCTCTTCCTTCCTTCTTTCATCCCGATCTCCTTCGATTGGGCTAGACGCCATTCTTTTATTGACGTTTAATGGTGGAGCTATCTGCGTGTCGCCTTTAGATTTTGCCCCAAGCGCCTCTTTAGCCTTCTGTTCGTCTTCGGCCCTTAACCAGCTCCTCCGATAGTGCCCTATGCGATCTAGGAGCTCCTCTAGTTCAAGGAGCCCTTCCTTTGCTGCTTTGCTGATTTTTGGGGAGTCGCATGCAGCTTGTATTCTTTTCAGAACATCTCCCGCTTTTCGAAGTAGTCTTTCTTCTTCGTATCGCTGGGCCGCAATTGTACCTTGCAACCATCCTTGGGAGAGGTTTTCGCGTTCCGTTTCCGAGTGCAGTACTTCCGCCACATTTTCAACGTTGGCGGTGCATTCACGCGGTGTCTGGTCACTCTTTGCATTAGCGCCGTAATCTCCTCGTTTGCTTCTGGATTTTTCGTTGCAATGTCGGGATTTGTGACCCTTGCATCGGTCGCTTTAGTAACGATCGCAGCGGTGACAATCGAATTTTATGTTATCTTCCACTGCTCGAACACCTGAAGCATCCTGCCGAGTCTCCCGCTTCTCCTTAATAGGACGCTCGGGCGTTCGCATAATTTTTTTGCTGCGCCCAAACGCCGCATGAATCTCAGTCTGCACCAGACTGTCTGCTGTTCTTCGTTTTTCGTCTACCGTCACTGTCGTCGTGTTAGTCTTCGTTTTTTTCGTGGTTAGTACAGCTCTCGATGAACTGTGGCTGCAACCGCTGGTTGCGTCGTCGTTGCTATTATTTTTTATTTGGATTTTTTTGGTCTTTTGATTGCTCCAGTTTTGTTGGGTCCCCCCTCGGAGCCACTATCTCCGTTCGTGTGTGTAGTCGCCTTTTTGGTCCCATGGTTATCTTTGCAGAGCAGGGAGGCCATGCGAGGGTTGGCACAAGCCCTTATGGGGATAAGTGCTCAGAGCCAGACCAACGCTAATCGGGAGTCCGTCTCAACCCAACCTACACCACCAACCCAATGGTGCGAACTTCGAACGAACTCCGAGGCCTGCCAAGGTTTTACCGGGACGGAGACGGTATGATAGTTGAATTGGAGCCATTCACACACGAGTTTCACCTCGGCGCTACTGTGCAAAGCAACTACGTCCAAACCATCACATCCGCCAGCCCAAAGCATCAATTCCAGTTCGTTGTCCAAAGCGTAGTCCAGATAAAATCAGAGTCGTTTCCTGTCATCCCAGGAGGGAACCTCACGGCACCCCCCATATCCTCGGGTCCGTGGGGGTGGCACTCCCCAAAGAATGCTAGCCTCCAAGAATGTTCTTGTCGACCGGCTTTCTCCCTGCGGGAATTTCCTCGGGTACGTGGGGGTGGAACTCCCCAAAGAATGCTAGCCTCCAAGAGTGGTCTTGTCGACCGGCATTCCCCCTGCGGGGTTTCCTTGGGTACGTGGGGGCGGAACTCCCTAAAGAATGCTAGCCTCCTAGAGTGCTCTTGTCGACCGGCATTCCCCCATTAACCTTTAGTCAAATCATTATAATGGAGAAAGCTAAGTTTATCTACAAAAATTTTAAAACTAATGGATCGGAACGAACACCATTAATTAAGGTATTACAGATCAACCCATATAACGCGAGGAATGCAGATCAATTCGTAATACCTTTTGCCAGAACGGATCGTCTAAAGAACGATGCAACGATGATGCTACCAGAAATGGTTAAGAAAGCAAACTCACTTTTGGTATTTAAGAAAAGACTAAGAGAGCACTTAATGAGCACTGATTGAAGCGTGAACCTGTAATTCTGCTTTTATGAGCCCAGTATCTTAGGGCTTTTGACCCTATCGGCAAGATACTGATTAGGTTTTAAATTTTTGTAGATAAATTAGCTTTCTCCATTATGATGATTCGACTAAAGGTTAATGATTTTGCCAATTGGTAAACCAAACTAGTTTTAGTAAGCATTGGCAGCTTCAGAATGTTTTTATACGCTTTGGTCAGCAGCCTGGATATACTCTTTAAATGTTGCTTTACTTTAGACAGGTGTTGCTTTGCTTTTAGACAGGTGTTCTTCTAATGGAAAGAATGGTGTCCTAAAAAATAGACGGGTGCCCTTCTAAAGAAGAATAGCTAACATCGAATGCCTCCTTATATATTTGACACTTAAACTTTTTCAGCAGCATCGGGTTTCTGTTACTACAGATAAATTGACGAGACATTCGATGTAAAATTCTTCTTTAGAAGAGCACCCTTTTTTTAGAATGGCACCCGTTTATTTTGTAGGACACCCTTCCTTCCTTTAGAAGGACACCCTTCTAAAGGAAATAAATTTCGTGGCTGTTAACTGAAGAAAGAATGTGGCGCTTTTCATCTGTCATGTTCAAACTAAAATGCAGTAAATTTAATTGAAAAAATGTTTGCATCTAATTTTTCCTCACCTCATCCGTTTTGTAATCAAAAAGTGCTACTGCATATAAAATATCAGTCCAATTAGTCCAGCGGTAACTATTCGATAAAACTGCAAATAATTAAATTAGCAATCAATTCAGCAATTAAACATATACGTGAAGTTTAATACTTACACTCTTAATGCTCCCAGCAACTCTTCTTCCTATGTTGCGTATAGTGCACTACATTACACGTTTTTCACAATTTATGGGTGCGAATTACCATTCAATTTGCAAATCGACTTGCTGTTTGACAGGAATTTTGACGTCTAATTGTTTGGATCTGCATTAACTGTCAGGAGTTGTCAGTTTTACTTTTTTATGAGGTCATGTCAGAGCATATATACTAACTAGCACCTGCAATCGAGGAGCTGTCAAAATGAAAAGAGAGGCAAATAAACGTATAAAAGATGGATTAAAGTTTACCATGTGTTGGTTCAATTGGTTGCAAATTCAAGTTTTTGTTTACCATACATATGCACTTTTAGCCTAATTCTCTCTACTCTATAAGTACCGTACGAAATAAAATTTGTTCTAATTGCAGCTGCTATTTAGTAGATACTCTCTGCTCATTTCACAGAAATCACAGAGCAAGACGGCCAGGTTTAAGGAGACATTGGTTATATAATTTTCTCAATCAAGAATGTGATTTCGTTATGGGATCATGGCTCAATGAATTAGAAGACCAAGAAAACAAGAATTGATCGAGTGGTACGAGTTCGGCAGGTTAATTTTCGGAACAAATAGATTTTTATTTTAAGTAGTTTAATTGAAGGCAACTGGGGAAACCAAAAGAAATAGACGTAAGAGTAGGGATGAATTTGATTTTCGATTGCCAAGTACCCGATTGTAAGTGCAAACTTATATTCACCGAAGAAAAGGGATCGATTAAAATTTATAGAGAGTGGAAAGTTTTATCATGGGCAATAGAATATAGAAATATAGAGGAGATATTAAAATTGTGTGTGTTGTGTCAGAAGAAATATTAAAATACATAAGGATAAGATGTAAATTGCGAGAAGGAATGTTTGGAACTGTAACATATTAAAATGCGATCATACAATTTACTTGAAGAAAGATATACGTCAAAAGCAGATCAAAGCCAAGTGGACTTTGTTTTTTCAAACATTTTATAGGCTCAAACGTTGCCATCTTACTCAGGCCCATAAGGAAATCAATTAACGTACCTGACGTCACTTCCCGTACCGGAAACAGCTGATCAGTAGCTCTAAATTTTGATAAACAGCTACTTTTGAGATTTTCAAATATGACATTTCTCAGATGAAATTTAGCCGAAATGATACAAACGGGATCGAAATACATATATTTGCGCGTTAATGTCTTCGACGTCTCATATTTAAAATAAATCGTTGTCATAGGACTGATAAAATTTGAAACTACAGTCATATGTACTGTCAAAAATCTTTAAAGAAATTATTTGATGTAAACAGCACTAGATGGCGCTTATTAGGCTACTCGAAGAGGTTAGTTCGCGACGTGACGCGGTGTTTCCGTTTTCGGGCCTGAGTAAGAAGGCAACGGCTCAAACCAATGAAGATAAACCAAGCAAAACAGTTAGAGCCAATGAGAATTTTCACTGATCCTAATTAATTTTATAAAATAATTTATCTACGAAATTACGGAACTCTTTGATTAATTACAATTAGTAATAATTACACTTGCGTTAGAGTCAAAACATATACAAATGAGTACCTCTATTAAATAAAATTACCGAAAATGATATTGTAGGTTAGAAAGGAATGGAGAAGTAATAAAAATTTTAATTTACATTCATATGTTGTTTACAGTATAAAGCTTGCTTATGATCACATACGTAATATGCTTGTATGTTGCTTAATTAATAACAAGCAATGATATACATATACATATAGATATTTTCCAACTAAGGAACCAGCTTTTATATTTCCGAATACGTAATTTTTGTGTATAACTATAATTAAGCTTGGGGAGCAATTTCTTTCTCAAGAAAATAGAACAAAAACCTGAAAAAACTTACATTTAGCTAGTATTATATACGTATAGAGGATCCAATTAATGGAATGATTTCTTTCATCCGTTGCATTTTAAACCTATTTTTATTTAACACCTTTAAAACTCAAAATAAATATAAATTTAAGTCTGCGATTGTAAAGGGTGATTGATAACAAGTGTACACATGTGAATGGGCCTTAACGCTTTTTATCACCAGCTCAATCTTCACAAAAACTATGTTTTTTTTTTCGAGAAAAATGTGTACACTTGTTATGAATCACCCTTTATATTCATGTTGTAGTTCAAAACGAATTTGAGTCCATCTCGTAGTTTCTTTTGAAACCCCTGACATAAGAATAGAAAATAGGTATAGTGGTTTATGAACACTAACTATGCTGTTATACATAAACAACACATATAGTAGTTCAGCCGCGCAAGTTACATACCTTGCTGCATAGTGATATATAAATATTATATTGATTGTATTTAAAAGAGAAATCAATATTTAAAAATCAAAATGAATTGCTAAGCGAGAAAAAACATCCTTCCTTCTCGGTAGTTCATCGTACTTTTTCAGGAGGAAGGGAAGCCAAAGTTGAGTATGCCGTAGAGGGGTAGGGTTCCAATAATCTGCGAATAGTCGATTCCGTGTTGCGGTTCGGTACGCGAAACGTAGTTTGGTTTTGCATTTTCAGGTAGAGTAGATTGATTCGATTTTGGATTCAAGTAGTTTATTTCTGGCACTGCTGCGGTGAATAGTTGGGAACGCGTGGTTTTTGGTTGAGAAGGTTTCTTTCTTTTGCAATTGCCGCACGGTTCGCAAGCAATGGAAACGAATTAAATTAAGGTAGAGTCATTTGCTTGGAAGTTGTTTTGACACGTTTTAATTGGGCATTTGAGCTGGTGGCTGATAAAATTGTATTTGGGCTTAGTCTGCTCGTGGAAGACCTGTGACCGAAATTCGTCTCCGAACTAGCTAGCCTGGCAGCAGCCACCTCGGGCTACACTGAGGGTGTCCAGACTTGCCCTATTGGGTCCATTGGCACATTGCTAGACTTCACATCTATAGCCGATGAGATGTCGGTGTGGATTTCCTTCGGGAAATCTCAAAGCGTATAAATGAGAGGATTGAATCATTGCGAATGGCGCCCAAACGTTCATAAGTAGAAATCCTTGCGTCTCAAGACTTTTTTTCCTTAACGGAGGACGTAAGGTACCTTGGTACTAAAGTTCCACTAATAGGAGTAGCAGAACTGTATGAAACACAACGTGATATCACGTGAGTTGTAGCTTCCGATCTCCTTTGATTTATTTTTTTCGCAAAAGAGTTCCTTCCGATGTGTCTTCCCAGGGTAAAACCCGTTAGGATCATCTGTTTTCTTGATGGAAACTGTCAGCCAGATGGGTTTTTCCTATCTGTCTGGACTCTCAAGAGTAGAAGGCTACCTTCTCATTATGTTGCGGAAGGACTCTACCCATCTTCTTATGCACAATAGGCGATTTTTAACATTTGAATATTATTCGTGTGCGTTGAAATTGCAAAGTTCGGTCTGCTTCCATGTGTCGATACTTTGACCGCGTACAAAAGTAGTACGGTAATTTATTTTATTTTCCTCGTTGAACAAATTGACATAGATTTGAAATGGTTTGTAATATAAATGGGGTGGGATAAGTTTAATAATCGATCAAGGGCTGCCTCTTCTCGACAGACCACCATCTGTTTTCATTTCCCAATACGAAATTCAGCGCAGCTGGAAAGGAAACTGATTCTAAATACATTCATAATTTTTTTTTATATATAGGTTCTAAATATATATAGCTAACCACTTTCGGCCACCAATAATTTATCAATCATATTAACTTGATAGACATATTTATTACATTATACCCTAATTTATCTTTACCATTATTAAATTTGTTTTCCATTCAGAACAATATGGCGTTATTGGGTTCCTTACTGAAGAAGTGCACGCACCAAAACAGCTGCTATTTACCGCATGCCGCCATGACTTTCATGCAGGCTATATCGAAACCTGGGAGGAGATGGAAAACATCTGCCCGCTATGTAGATGTCCTCTTTCCTTGCATGAATTGACACGGAAAGATACACCTAACCAGTCACGAGTACTAGGTCATATCGCCCCACCTTCGTCGCAAGGGTCTGTAGTGAACGAGCCACCTTATCAAGTTCAGTCCCGAGGTTCTATCTCTTCCTTATCGCAAACGATGCCAACGCGAATGAATAGGCCACCCAGAACAGAAAACGAGCACCCGAGAGTAAAACCCCACCAGAAGCTACCGAGAAGGCGGAAGCCAATCCCTCGGGAGCCCTAGGCAGCTTAAAGTTGCAGTAAGCATTGAGCTTAATAAAAAATTTAACGTCATTTAACGGGCAATGTCCATAATTCGTCTTCTAAAGATCCCGTTCCACTGTCTCGGAATGTAGGAGTGAATTACCAGGAGCTTCCGGACCTTCACACCCGCACAAATTCACGGAAATTGCTAAGACCTGATCCTATAGTTTACGAGTTCCGGCACTTGAGTATTCAGCTATTATTAAGACTAGCACTTGCCACTTAATTGTTCTTCATCCGTTATTTTTTCTTAGTCCAATCACCGTATTCACTTGGTCTTTCTTCTGCTAAGAACTTCGTTAGCTGCACTACGAATTCAACTATAATTCTTATTTTGCCTCTATACACTTGTTTTAATATCCTATTTTTAAAATATTCAATAATAATAATATTCACGACAAACGATAAAACTTTGAATTCTCCTTTTTCTTTTCTTTAACTCGCCATTTTTCATACGCGTATGTATTTCTTTACTGTTCACCTCCGCCTGAAACAGATCCTTCACTTTTTCACTGTCCTATTTCTAAACCAATCATATGTCCCCCCAAAATCAAACTCGATACCGCAAAAAACTCCCTGTTCTTCACAAAACCAAATACTGAATGCCTCAATTCAACGAACTCAATCCTCTTCATTTTCAATTACCGCTGCCTCATCTGAGTAACGTAATCGAAGGTCATTACACTTCAATTCCGCTGCCAACACATCTTTTTTTCGCATCGACAAACACAATAATATCCATTGATTTGCATATATGGCCATTTGCATCATCAAAGAAGCGTTTGATTGAATGCAAAGTGCCACATATACATATAGGGAAACTATTGATTCTGCCGATACCTCAAAAAAAGTGCTTCCCTACGCTCGGGGGAACTTGAACCCAGGGTTCGAGTAGACCCCCGGTCGAGAACTCGCGACGCAACCAATGGAGCCACCGTCATGTCGATCACCCATTCATCAGATTAGCAACTTCAACTCTTTCTTGATGGGCATGAAATGGAAATGTGTTAAAAGGAAAAGGTGAATAAATTTTTGTTAGTATAAAATATGAAATTTGATGGTGAGAATAGAATAGCTAGAATGAATATAGAAATCAGGTTTTGTTAGGGAAAAGGTATTGAATGTTTTGTTAGTGGGAATTAATGAATGGAATGTTGTTAGTGGGAAAATTGAAATTATTAGTAAATATTATATTATTTTGGTTGGAAATAAGGGAAAAGGATAGGATTTATTTATTTCAGAAACCAACTTACAGACTAGTAGTCCAATTACAAGTCAATTAATACAATATTTAAATACCAACATATGAATACAAAATATGGCAGAAATTAAAGGAAAAAGATCACAATACGATATTAAAAATGAAGATTTATAGGAATATTTATAAATTTTATTTTTCAAAGAAGTTTTGCATACGCCAAGAGATTGTGGTAGAGGATCAAGACTTTCCTGGTTGTGCATACGAGGTAAGCGTAGCTAAGGAGAGTGGAAGAAGGTGTTAGTACGTGCATACGGAACCTGAAATTGAAGCGAGGATCTATTAGGGCGAGCCGCGTCGAATGTATTTATTTTCCTGCATAAATTTGAGGTAAAAGGCAATAATGAAGCTTGAACAAAAGACATTCGTCAAGGAAAGATCGTCTGGACTCAAGGGTAGGAAGGTTCAAAGTATGAAGTCGGTCATCATAATGGGAGTAAGGAAAGTTGAATTCGAAGAAGAGAGACCGTGTGAATCTGCGTTGAACTGACTTAACAGCATCGTTGAGCTTTCTGTGGTACTGACTCCAAATTTAGGAGCAGTACTTCAAATGACTACGTACTAGTGAGAAGTAAAGACACATACAGGATGTGATATGTTGAAATGACGAAGCGGATCGTAAAATAAATCCAGTTAAGCGAGAGGCTTTCTTAATAATTAGAGCAATGTGGAGATCAAGCTTCAGTTTACAATCAAAAAGCACACCAAGATCCTTGAAGGAGGTTACATTGCTCAAAGGGATACCAACAAGCCTATACGTTGAGAGAAGAGGACATTTTTTACAGGAGAATGTCATCTGATGGCATTTGGAAACATTTAAGGAGAGATGGTTTGATTAACACCAGTCACTAAGACGCTGAAGATCGGTTTGAAGGATATCCACATCTAAAGGGGAATCAATAACTCGAAAAATCTTGGAGTCATCAGCATAGAGGCCCTGTCTCCTGATAACAGAAGATAGATGATTGATAAAAAGTAAAAATAGTATGGGGCCAAGTATTGAACCTTGCGGAACTCCCGAGCTCGAGTGAAATGAAGAAGAGAAGCAAGAGCTTAAAGTGACTACACATTAACGATTCAGGACATAAGAAAGAAGCCAGGAATAGAGGCAACTAGGGACATTGAACCCTAAAAGTTTCTCAAATAGGAAAGAGAGAGATCCACTGAATCAAAGGCTTTAGAAAAATCCGTAATAATAACGTCCACTTGTTGCTGTTGATCGAAGGCAGCTGCAATATTATGGGTAAAAGAAAGTAAATTTGTAATGCTGTTGATCTGCTAAGGATGGGAGGACAAGTGGATACATCAAAAACTATCTTTTCAAGAATTTTACTGAAACAAGGAAGAAGGGAAATAGGACGATAGTTTGAGTGTTTTTAAATCTGGTGATCGTAATCACCAGATTTAAAAACAGGAAAAATGTGGGCAATTTTCCATTGGGCGGGGAAAACCCCACAGGATAAACTCAAGTTAAAAATAATTGAAAGGGGAACACAAAGCGAAGAAGATAAAGATTTTGCTAGAAAATTTGGAATGCCATCAGGGCCCACACTGGTGCTGTTGTCAAGATTATTTAAGAGTTGCTCAACCTGCAAGGGTTTTGTACAAAAATTAAGAAGAAGATTGGTTGAAGGAGGGGGAATGTTTAGCCCTACCAAGAAAAGAAGAAAAGTAAGAAGCGAAGATTTCACAAGATTCTTGAGGAGAAGACGATGTCACGCCATCTAGACTAACATTATCAGGGGCATGATGAGAGGTCCTTAAAGATTTTACGTGCGACCAGAACGCACGAGTTTGATTCGACATTAACGAAGTTTCAATGTGGTTAACATATACATGAAGTGCAGAAGTGGCAATTTTCTTGGCCGTGGCACGACGCTCTTTCAATTTAACGAGGTCAACCACTGGATAAGAATTTTCTGCGGGCAGCATTTTTGGCTTTAATTGCAGTGGCAACATCTGAATTAAACCAAGGAGTATCTTTAGGTCTTCTTGCCGGACACACAGGAGTAAATTGCGAGATTAAGGAAGAAAGAAACATATAGAGCTTATTAACACAATCTTTAATGAGGAGATTGCTGAAGAAGAAATACCAATTCACGGCATTAAGGTTAGCTTCCGTGCTCGATAAATTGGCTTTTAAAAAATTAAAGCAGGAAGATGAGGAATTCTTCAAAGAACGAGAAGATGTGATTGCAAGCTCAATAGAGAGTGGTGGATGGTGAGGATCAGGTTTGACAAAGGATGAGAGTGCCACCAATGCGGACAGAAGAGAAGGTAACAAGTTGGAAAGAACAAGATCAAGCAATTTGTTATTGGCATCGAGAAACGTGTTGTATCGGGTGAAAGAACAGAGGGAAATAAAAGAAGGAAAAGCAAAAGACACGCTACCGCCAGAAACTATGGAGACATACAAATCATTCCAAACAATACTAGGCGAATTGAAGTGACCACAGACCAATATATGGTAGAAGGGATACGAGCATTAATGTGGCTCGAGAATCCTGCAAAGAATCGTTCGTAAACAATAGCAAGACTGTTACCAGGGATATACACAGATGATACGAGGAAGGAAAGAGAGTCAGATAGAGAGACTAGCACAATTAAACACTCAACAGGTGAAGATGGAGTGAAATCATCACAGGATTTGCTGGTAAGGGAAACATGTTTACCCACTAGAACGCCACCGCCGTCAGACTTACCAGTAGCATCACGATCTCTATCTCTGCGGAAGACTAAATGGTTCGGAAGTAGCTCACTCTTACTAATGTCATCTGTCAGCCATGTTTCCATTAGACAGATGATATTATAGGGAAAAAGGATGGGAGAAATGCGAAATTCAGTAGTGTTAGTTTATCAGGCCACGAACATTTTGGTAATAGCAAGTTAAGAATGAATCACTAGGCCTAAGAGATGTTTATTCTGGAGCAAAAGGACACAGGATGGTTCCGCTTACGAATCGGGGAGAACTTTTTGACGAATACGCCAGGTGGCCAAAATTCGTTATCAATCAAGATACTTTGGTTAACTGGGACAGTAGTTTTAAAAGACACAATCAATCTGTTCGTCTTTCCATCAGGCGTAAGCTTGGTGCACTGGAGCAACTCAGGACTAAAGTTCAGTTTGTACTTTATATGAGCGATGATGTCTTCGACTGTCGTGCTATATTCTAATCTCGAGAGAAATATTTGTAGCGGTGGGGATATAGCACGCAGGGGGCACCAGGTTTCATCGCAGTAATGTTTGTCGTCATATTGCCTCCAAGTGAGGGCCCCCGGCTGGCAGGTGTAGATCCTGGTGAGCCTACATTTCTTATCAACAATTCGGTATCAGCATTACCTTGAGTTACAAATCTTGTAACAGAGGTTTCAGGTGGGCATGAAGACTTTGGGTTTGTCCCGATACCAACTAACTAACCGATACCAACTAACCGTGTGCCAGCTGCAGAAGTTCAGGTTGCTGCTGTATTGTAGATGTTTCGGTTGTATATTGTAGATGTTTCGGTTGTGCTTGTTGCTGTAGTTGTCGTACATCATGTTGCTTTTGAGAACCAGGTTATAGGATTGTGATGATGGGGAAGTAAAAATTGTAGGGAAATTGGAAAAATGTTAATAAAAATAAATGAATACACAAAGGAAAAGTTGGGAGTGCCTTAAGGAAAGTGAAGATGTTGCGGCGGCGATTTGAAGTAGCGAATGGGAAAAAGTAAGGACGCCGGAATCCGCAACAAGGTCTTATCACAGATTTGTATACTTGGAGCTTTGTTTTCCTGTGTACGCAGCTTGTGTTCAAGATCGTCAAAACTGAGAGAAAAATACTTTATTTGCGGCCTGTACTCTTCGGCGTATTTCGTCTCTTTCATTGCCCGTTTTCGTTATTTTGGCGCCAAAATACATCAATCTGCTCACATTTTCGATACTGTATTCACCAAGTGTAATATATTATTTATTTGAGGCATTTTTCCTCAACTGCATCATGAGCTTTGTTTTGGTTTCATTGATTTGTAGCCCTACTAGTTTTGCTTCGCTGTCGAGTTTCAGGAAGAGTTCTTTGGAAGTTGTTAATGAATGTGACAAAATGTTGATGTCATCCGTATAGGCTACTACTTGGCTCGACTTGCATGGTAGTGTACCTCGTGTATCGACAGATAGCTTTTTTATGACGTACTCCAGAGCCAAATGGAATAGCGATGGGGCCAGCCCATCTCCCTGCTTTAGCCCAATATTTGTGTCAAAAGCATCGGTGAGTTGGTTATTGATGAGGACTTGGGAGGCCGTTGACGTCATTGCCATTTTGATAAGACGGACTAACTTGGCTAGGATGCAACGCAAAGCATTATTTGGTACAGTACGTTACGATCAATACTGTCGTATGTTTGCTTAAAGTCAACGAAAATTTGGTGCACGATCCCAGCATTTTTCAAGTACCTGCTTGACAATGAACAACTGGTCTCTTGTCGATTTATCTGCTCTAAAACCACCTTGATACTTCCCAATAATACTGTTGGTGTACAAAGTAATGTTATGTCTCTATAGTTTTTGCACTGTAACTTGTCACCTTTTTTGTGGATAGGGTATCTAATTGATTGGCTGCATATGTTCATTTCGCCAAATGTGCTGGATGACTGAATAGCTTTATATTATATTTGATGAGCTCCACTGGAATCTCATCGATGCGCAGTGCTTTATTATTCTTTTGGGCTTTAATGATGAAACAAACTTCATCCAGAGTTGGTGGGGCCAAGCTCTCCACAAACATCTATAGACCCCGATGTTTACGGAGCTGTGCGGAGAGTTAAGGAAATTCTTGAAATATTTTGCCTATCTTTCCTCAATTTTGGTTTTGTCAGCGATGATATTACCGATGTCATCACGATAGAGTGTTACTTTGGGCTGATAACCACTTTGTATGTTTGTCTTGTGTAGTTGGTCGCTAAACTTACATCTATACTTTTCAATCAGTCATCATAGTATCTTCTTTTCTTCATTCTAATTATCTTATTCGCTACTCGCCTGAGATTTCCATTGTGTTATCTCTTTGTCCTGATTTTCTTACCTATATAGTCTTTGTACGCCTGCTTCTTTTTATCTAACGCATTCTGGCACTCATCATCGAACCAATCATTCCTCTTGGACCGGGCTTGATGTCCAATTGTCTGTTCTGCCACGGTCTTCATAGCCGCTTTCACTTGCATCCAGAGCTCGTCGCTTGTCTTTAACGGTGTGCCTGATAAGAGGGAGTTGTCGCAGGTCTCCGTGAAATTTTCGCCATAGACGCCGTACGGAGCCTTTTGATATCAAATTTTCGTAGCGGGTTGGTCTTTGCCGAATATGCCTTTCACATACAACATCAATAGGTGAATTTGATCAAGAAATGATCTGAGCTACAATTGGCTTCACGGTATGTACGGACGTCAAGTATGCTAGAGGCCTACGGTCGTTGGATTAGAACATGATCGATCTGGTTTTGTGTGTTGCCAGCCAGTGATACTTAGGTCATTTTATGATGTGCGAACCTATGACTTAATTTCTGCTACATGCAAAGTCAATCAGGCGCTGGCCGTTGTCATTTGTTACCTCGTGGAGGCTATATCCTCCAGTTGTTCCCTGATGAAATAGCTCATTGCCAACCTTAGCGTTGATATCAGCGAGAACTATTTTTGTGTCGTTTGTTGGCAATGAGTCGATTAGTCTATCCAGGTGATTACAGAACGCTTCCTTCGTTTCTTTGGTCGGGACGTGAACATTTATCAGCCAAATTTTGAAGAAATTCGCTTTTATACGGATCGCTCACAACCGTTCGTTTATTGCCTTGAAATCAATAACGATTTGAACTCCCTGTCTACAATGAGGCCACCCCGAATTCTCATTTTTTAGCAGGCTTCCACTTTTGAATATTGTGTGCGACCTCATATCTTGAATATCATTTCCAGTCCAGTTCGTTTCCTGGATTTCCAGTATTTTTAATTGATATTTACTGGCCAGTTGTAAAAGGTCCTTAAAAGCGCCCGGGGTGATTGAGTGATCTGGCATTCCAGGATCCAATGCCATAGTGCTTTTTTTGTTTGCGAGGTCGTTGCCGTGAGTCCAATCCATTCCGAGGGCCTTCTGCAGTTTTTGAAACATTTTAGGGTTTTCCAGGGACGGGGAATTTTCCATTCCGGTGGCATAGTTATTACTTCGATTCTGTTATCAGGCGCGGAAGATTAGCCTTCACCCTCTTACGTCCCCACAAGGCAGGTGTAAGTAGGATTCAGTAGCAGTTTACAGTTATTAGCATTTCTCAGCATTTAATGTCCCATTATTGGGGAACCAGTAAACCCAATGTGCAACCATTTAATTAGCGGGTTTGGGATGTAAAATAATATATGCTTTGAAGTTGGGGAAACAAGGGGGTCCCTCTTCCTTTCTCAAACGGGCTTGGGACCGTCTAGGGTGGAGTTCCCGTACCGACTTACAGCCAAGTTAATACAGCCCGAGCAGAACCCAGTAGAATCCCTGCTTTTGCCCGGCCTGAACACTATTTTACGAACAATCTTGGCCCACCTAGATACACCTCTTCAGGACGGAGTACAATCTCATCCCTCAAGGCCTCCGAAATGATAGCCGGATGGAAGTTGATATACGCGGGAAAGGATAATCCGTATTATATTGGGTGGTTCTTATAGAGAGTAGAGCACATGGCAAAGGTCTCGCCTGGAAAGGAACCTACACAACCGTGCACAACACTGGTTCTGGCAGTTGGTCGAGACAGACCCGTTTTATGGTTTGGACACTTTGAGAATGGCCGCACTCAGGGATTTTTGCCTGGACGAGAGCGACACCATCTATAAGCAGCAGCTCCGTGGTAGACGCCCACTGCCTTATGAAATAGTTGACAATTACGACGAAGCTCTGCGCTACCTTATGGAACAATTGGGTATCATAGACGAGGTTCTATTAGATACCCTCAGGCGTGAGGTTCACCAAAACATGAGAGAGCGTGTTTCGAGTGAACAAATACCGCCTATGTACTTTCGCTTTGTCCCTGAATAGTTGCGAGCGAGCAAACACTGCCTATATACTCGCGCTTCACCAATGAAATTAGGCAAGCAAGCACATACGCCCTTTGTCATCGAAGCATGTACTTGTCGTCCAATGAGCAAGCGAAAAAGAAAATAAGCAAAAGATCAACCCGCAATGTGCTCCACACGAGCTATCACGTCATAGACGACAAGCTTTGGGAATGCTTCCAGTGGAGTAAAGCTGATCGGAAAGCTAAAAGTTCAGACAAAAACGCTCTCTCGTTCAATGTCCCCAGTTTCGCTAATTTGCCCCAAAAGATCGTGAGAAAGCCGAAAGCTTAGGCGAAAAGTACTCCTTTGCTCAATTTCCCCAGTTTCGCATATTCGCCTACTGATTCTCACCATCCGAGCATGCGAGACGGAGCAAGGAGGAAAAGCTTGCATGGAACGAGAGCATACATGTTCGGCTACTCGGCAATTTTTAGGAGAACAATATTTAAAGTTCCTGGGTGAACTATGGAGGGCAGTTTGTATTCAAGTTAGTAGGGAGCGTGCTGTCACCCAATCATTAATTACAACGAGTAATTACGCGATTAAAGTTTTAGACGGAGGTGTTGTTTAATGTTCAACTAAATGGTGAGGGGTGAGGTATTGGCTTGAGCCGTGAACCTCAATAGGCCTTTTGGCATTTCACGCCGTGTAGCCACCCCGATCTATAAGCTCGTCTGGTGGATTCCTTCTACAGACTGGCGCTCACCTGCGAAGTGCGAAAAGTCAAGGTGAAAGTGAAACGTGCTTCACTCAATACGGATAGTGTTGTATAGATAGTATAACACGTGAAAATGTAACTAATCAATTTGGTCATAATCTAAATATTGAAAAAAAAGAACATTGAAATAAAATTAATTCTTTAAAATAAACTTTTGCCTTTGTTGATCTAGTTTGGATGAGTACAGTAGCAGGTAAATGTTAAACAGGAAGATCTCTCTCTCTCTCCCTAGGAGCCTTGATGATGTAAGAATATAGGATATACATTAGATCAAGCTCCCAATTTATGCCAGCAAACATAGGGTATACTGGTTATGTAATAAAAACCAACCACTTCAGTCACGAAGCGTAAGTACAGAGGCGGTATTTGTTCGCTCGCAACATTTCCTTCGGCAGTTGAAAATGGGATTTAGTGTACTTGGAGAGTACAATAAATCGTTGCTCTACTTCCATTGATCCGGACTACCTAATGTATCTCGAATGGATTATGTTTGGCCGCACATTTGGTTGTTAATTGATTCTCGCTACATTCCCTTTTGTGCAAATCATTTGTACTTATATTTCGCGCGTTTTCGGCTATTGCTGTTGTCCATTGTACTTCTCGCTACTTATTGTTGATTTATGTTCTGCTGCTGGTTTGCGCGTAATTTATCTGATGCTAACGTAATTCTATCGCTTAATTTTGTGTATTTATAACTTCTAATTGACGTTACTTAATATGTTATTACAAGTCAACGTTGTTATTGTAAATTTCTACATTTATAAATTAATAAGTTAATACTTGATTTGATTCTGTACATTTATGGATTCATGATTTGTTTGCTTCAATCGTTAATCAGTATAATTATCCATTAATGTTTTTCGCTTGATATTATCTCAATAAGTTAATCTCTGGTTTGATTCTATGCAATTATGAATTGATGTTTTGTTTGATTCAACCGTAAGCTACTGTAATGATACTTTGGTATTTCTTTTGATACAATGAGCTAAGATCTCGGTTGGTTGTATATAATCGTGTATTGATATTTTGTTTACCTCAATCATTAATCAGTACAACCATTCACCATTGTTTCTGTTTGATAAAATCTTAAGTCAACAAGTTCATGTTTGGTTTGATTCTATACAGTTAATAATCTGTGTTTCGTTTGATACAATCACAAAACAAGAAGTCAATGCTTCATTTGGTTCTATACAACAATGGGATAATATAAGAATTATTAATATCTCCGGAAAGCTTCACAGTCTGGATTACAATTTTTTTTTTCAATAATTACAAGCAAAGGTTCCTTTTTGACTATATAACTTATTTTTCACTGTATATACGTATTTCGATGGGAACATACCACCTTCATCAGTACACTAACTTATAACATTTATTTCTTAGCCTATTTATACCTATTGTATTTAAAACTTCTTTATTATTATTTAATTATACAAAACAAGACTAAGTAACTTACTATTATTATTTCCTAAATCCTCATTTAATCTTTTTTCCGCAGGTACTTTCCTAATTTCCAGACTTTCCACCGTCTCTAGTTTACGGATATTTTTTACCTCCTTAATGACCTCTAAGTCCTCGGACTTAATTTGATGGCCTTCCTTGATCGCATGCTCCGCTACCGCCGATTTTATCGTTTTTTTATTGTTTTTCCTGAAAGCTTCAACCTCTTTCATGTGTTCGTGGAAACGCACAGACACCAACCGTTTTGTTTGCCCCACGTAGATTTTATCACATCTTGGGCACGTTATTCGATAAACACCGCTTTTTTTCTTCCTTGAGTTTTTTATCTTTTCCGCTGCTCACCGAAATTCCCAATTTATTGCTCCTAATTGTGCCTACTGCTTTAATGCCATGTTTGGCTAACACACTCGATAATTGATTGAATATATTTGAATGCGGCATGCTGACTCTCGTAGTTGCTTCGGACTCGATTTTCGCGTTGGCTTCGAAGAGGCTTGATAGTTCTTAACGTGCTAGTTTTTCTTTCTATTTCAGGATAAGATTGTGAATTATTTGGCCATCAAAACCGTTCATTTCGGCTGTTTCAATAATAAAGTTCATTTCATGTTTGTATCGATCATTAGATAACGGGACTTTGATGAGTCGGTGTACCATACTGTTGTATGCCGCTAACTTCTGTGGGTATGTATGGTATGAGTTCACTGGTATCGTTCGTTGGGTGCAGGTAGGTTTTCGGTAGATATCAAACTCCAGTTTTCCTTCGTTCCTAATCACTAACAGGTCCAAGAAGGGTATCGCTCCATTGTTTTCCATCTCCATCTTGAACTTTATGTTGTTATTAATTTTGTTTAATTTGTTAAGTATTTCTTCTACTCGATCTCTTGGAACTATAGCAAAGATATCGTCGACATACTTCCACCACACTCTCGGCATGATGTTATTTTCCACGATTCGCTCTTCTATACTGGACATGAATATTTCTGCTAATACTGGTGATAGTGGGCTGCCCATTGCTAATCCTTTAGTTACTTTATAATATTTCTTTCTGAACACGAAGTAACATTCACGTCCTGCTAGCTTCCCATATTGTCCAACTTTTTTCCTCCATTCAGGTGTACTTCCGCATATTTCCAACCATTTTACAAATTCATATGTTGCCTGCTTTGTCGGTGTACTCGGGAACAGCGCTTCCACATCAAAGGACACCAATAGTTCATTTAGATCGATTTCAACGTGCTGCAATTTTTCAATTGACTCTAGCGAATTTTTGACCGATCTTTCTCCTTCTATCTTGCCCAGTGTTTTACATTAAGAGACCAGCCATTTTGCTATCTTTTACGTTGGGGAGTAGCTGTCAGCAATAATTTCACGCAACTCCAAACTCTGCTTGTGGGTTTTAGGTTGACATCTCAACCTGGGTAATGAAGGGTTCGGCATTCTGAGTTTACTTATATCTTCAAAATAGTTACTGGCTTCTCTTATTGCTTTGTCTACCCTCTTTAAAGATTCTTCTAAAGGGTTTGTCCTTAGTTCAAAGAAATTACCACCTCGTAGTTTTTCTTCGACTAATAGGTCATACTCGTTCTTATCCATTATCACAAGTTGGTTACCTTTATCTGCTTTAAGGTAATATACAACTTTTTCCTTTAGTTGTCTTACGGTAGTTTCATCTTTGGAACTAATAGTCGGTCGGATCAATTGATTTCTTAACACTTGTTTTATATTGGTTCTGATGGTGTCTTTTGTGTCTGCATTTAGCCATTTTATCCCCGCTTCGATATCGGTTACGATATCTTCCAATGAAGGGTTCGCTGCAATTGCGTTGTTGAGTCCTTTATTCAATAACTGCATTTCGTCATCCGTGAACACAATATTAGTTTTGTTCAATACAATATTAGGTACCATTTTTTAACGCGGTTTTTCTTTTTCTTTGGGGCTTACTTGTGTACTTCTTAAATTATGCAATTTATTGTTCAAGATTTTTTCTTTTCTAATTTTTTTCACACTCGTAGGCTCTTCCTAGTTTATGCTTGGTTACTTCCAATTGACCGCCATCTTTTGTAATATCGTTCGCTAGTTTTAAATGTGTGCTGTAGGCTAGGAGTGTTATGTGATCTAATTTTTTGTATAAACCGTTTATGCTTTGTAGTATCAATTTACGTTCAAACTCTTTGGAGAAGCTACTAGCTCTTACTATGCCTGCTTTTATACAAACTCTATGTGATTGTGGAGTAAGTTTCAATTTCCACAATCACATAGAGTTTGTATAAAAGGAAAAAAGTTGGACAATATGGGAAGCTAGCAGGACTGTGTATGCGTGAATGTTACTTCGTGTTCAGAAACAAATATTATAAAGTAACTAAAGGATTAGCAATGGGCAGCCCACTATCACCAGTATTAGCAGAAATATTCATGTCCAGTATAGAAGAGCGAATCGTGGAAAATAACATCATGCCGAGAGTGTGGTGGAAGTATGTCGACGATATCTTTGCTATAGTTCCAAGAGATCAAGTAGAAGAAATACTTAACAAATTAAACAAAATTAATAACAACATAAAGTTCAAGATGGTGATGGAAAACAATGGAGCGATACCCTTCTTGGACCTGTTAGTGATTAGGAACGAAGGAAAACTGGAGTTTGATATCTACCGAAAACCTACCTGCACCCAACGAACGATACCAGTGAACTCATACCATACATACCCACAGAAGTTAGCGGCATACAACAGTATGGTACACCGACTCATCAAAGTCCCGTTATCTAATGATCGATACAAACATGAAATGAACTTTATTATTGAAACAGCCGAAATGAACGGTTTTGATGGCCAAATAATTCACAATCTAATCCTGAAAAAGAAAGAAAAACTAGCACGTCAAGAACTATCAAGCCTCTTCGAAGCCAACGCGAAAATCGAGTCCGAAGCAACTACGAGAGTCAGCATGCCGCATTCAAATATATTCAATCAATTATCCGAGTGTGTTAGCCAAACATGGCATTAAAGCGGTAGGCACAAGTAGGAGCAATAAATTGGGAATTTTGGTGAGCAGCGGAAAAGATAAAAAACTCAAGGAAGAAAAAAAGCGGTGTTTATCGAATAACGTGCCCAAGATGTGATAAAATCTACGTGGGGCAAACAAAACGGTTGGTGTCTGTGCGTTTCCACGAACACATGAAAGAGGTTGAAGCTTTCAGGAAAAACAATAAAAAAACGATAAAATCGGCGGCCATCAAATTAAGTCCGAGGACTTAGAGGTCATTAAGGAGGTAAAAAATATCCGTAAACTAGACACAGTGGAAAGTCTGGAAATTAGGAAAGTACCTGCGGAAAAAAGATTAAATGAGGATTTAGGAAATAATAATAGTAAGTTACTTAGTCTTGTTTTGTATAATTAAATAATAATAAAGAAGTTTTAAATACAATAGGTATAAATAGGCTAAGAAATAAATGTTATAAGTTAGTGTACTGATGAAGGTGGTATGTTACCACCGAAATACGTATATACAGTGAAAAATAAATTATATAGTCAAAAAGGAACCTTTACTTGTAATTATTGAAAAAAAATTTTAATGGGATAATGTTACGTTTGATTCAATCGTAAGCTACAAGGGTTATAATTTAATGTTAAGTTTTACTATAATATTGAAGAATAAACTGAACATATTTTCCGGTTTTAAATCGTTTTTTCTTGAGAATAAAACTACTATTTTTTGCATTTGAAGGATACCGGAATTCAATTTTTCTTTTAATCGGCTTTACTTAACAGTACGGTACATTTTCTTTCAACACTCGAATTCAATGCCGATTTTTCTTTTAATCAAAGGTATACATTGTGACAAAAAAGTACCCGGAAATTGCAAATAAAAACGCAAGATATTTAATTATTCATCAAAATCACACAGAGCCAAATCTGGTGCCTAAACTTTCCCCTTAATATGTATGGTTAATGTTGTTAATGAGAGTGGGAGTTATAAATTGAAGGTTTACGTGATAGTTTTTGCTCGCTGCTAATGAGCTTTGAAGATATAATTAGCATTGCTTCTGTAATGACGAATGAGCAAATTGAATGAAGCGATATATTGTAGCTTTCACATGCGCTAATTGCTAGGAAGTATATGAAGTATATCATATCTATGTACTATTTCGTGGTTGGCTGGTAATTGCCTTGAAGAGCATTTGTTTGTAATAAAGTCGGTTTAATGCATTTCGCAGTGGGCAGGGCTTTTAGTCCATCTATGCTGTGGAGTTTTGTAAGAGGAAGAGCTTTTAAGGCATAACATACATACGTTTGTGGTGGTTAGAAAGGGAGGGTTATTAAAAATGTCTTCTGCGTTACATGCAAATAGTTGTGAATTATTGATAAATCAGAACCTACTATTTATTGTGAAATTTTTTATTACAAATAGAAATGTTGAATGAGTTAATGTAAATAATGTTGATCTGATTTCTCAAATTAAAATTAGAAGGGGGGCGATCTTAAACTTAGAAGTTCTGGTATATACTTTTATTGATTTCAGTGAACTGTGAAGCAGAAATACTGCGTTGAAAATATCTTGCGAGAAAGATTATTCTAAAAGATGGTCGAAACGACACTATCACTCTATGTTAAGCTTGGGAACTTATAAGTAGTTAGAGAATGTACGTTCTGGCTCAAATTTTCCATACAAATTCAGATTGACTTTGCGCGCCACCTAGTGGCGGAAATTGGAACTAATGGCACTTGAAGCACCCGGCAATGGAACTAATGGTTTGTGTCTTGGGTATTTGGGTGTGTGTGTGTCTCGAGTGTGAAGGTGCGTGTGTTAGGGTGGAATAGGTAGATGCCTGGGATAAGAAGGTATGAGTCCAGAATAGGTGTGGATGTCATGGATGGTTGCGGCGAGGGTGTCTGGCTAGGGTATGTGGATATGTGAATCAGATTAGTGTAGATGTGGGCCTTAGGTATATAGATGTACGTATTGAATTAGCATAGGTGGGTGCCTGGGATGAGAAGGTATGGGTCTTAGGTAAATATACATCTGTCTCTTGGTCGAGTAGGTAAGTGTTCCGGGTCATAGTACCCTCTTGCGGTTAGTAGAAGTAGCCATATGTCTTTAGATTACTGGTGCACATCCTTAGCCTTTACAGCCTGTGATTGGTTCCCAGTCTATCATACAAAGTAAAAAATTGATTTCGGTCTAAGATACCCCTAAGTATTTCAATTAACACGTGCAGATTAAGGACCTAGATTTCTCAGCGTGCGTTTAAATAGCGTTAATGTATAAGTTTAAAATTAATAGCTTTTGACGCTTTCAACGATAGATGGTTATACTATCCATGTTTTTTATTCATCCATAGTAGAAGGATTTCTTATATATTCACTGCTTCTAGTCTTGTCTTAGTTGTACAATAATAATCTTTAGAGCTTACATATAAATTTTATTTATTCATAAATTCATTCAATTATTTGAATTTTTCTCATTACAAAGAGAATACGGATATCAATTCCTAAATATTCCCATGATATTTTTTTATCAGTTCCCAAATCCATGTGGTAAAAAGGTCAAGATATTTGAACCCATAAATCATGTACATGGCTGCCTATATTCTACAGACGATCCTCTACAATCTCAAGTACCTTCCGCAGCGTTTTTTCTTATCGCATGCACTTGCATGCATCCATATGTGACATATATTCTTGAGGATGTTTTTTCACACGTGATATGGAGTGAGTTGATATTTTCCATGTTAGGGAAAGGCTATTAGTACTTATGGTGAAATTGTATTAGGTGATAATTGGGCATCTTATTGATGAGTATAGAAGCTAGCCAAGTGAGATAAGCGCATGGTGATTATGGGCGCATGATTTATGAGGTGTCGCTTGTGGTAATCCATATGATGGGAACATTGGGTAGTGTATGCATGTTACTTGATATATGTGGAAATTTGAGTATGATAATTTTGAATGTTATAAACAATGTATGTATGGAATGTGTTAAGAAATAAGGACATTATGGGTGATTATTTATCGAGCTCTTTGGTTTTTTGTAGCCGTTGATCTTTTAGACGTATGGAAAAGAGCATAGTGTATATAATCCAGAGTGTATGATAATTTTTTTTGGTGAGAATTTATGATATTTCGTCTGCAGTGATGTTTAAGGATGGGATTAGAAATGCTAGGTTGCCATTAAATCGTGACAGGAGCATGCTATTAATTTATAATTTATGGCTTTGATAGAGTATAAAAGGGAAGCTGAAGGATTATTGAAATCAATTCTGATCTAGCTCGTCTCTTCAACTGAGCAACGCTTGAGTTTAGATCGGAATTAAGTTTGTAAAGTTGTTTTTGCATTTATAGTATTTACGGCGTAGTGGACACGAATACTTTTCAGTCCTCGCCACTCTATCTGCGGATTATCCGCTTGGTTAGGAAATTTCATTGAAAACAGCGATTCTTAGGAAAATATAAAGCAATCACGGCGTAGTGGATACGAATAATTTTCGGTCCTCGCCACTCTATCTGCGGACTATCCGCTTGGTTAGGAAATTTTATTGAAAACAGCGATTCTTAGGAAAATATAAAGCAATCACGGAGTAGTGGACCCGACTAATTTTCGGTCCTCGTCACTCTATCTGCGGAATATTCAAAATTTTTATTAGGCTCCTTATACTACGCCACCACCTTCGTAAGAAGCGAATGGTTCACACATTTTTGTCAGCTTCAAAGGAGCAAAAACATCGCTTCAACACACTTCTATGCAGGAGCAATAAAGTATTTGGACAACAAATCTCCAGTTTGAAGATTTCTATCGATTTAGGACAACCAACCTCCTTTTGTCAGCTTCATAGGATTAAAAAGTCAGACTCAACACACTTCTACGCAGGAGCGAAATAGCATTTCTTTTCAATCAAGACATTTTTTGATAATCAACGTAAATTATATTCAGGAAGACGTCGGGAGTTAGTTAAGGATTCTTTAGATTATATAGTTTTCACTGTTTCATTTGATTAAGCTAGTAAAGTATAAAGAGTAAGATGTCTGTATCCATACATAAGCCCCTAAAAAGAAAATATACTAATGGTCAAAATACATTACACTGTCACATTTGCGATGTCAAAATTAAAAAACAATTCTTTAAGAACCATTTGAAAAGTAACTTGCATAGAACAAATGCATCCCAAATCAATAGTGGTGGTCAGGGAAAAGTGAAGGAAATTTCACAAGCATTTGCTACTCGAATAGTAACGTACCAAATCATTAACGAAAATAAGAAATTAAGTATCGAAGAGTTTTTAAAAATGAGAGCCATTGTTTCACAGATCTTATTAGTGCTCAACTTCAAGAGCTCACAGCTGTAAAAGTCAATTTAGAACTTTATGCTGTTTTTATAAAATTTGATTAAGTAGCCAGAATGGTATAAGCGATTTAAAATCATTCAATATGAAGAATGTGATTATTACCAGGGGTTGCGACCTTGAATATGTTTATCAAGATTTGTGCTGTCATCTTGAATAAAGTGAGGAATTTCAAGAGAGGGATAGTGGCTGGGCATTCCGACAAGTCCTTTATTTACAGGTTAACATAAATAAGTATACACCCTTCCGTGGAGGATCTTATCTACCTCTACCAAAAGAGGTGCTATCGAAAAAAGCATGCGTGAATGTAAAAAATTCCGATGATGCATGTTTTGCATGGGCTATTGTTTCTGCTCTTCATCCCGCAGAGAAAAATTCTGATCGTATTAGCTCTTGCCCCCATTACTCATCTATTTCGAACTTGGATGGCATTACATTCCCTACATTTTTCAAAGAGATTCCCATTTTCGAGGAAAAAAATAATGGTAGCGTGAATGTCTATGGCTGGAATAAGGGGTCTATTGAGGGTCGATTCTATTTTTCCAAAAATAGACAAGCCTCTAGAAAACATAAATCTATTTTATGTGGAAAATGAAAAAGGTACCATAGGTCATTATTGCTGGATAAAAAATTTAAGCCGACTTGTGAATAGTGGACTGAGTAAAAATAACCGTGTCTCATACCTCTGTGATGGGTGCCTTATTAAATTTACCCGCGTTGAACGATACAATGAGCATATCAAACATGATTGTAATAAGATCCGTACAATTTTACCGTCAGAAGAGGAAAAATATTTAAATTATTTAAAAGCAGATAAAAGTACCGTTTATAGTGTATGCTGACTTTGAAGCATTACTGCAACCAATAGAATCATGTTCTCCAGACCCTCAGAGTTCATTTAAAGAGACTACTCACGTTCATGTACCATATAGCGTAGCATATTATATAAAGTGTAGCTATGATCCATCCTTGAATAAATTAGAAATTTTCAGAGGCACCGATTGCCCTAAGGTTTTCCTAAATAGGTTGCAGGAGGACGTAAAACGTATATTTAGGATCTTAAAGATGAACAAGCCCATGCAATTGTCCAATGAGGAAGAAAAGGAGTTTTTAAACGCAGCATCTTACCATATTTGTGGTGAAAAGTTTGACTCAGAAACCCGGAAAGTAAGAGCTCATTGTCATTTGAAGGAGTCTTTAGAGGCGCAGCTTGTAACAAATGTAATATTCTATATAGAGTTCCCAGTTTTATACCTATAGTCTTCCATAATCTTAGTGGATATGATGCTCATTTCATATTTCAGAATTTTGGAGGAGATTCTGATAATATTGAAGTTATTCCTAAAAATAAGGAAAAACATATTGGATTTTTCAAATACATGAGGGTTGATGATAAAACAATAACATTAAGATATATTGATTCTTATCGTTTTATGGGCTGTAGTTTAGATAAGCTAACAAAGTGTTAAGAATAATGGTTCCAGTCTCCTAAGTGAAAGAACCACTTATTCTTTCACCCGGGCCATCATTGGCTATCAACATGATAGCACATTACCTAGGCTCGATGAAGACCAGCGTTTCCAGCATAGGGCTGGTGCCAGCATACAGAGGTTTCGTTGTAGGTGATGGACACTCCTCAGGAGTGTCCATCACCTACAACAAAGCCGCTGTAGATAAGCTAGCTAAGAACTTAAGTTCCGATAAATTTCTCGAGACAAAAAGGTATCATTCAGACGATAGTTTGTTCAACTTCGCGATAAGAAAAGGGGTTTCCCCATACGAGTATATAGATTCCTTTACCAAACTTGATGAAACGTACTTGCCTGCTAAATCATGTTTTTACAGTACACTACAAAATAGTGGTGTCAGTGATGAAGAGTATAAGCATGCTCAAAATATATGGGAAAAATTCAATTGTCAAACACTGAGTCACTACTCTGATGTTTACTTAATAACAGATGTGCTCCTATTAACAGATATATTTGAAGAATTTAGAAATGTATGCCAGAAAATCTATGGACTAGATCCTGCTCATTATTTTACGGCCCCTTCAGTCAGCTGGGATAGCATGCTCAAAAGCACTAAAGTTGAGCTCGAATTTCTAACAGAAATTGATATGTACAATTTCGTGAAGCAAGGAATTAGAGGGGGACTCTGTCAACGAACTAAAAGATATTCAAAGGCAAACAATAAATATATAACTTCATACAACCCTGATCTTGAGAGTAACTATATTTTGTATATTGATGCAAATAATCTATACGGTTGGGCAATGAGTGAATATTTACCCATCAATGGTTTTCACTGGGTAAGCAATGAGGAAATCCAATGTTTAGATGTTCTGAATGTTGAGGACACTGCTTCTAAGGGGTTAATTTTATCCGTTGATTTAGATTATCCAGAAGATCTCCATGAGCTACACAATGATCTTCCATTTTGCCCCGAAAGTTGGATCCCGCCTCTTGAAACCTTTAAATGTAAGAAACTGATCGCAACCGAATGAAATAAACGTAATTGCACTATCCACTATAGAAATTTAAAACAGTGTTTACGTGCAGGACTGAAATTAGTTAAAATACATCGTGCAATAGAGTTTAGTCCATCACCTTGGTTAAATTAATATATAGACTTAAATACTGAAATGCGTACTAAGGCAACTAATGATTATGAGAAAGATTTCTACAAATTAATGAACAATAGTGTATTTAAAAAAACCATGAAAAATGTCGATAATTATGTAAATGTTAAGGTCTCAACCCATTGGGATAATGTCGGAAAAAAGAAAGGAGCTCATTACTACATTAGTCGACCTAATTTTCATGGTTGTAAAGTAATTAACGAAGATTTAGTTCTCATTCAAATGGATCGAATCAATGTTAAATATGATAAGCCAATTTATATTGGCATGGCAATTCTTGATGTGTCAAAAACGTTGATGTATGATTTTCATTATAGTTTTATCAAAAATAAGTACGATAGTCAGGCTCAACTTTTATATATGGATACAGACTCTTTTATCTATAATGTAAAAACTGAGGACATTTATGATGATATTAAGAATAATATAAATTTATTTGATACTAGCAATTACCCTAAAAATAATGTATATAATATTCCTCAAGTTAACCAAAAAGTATTGGGTAAATTTAAAGATGAAAGCCCCATAGATCCCATAGCAGAGTTTATTGGAACAAAAGCAAAGTCCTATTGTATTGTAACGGATAAGTCATGTATAAAAAAAATTAAAGGCATAAAAATCTGTTGTAAATAATGAAATTCAGCCATCAGACTTTATAAAATGTGTAGAGGATACGAATGTAAAATTATTTAGTAAAATGTATACATTTAGATGTGATAAGCACCTTATTTATACTAGGTTAGTTAATAAAATAAGTCTTTCTGGAGATGATGATAAGCGTTTCCTGATTTCAAACTCTTATAATACTTTAACTTGGGACAATCATATGGTAAATTCATAGTTTTAGTTTAAAAGAAAACACACAATATATTGTATTATCATGTAAGCAATTTTATTATAATATGTTTGTTACAATAAATCAATTACAATTAATCCATGAATTATGGTCTTTTGAAAATCCAAGCCATTTAACAAAGATTTTGTCTTCTTTTGTCTTCAATACCTTTTCCACTAAGAAATCATTTGGATATTTGGTCCCACTTAGTTTCTTCTCATAAAAACCGCCTTCAACAAGGTTGCCTTGATAATCAGCTAATAAATATGTAACAGGGTTTGTGAGCTGAACTTTATATATTTTGAATATTTCAGCTGTCCAGTTTGGAGTGTAACCCTTTTCAAATAGATGCTTGTATTTACTGATGCGGACATAGTCTCCTACTTTGTATTTTAGCCAGCCATAAGCCTTAGTATGATTGTATGCAGAGATGAGTAATTGGGATTCATTCGATTTGTTGCATCAATTGGTCTCATTTTGATTGTACGATGGATGGTCCTATTGTATTGGTTGGTAAGATTCTTGATAATATTAATCCATTTGTATGAACCACTTATGCTGAGCTGACGCCACATCATGTTTTTGAGAGTTCTGTTAAATCGTTCGACTATAGATGCTTTCGTAATGCTGTACGTTGAGTAATGATTTATGTTATATGTTTCCATAAGTTGTTGGAAATTTCGGTTGAAAAACTCTTTGCCATCATCAGTTTCCAGGTTGTTAGGTACTCTACCACTTTTGAAAATGGATTGCATTGCAGCCTGTACTTCCTTTCCGGTTTTGTTTTTGATTGCTACAGTCCAAGCATATTTTGAGAAAGTATCTATTACGGTAAGAAAAAATGCATAGCCTTTGTTTTCAGATCGATATGCTCCCATTTCAACCATATCCGCTTGCCATAAATCATCGCGCCCTTATATGATCACTCGTCGTCGTGGGAAATTTTTTCTAGCCGGCCTGTGTAGCTCATTGACAACATTTATTTTACTCATGTTTCTCCTTAATAAGTTTCATACAGTTCTGGTCATAATTAGTCTTTATACACTATTTATATAATGTAGAGGGCGCTCAATTTTCGTTTATTTTCTTGTAAAGTTTTGTCATTTCCGCCATAATATCAACATAAAACTGTTCCATTCTTCCCTTGCTGGCGGCATACATTTCTTCTAATCTTTTCTCTAATAGGGCATTTTGTTCTTTAATAAGCTCATATTGATCATGCAAGAATTTTCGTGTTTCTGTTTCATGTATTAGATTAGCCTGTGTTATTTTATCACCAATATTTTCAATCATATTCCTGGTATTTATACTCTGGTCAGTAGCAACGTCTTGAATTTTAGTCAGTTGCATTGAAATGGATTGATCCAGTTTTGTACAAATATTTGTTACATCTTTTTGAAACTCTACCAAATTTGTATCCACGTATCTCTTGGTGACGGAATCACTCTCATCAATTGGGTCAGCAAGTGTCATTCATTTTAATTTCAGATCGTAATCACCGTCTGCTGTTAGATGAAACCCTTCACCACGTAGTCCTCAGGGTCCCGTTCTCCCTGGTGGTCCAGGCCTTCCTTCTACTGCATGGCCTAGAGCAATACGTCCAAACTTATCAACACTCATAATGAAAGTGTTTGAGATACCTACCTCTACAATACTTAAATAATGATATCAGCTTCTCGCAACTCTTCGATAATAGCTAAGATTTCATTGTTGTGACTATTGTTCCCAGCTTGTGTAGAGCCTATCAGTAATATTAACCTTTCAACTAACTCATTACAATCATCCCAATAGATATAATCCACTCGTTTTTTTTGCAGTTGCATCAGTCCCTCTCCAGTATGTATGCTTTTGTTTCCAGTGAGACCTTTAATATTCTTCCTGTATTTGTATGATTTGCTTCCCAATATTTGTTCATTCTCATCATAGTTACGATAAAATGCATTGGTCTTATGCAATATATCTTTATATGCATCCAAATCAAGTTGGGTATAGTTCCGACGGATTTTTTTGAACAATAACTCTAGTAGCCCATTGCTTCCATCATAATTTCCATTGGCAATTTGAATCGTACTGTCGGGAGCAAAGTCTATGAACGAATTCCCAATCTTCAACCTTTGACTCTTATAATATTTGTATACTCCATATTTGGTATCTGAACTTTTGTCACCAATTGATTGTATACACTTATACAAGTTGGGTGAATGTGAATCAGATCTTAATTCTTCGTTAATGGGTGGTGATGTAGAAACAGTGTTGTAAAATTCATCACTTGTTTGCAGAGTCCTATCTAGTAAATCATCTTTGATAAAAGTCTGTTCATCACAAGGCTCTTCTTTTTTAAGTACAGGGATATTCTTCGAAATCTCTGCTTTCTTAACGAGCTCTTTCAACGGCTCTGTGATCGGTTTCAGGTCTTCCTCAATTTTTATCCCACTCATTTGCTTACCAGTCTTGAGCAAATTGAATTTCTTTCGTATGATCTTGGAAGTTTTAATTATGTCTTTGATAAGTCGTTCATCATTTTCAATCTTCGTATGAGGTTTACTTTTTAGAGGTCTTTTCTTACGATAAATCTGGTTGTTCCGCATTTCTAGGTTTTTTCAGTCAATTTCTGTTTAGCAGATGCCCTGTCTGTTTAGCTATCCGTTTAGTTGAAAAACCCGTCTGTTAAAGTTCAATGTTGGAGATTGACTAGTGTGCAATGTTTAATGCTCCTTTAATTTATAGCTTAATTAACGTATCAAATCCTTTACGGTATCTCCCTCGGTCTTTTCTACTATTTTTATCAATTACTTGGAAACCATAATCATTCTGCCAACATTCTTTGCATATATCGCGGAACTGATTGAACAACATGTCACTGTTCACGTGGTCGCTATGTATATGTCTCAAATTCATTTCATCTTGCTTTAAGATTATAATAAAGTTGGCATTGTCTCGAATCAAATGTTTTGGAATCCGGGTATAAGTTTGACACAAATAAAAACAATCACCGTCATGATGCCTACCCATACGAAAATATTCTCTTACATTGTTTTGTTGCTCGCACGCTATGTCATCAAATATAAACACAGAATTCCGTTTTGCGTTCTCTGGTGGAGTGATCTCTGAAATTTCAGAGAATGTATAATATCCTATGTCTTTGATCCGTCCTAGAACTTGGTTCAAATATTGATATTTTGATTGAAGTAGGGATTTTGAGTATATATAAATATTTTCAAACTTTAAACCGTTTTGATGTGTGATCAATGTTAGCACTAAATTAGTTTTCCCACAGTTTGATGCACCAACAATGAGTGACCGGATGCTGTTTGGCAGTAGAAATCCATGTTTTCCTTCTCCAGTGTGCTCAGCAGTAGAAATATTTGTATTTGGAAGAGATGTGCGTTGTTTGATGAACCGCATTTTTAAACTGACTACCATTTTTACAATAAAAACCATTGCTTAAAAAACATTGCCATCATTTTTATAAGTTATTTGCTTGAAGCATGAACAAGTCAAAAGGTATATAAGCAGTATGTTGACCTATGAAGTATCTAATTTACCAGTGTCAGTAAGAGGAGCTGGTGTATTTAATTCTGTTATAAGCAATTTCCCGTTTGAATTACATATTCCCGGTTATCAATATTGTGGTCCTGGTACAAAATTAAGAGACCGTTTAAAACGAGGTGATCCTGGAATAAACCCATTGGATAAGGCTTGCAAAGACCACGATATAGCCTAATCTAAACACAAAGATACAGAAAATTGGAATATTGCTGATCGCTTCTTAGCCGTAAAGGCCTGAGAGCGAGTTAAATCTAGGGATGCAAGTTTAGGTGAGCGGGCAAGTGCATGGCTCGTTACTAGTTTAATGAATGTGAAGGCCAAATTAGGGATGGGACTTGAACGACGGAAGAAAAACAACAAAAAACAGGAAATGAATAAGACAAAAGTCATAAAAAATAATAAAGCTCCATCTTTCAAGCATGTTGTGAGAGGAACATATCATGTATTGAAGGAATCCAACCCTCAAAGTACTGCAGATGCAATGAGAATCGGTACTAACGCAGCAAAAGATGTTTTAAAAAATCGTAAGAAGCCCATCAAGATTCCCCGGGTCATACCTATCCCGAAAACTGGAGGAGTGCTACCCATAATTCCAATACTCGCTGCTATTGGATCACTTATTGGTGGTGGATCAGCAGTTGCAAATGCTATTAAAACGGCGCGAAATGCTAAGAAAAAATTGGAAGAAGCTATTCGACACAATAAAAAATGGAAGAAATAGCAATCGGCCATGGTGTTTATTTGAAACCATACACAAAAGGCCTTGGACTTTTCATGAAACCTGCAAGAAACTTATAGGGACGCTACTCAACAGACCATTAAATGAACTGGACCTAAATAAATTCTGTCGAAAACACATTAAACATTTTAAAGGAGTGTTTATGTGTGACTCTTTACCCAGAAAATCAAGATAATATGAATGTGGAATAGTGAATCTAGATAACTCTTCAGGACCAGGAACACATTGGGTAGCATACAGCAAAAAGAACAAAAATATTGAATACTTTGACAGCTTTGGAAATCTTCAGCCTTCAATGGAGATCATAAAGTATCTTGGACGAAATATTAGTTATAACTATATGAAGTATCAGCGTTTTGATACAGTAGTTTGTGGTCATATGTACTTAATGTTTTTATTGCGTGAGCATGGGAGAGATAAATCATATAAATAAAGGTAATTTACAGAAAAATTGCTATTTTGTTTCAAGTAATCATGTCTTATGCATTAACTTTCACAGGCAATGAAGGAGTGCTGAGCGCTGACTACTTCCCTATACTGGAACTTCAATCTAATTACGTGTGTAGGCTGGTTGATTTTCAGACTTATAACTCGAGTCAAAGTCAAAAGCACTTTATTTAATACTAAGCGTTATAAATTTTAAAAGAATATAAAGCAAATTCCAAACAAAAACAATAAAAAACTTAATGGCCCAAATGGCTCTCTAAATTTATATGTTATCATTAAACACATTTTAAAAAAAAAACTATAGCAAATTCAAATCAATGAAGATTATTACATATTTTTTAAATTTAATTGGAAAAAGGAGAAAAAACCAACCAACACTACCCTAAAATTATTTATAATCAAAACACAACAGTGAACTTTGATCCTACTCCTAATATGTTTTAACTTAATTCTAATAATTCTAATAAAAACTTTATCTTACATTAAAAAATTCTATAACAATGTTCCTAACCTAAGCATTTAACCTTACCTCTAACCTAATATAATAAACAAAACATATTCCTAATCTATACCTAATTTTTAACAAAAATAAACAACAACACTAAATGTAACAATAATGAGCTGAAACTCAAAAAACTAAATAACGAAGAACACCAGAACTGAAAATAAACACGAATAATTTAGACATTGTCATTCAGCCACCAATACCTAGATTGCCCCGTCAAATGAGTATCTCCATTGAAATCGTTGGTCTCGTGAAATCAAACTCGGAGGATATTTTATCTTCTTATCGATGGCCCGTCGATATATGTGATATATGACTGGGACGCCGTTAGAATCAAAAACATATCAATACATGTCCAAATACACGAACGCTTCTGGAGGAACGAAGCCAGTAGCGAGTCAAGTCGCAATATACCCGTCTGTAGGGTGGAACGGCTGTGAAATTCAAGGGTTTTCACTCACAGTCACAGATCTTGCGATATGATTCCAAAGAAGTTTCAATATGAAGATATCGACCCTCGTCACTTCAGCAGTTTGATAAATTCTTCTATTTGATATATAATGTTTCCAATCCGTCTCAGGCTTTCTGTACAAACCATTACACGCACGAAGACATTTCCTTTCGAAAACTTAATTTTTCCATAGTACTAGCACTCTGGTTGTGCCAGATCTGACATCCATATGTCAAAACTGGTCTAACCAGGGTCTTGTAACAGATAATTTTGACCTTTTGATCAATGTATTTGGAATGAAAAAGTTTTCGTAGGGCCATGACTACTTTAAGTGCCTTACTGAGCATGATTTTCACATGTTCAGTATATTACAGATACTGATCGAGATAAACACCGAGGTATCGAACACAGGCTTTACGTGGAACCCGTTCTAGACTACTGTCACCAGCCATGATGTGGAAATCTTTCCAATTACGTTTCAGGTCTTGACTGACCCCCTGCAGCGTTGTCCGAAACAAGATTGTTTCACACTTCTGCGCATTGATTTTCATTCGCCAATTGTCAGTGTACAGCTGTACATCATTGAACATTTTTTGGAGATTGCTCTGAACTATTGTAGCTTTTCGGTCTGCCGTATAGATGATCAGATCATCAGCAAACGCTACCAATGATCGCGTTGGAGAGACGTTAAAATCAAAGCCGTTCAATAGCTTGCGAATAAAGATTTTAAAAAAAGCGCAGAGGCGCAGTAACTGTTCCCTGCTGTAGACCATTCAAGACCTTGAACTCGCGCATTGTTGTCAGATTTCCATCAGTTACAACAAACGATTTCCCGTATAACATATTACACATCATTTCGACAAGGTGTCTGGGGAACATGTCCTGAAGGAGTTTAAAACCTAGTCCATCTAACCACACCGTATCGAAGGCTTTCTCCATATCAATGAGACATGCTCCAACACATTGTCTATCATTTAGTTTCCAACAGATATCTGAGGTTACTTTCGTTATTGCATGTGTGGTCGAATGCCTGGCACGAAAACGGAATTGGCGATTCAGCATCAACTCATATTCCTCAATGTGGGCGTTTAATGCTCTGTTGAGTATCACTTCAAACAACTTGCTGATGTTAGGCAGCAAGCTGATTGGGCGATAGCTTTTCGGGCACGAAGATTCTTTTCCTTTCTTCAAAATCGAAAATACCTTAGCCTTTTTCCACTCATTTGGGAAATATGAATTGCTCAACATGTTGTTGAACAATATGCAATAATTTCTAATAGCATCCTCAGGCAAATGTCGAAGAACTACATTTGGAATACCACCAGTACCACATGATTTCTTGTTGTTTCTCTTGCGAAATATGAAACACAAGTCTTCATAGCTGACAAAATAATCAATAATATTCCAGCTCGGTATGGGGTCAGATGTGAATGTTTCATTGAAATGAAGAATTTATTGGCCGTTCAGGCTTGATTTGAACTCAGAAAATTTTGCTTCAACGACCTCTGAAAATATTTCGTTCCCTCTCTCAAGGTTTGGTAGATGAACCAATTCAAAATGTGTTCCAATCAGGGCAAGTTTATCCAACCCTTCACAAATAATCCTGTTTCCATTTCTATCCGGAGTCGTACTATCAATTTCGATACCAGCCCTATCGAGAAGATTTATCTCATCACTAGTGACTTCAAGATTCGATACCTTCACTCGAGACTTCTTGCGGAATATGCTATTCATTTTCGCGAACACGCTGTCTGGGTCCTGTGGGCTAATACCCCTCAATTTTTCCGCCCACTGATTGCTGACCTCACTCTTGAAGTATGACCGGATTAAGTTCCAGGCATTCTTCAGGTGTAATTTCAACAAAGCCAACGAGGGATGGTTGTAGTCCAAAAATCGTCGTAAATATTGTTGACGCGTGTGAGAAGGAGGCTTTTCAATCTTTTCAACCTTGCGATGGTTGGTGTTTCATATCCTTCCATATTGTTTCGATGTTTAATCTTGGGAACTACTTTCTCAACCGTTTACAAGGTCAGCTTCTCTAACTTCGACAAATAGACAAGAGATTCAAAGCTTTTGAATTCGACTTTTTCAATATTTTGGAAACAATAGGATCTTTGAACCAATATCCCGGTGCCACCTCCCCCATTACTTATTACCCTATCGTTTCTTACGAATTCAAAATCCTTGAATGTCATGAAGTACCATGAGCTGAGGTGGGTTTTGGTGAGAAGCATGATGTCAGGCTTTTGCCTAACAATGAATTCAAGGAGATAATGACACCGATGTAAAGTAACAATGGAGTTGACGTTGATCGAGATGAGACGAATCCTATCCATGGTAATGTGACTGGATGACAAATTATTTTGAGGCATTTGAAACCCCTAAACGATGTAAAACAAGATTTATGTTCGTATCTTGTTTATCGATTCTTTCCGATAGAGAATTTAATTGCTTTAAAATTTTGAGAAGCAGCTCATTATCGCCACTTACATTATTTACACTGTTTACCGCATTTTCTGCTGGTCCTCTAGCGGCTTGTGCAAATGATACTCCGGGCTTGACGAAGTTCGGAGCTAAGACACTGCGGTGTAGTTGTGTTTGTTTTGGGACAGATTTTAATCTCGCATCCTGAAATCGGGAGCATCCTCGATATGATGCCGGGTGACCAAAAACACCGCAGTTAACACAATATAATTTCTCTTTTGGCCCCGTCTGAGTCAATTTGCACTCACCGGGAGCATGCACGTCCTTGCATTTGACGCATCGGTAATGCATGGCGCAGTTGTTAGCCGCATGCCCAAATCGTTGGCAGCGATAGCACTGGTTGATTTCTCGTTTCTGGAGGTGTTCCCACCTCACCACTCGGAAATTTAAATATCTGATTTGCTGAAGAGCGCTTGGACTGCTCTTATTTAATATTTGTACTAAACAAAGTGGTAAATTTTTTTTTCTACCGTCGACCTTCTTGTCGCAAATGTTTTAACTGAAACAAATTCGATTTTTGGTGCTGCTTCCTTGAGAACCTGAAGAAGATCGACGGTATCTTCTCCGCAGTCCAAGCCCTTCAACAAGAACGTCTGGTTCTTCTCGCGACTGGGGGTATAAGTGAAGTGCGGAACCTCCCCAGAATTTAAAGCATTTTTGCTGATTTGAAATCAACCAGTGATTTCATTCTAATAGATATTTTCTCGGAATTGATTCGTTTAATTTCAAAATTTGTTAATTTGTTTTCGGCTGCCAACAGCCGAACCATGTCCTTTCCACTTTAACCGAAGACATTAATTGGCGGAACTTTCTCTGTATTCTTTACTTTTGAGGAGGACCAGCAGAACTACGGGCTGGTTTCTTCTCCTTATTTTTATTTTCCTTATTTTTATTTTTTAAATAAATTATAAAATTATCATTATCTTTACTACCTCCAATATTTTCATCTACCTCCATATCCTGTTGGAGTCCGTCCAGCGCTAGAAAGTAATTTTGGCTTTCGTTGGTGCCTCCAGCACTTAATACTTCTTCTGTGATGATTGGATTAGCAGCTTTCTTCTGCTTTGCTTGCTTATCGATTTTTCGTACCAATTCACTATCTTGCACTTTTTTGCTGTCTCGAACATATCTTCGCACGTTTTGATTCTTGATTTTAATTCTTCGATTTCAGTTCGAAGTCGACTCACCTCCTGCCTATCCTTGACCACTTGTGTCTTATGACCGCCATATGCGGAGTCCTGCGTGCTCGCGTGTCTTCGCTTGTTGACACTTGCCGCCAATTTCACATTGTCACTCTCCCCGGGGCCCCCCAACGGAGGGAAGCCGTCGGGCTCCTCCATACAGCAGTCCCAAGTTGTCTTTGGTTTGTTGCCTTTTCTTGATATCGTTGGTCGATGCCTTCGACGATAAATTCTTCCCCAATTAAATCAAAACTTGCTTTTGACTGGCTCGTAAAAAATTATTTCAATTTTTTGAAACTGACTTTTGTGAAAAATTAATTAATTTTTGAAATTAATGACAGAAGCTATTAAAAACACGTCTACACGCAACGAGTACTAGACGTAGAATCGACTTATAACTCGATTCCCAACGTTGACTCAAATAATAACTTGTTTCACATCGGTGATCTATTGATTGAAATACCAATAGGACCATATGAAATTGATGATATTGCCAAGTATATTACCGATGCCTTGGACAGGTCCGGAGAAAATTTTCATGTATTCATATAATCAGGAGCAATTCACCTATATATTTCAACAAGGACAATTCTATTGGGCCATACCTGGATTCAGTAAGCAAGTACTCACCCCAAATCTTACACATAAATCAGACTTGCCTGTCAATATAATCAAAGTCAGTACAATTTGGGTGGAATGTAATATTACAAGTGGATCATTTTCAAATAGCTCAAAGGTACACACAATTCACGAGTTCTCACCAACAGTTGCGCCAGGGTATAAAATAAGTAGAAGTGCCAAAGAATGTGATATATTTACCAGTCAACTCTAGGAGAATAAGCACAATCGTCTTACGACTTGTGGACCAGGACGGTGATTTGGTGAATTTTAGAGGCGAGAGTATTACAATAAGACTTCACTTGAAACCTATAGACTATGCAAATTTATAACGTGAAAATAAATAAAAACCTTAACGCGAGTTACATCAACAACATTCAGTCCATAGCTTCGAAACATCAAGCAACAGAGACTACTCAGCGAAAAACATTATCAGCTAAGAACAAAAGATTTCTAATATCGCAGGGTTTTATTCTGAAAGAAAATTGAATTAAGTGAAAATGGTCAACATGCTAGATGTAATGGAAACGGTTTATTACGATAATAGTATATCGAAAATTGAATATCATAGCTACTCACCATTCGTTAGCTCATTTAACAGTAGTGATGAAATACGAATTGCTATCCAAAATCAAGATCTCTATTTACACCTAAACGAGAGCTACATTTACATTGAGGGACAAATATACAAAGGAGACAAGACTGCAAAGCCAAATGAAGTTAGACTAACAAATAATGATATCGCTTTTCTATTTGAAGAGGTTCGATATGGATTGAATGGCATTGAAATTGATCGCATAAAGAATCCAGGGGTGACATCAACAATTAAAAATACCATATCTCTGTCAGAAAATGAAAGCAAAATGCTTGTCAACGCTTGCTGGTCAATTGAGAATTTGAGCGTAAACGCGGATGCAACTTTTAATTTCTGCATCCCGCTGAAAATGCTCTTAGGATTCGCAGAGGACTTTAAAAAAATTATAATGAATGCACGTCATGAGCTAGTTCTAGTTCGATCGAGAACTGATGTGAATTCACAACCTTACATGACCGAATCATCATGTTCAATGAAAATTTATAAGCTGCAGTGGTATATGCCTCATGTTACTGTAGCCGATCAACACAAACTAAGCCTACTGAAAATAACAGAGACAAGCAGTTTTTTGAACATATCATTTAGATTCTGGGATTTGTATGAACTGCCATCAGTTCCACAAACAACTCATCATACATGGTTGGTTAAAACATCAAACCAATTAGAAAAACCACGCTATGTAATTTTCACTTTTCAAACTGCACGAAAAAACGATGGATCAGAGGATGCGTCAAAGTTTGATACATGTGACTTAACAGATTTTAAAGTTCATCTGAACTCAGAAATCTATCCATATCATGATTTAAACATCAATTTCGATAAAGATCACTTTGCACTACTTTACGATATGTACTATAAATTTCAATCATCCTATTACAATAAGATACCACAGCCACTCATAAGCAGGGAGCAGTTCAAATTGGAGGACAGATACAGCACGTCAATACAAAGACCTCATTTTGCTGCTTCCCCTTTATATAAACTAAACTAGAAGCATCATATGATTAGAACTTGAACAACAATCAAGCAGTTAAGACCTTCAAACTGATTCTCGAATATTTCTTGAGTGAATATCCTGACATCTTTCCTGAGATTGAGCATTCATAGAGAATTATATACTTGAATACAAAAATATGGGAGAGAAAGTAACCAATCAATACGGCAAGCATTAAGAATCCTGCGAATGGTCTGATTCTGATGCCACATCAGGCACTGATACATGCATTTGTCATTCATATGAGCGAGAAACGAAATATATCTTTAAACTTATAAAACAATACATTATACTCATATCTCGCGTTTCTATTGCAAAGCATTAAACATAGTCAAACCAGATTGATATATAAATAACGGAAAAGATACTAATTCTTACTAGTTGTTAACTTCCCCGCCATGGACAAGTTTATTTTCGACATACAATTTATTTCCGGAAACAACCATCAATATTTCATCAAAGAGCTCGTCATTCTTCCGCTTGGAACCGTATCTCCTATACTTTATCACTTCAAGCCACCTTATCCACATCAGGAGCTATCTTCAAAGGCATATCGTCAAAACGATTATGAAATCGAAAACATCAATGGATTACACTGGAGTGACGGAGATATTTGCTATAATGAACTACCAAATATAATGGGCAGCTTTACAAACAGTACAATATACATCAAAGGAGATATAAAAGAACAGATTCTCAAGCGATATTTGCCAACTGCTGATATCATACAATTAAATATACCTAAGTTAAGTGAACTTAAAAATTATTCTACATATTGTCGAATTCATAATGATAAAAAACAGTATATCCGATGTGCAGTACAAAATTGTATCAATATCTACTTATATTTGCTAGTCAACGGTATTCTACAATAAACAAGTTTATTTAAAAAACGAAGAAAAAAATCTTTTATTTTACTCTAACATTCAAAATTATCATACTCATATTTCCACATATATCAAGTAACATGCATACACTACTTTACAGAAGGAATCAACTAGATGAGCTTATGGATCGAAGTGGCCACATGGTTTGAAATGCCAAAAGGCCGATTGAGGTTCACGGCTCCAGCCAACACCTCACCCCTCACCACTAAGTTGAACACTAAACAACACCTCCATCTAAAACTTTAATCGCGTAATTGCTTCGATCACAAAGGGCGTATGTGCTTGCTTGCCTAATTTCATTGGCGAAGCGCGAGTATATAGGCAGTGTTTGCTCGCTTGCAACCACTTCAGTGGTAAAGTGTAAGTACATAGGCGGTATTTGTTCGCTCGCAACAAGCGCATGGCATGCGCTCCGAGACATTCTCTTGGGGCACTCCGTTCTTCAGTAAGAGTGATGGAAGCCATCCTACAGAGCCAGAGCAGAGCAGCAACCCAACCCAGGGTCAAACGATGGTTACTGTTAAGATCGCTACAAAAGTTACCGGAGCAAGGGCCTTACATCCCGAAATAATAACGAATCATCCTGAGGTCCACAAAGTGATCACGGCAGAAAAAGAAAGGAGTATCCAGACAAATCAAGCGCCTTTGTGTGGATTCACCACCTCCGTCGAAAATTTGGCTAAAGTACTGTACTCGGACATGAAAGCCGAGAACCACTCCCAAGAAAGGAGATTGTACGAAATCATCTTTTTTGTATCGTAAATCATATTTTAATTGATCATTTCTTTTAATTGTTTAAACAAATTCCTACCGCTTGAATTCATATTAGCATCATCATATTTTCATTCAAATTCCTGTAAACGTATTTTCTTCTTAAGTCACTGAAATGTGAACGTAACATGGTGCGTGTTTTGTCTGGCGCGCACCCATCTTTGAATTTGCCTTGCGCGCATTAGACAAAAGATTCCCACAGCGAGCGCAACGTGATCTATGTATCTATAAGACACATGAATTATGTTGCGGTTGCAAATTTGTGGAAACTACATTCAGGTGAGCTTAGCAATTTGAATATGTGAAGTAAACAACTGTCAATTAGATATAAGAAAACTTTTATGTGAAATAGAGTCAATCAAAGGAGACAAATTGTTTTTATGCATTGCTAGTAGCGAGTTAGCTGATACAAGCATTGGCTAAATTCAATTGCGATTCTAGCGTGATTGTCTCAGTATAAGGACTGAGGCAAAAAAAACATCGGCATAAGGCCAAGTTTTCCTTTTTAATACTCCAACGCGGCATTGTCTCTGTACAAGAACTAAGACAACAGCACTTTGGCATAGCGCCAAAGTAAGCGACAAACAGTCGAGGCAAAATAGCTACGACTCAAAATATTGGTGACCGCGATGTGATATACATCACAACCGCAGGAATGAACAGTTTAGCTGAGCGGCAGAGGCTTCTAGCAGCGGATGTTAACGCGATCACCGCAAACTATAAAAAGGATCCTACGAGTCGTAAACAAGCACTGAGTACTACGAAGAGCGACTCCGACGTCTCGAATCCAAATGGGATGCAATCGAGGAAGTGGATGCAAAGGTTTCCTCGTTAAAAGATGTGTCGCTGACCCATGACTACTTTTAAAATCATTTGCACGAGACAACCGAAACCAACTACCACATTTTTCAAGCATATTTTAAGGAGAAAATGCTGGCATTGAGGCATGCAAAACAAAACGTTGGAAATGAAGCAAAGGTTACCGGCAAAAATAGCAAGAATGATTCAAGTACGTCAACAATCGAGACATCATCTAAGGTCATCAAACAAGTGCGACGGAATAACGTCTTGGCAGATTCATTGCGATGATACCTTTCTCGACTTGTTGAAGCTAAAGGTAAAACCCGGAAATTTTATAAATTGCAAATTGCCTCAATTAATTGTTACAATTGAAGTAGTGTCAACAAGGGATGTACGAGATTGGTACAGAGCCCTAAATATATGGATTTGAACCAGACGAACATGACATCCTGGAAGAATTGTATCAAGACTGGCGTATACGATTGGAGGGTGAGCTCGATGCAATAAATGGGACATCTGCCCAGCCAACATCCCCAGCCACAGCACCTAGTTTGAAACGGCCAAAAATCAACCTACCTAAAATTGACGGTGACTATCACCAGTGGCGACAACTTCGCGATCTATTTTGTGAAATGATTCATAATGAACCATTATCTAGATGTAAAAAACGTGATACTTAAAGGCTAATCTCACCAGGGAAGCGGCACAACTAATACAAAATTTTGCGCTTTCTAAAGACGATGACGAATCTGCATAAAATACTCTGAACGAACGATATGAAAATTGACGCTTTTGGTTACAGCCCTACTCACAGTAGCTGTGAGATCTTTACATGATACAACGGTCGAGTGCATATGAGGTCTGGAGAACACAAAGGCATATAAATAAATGGACGAGCAACGAGAATCTATGTACTCGTCCATGTGGGATGCAAGTTTTGCACATAAATATCTTACGCTCTCGAAACTATATTATTCCTTCTGCTTCTCCTTCCCCTTTGTTGCCCGTGGGTTTTTTCTTTCCTCTCTTCACTTCCCTCACTGACACCCGCACACACCTACAAAAAATTGTTTCATGTGCACACAATTGCGCCTTCGTTATCATTCGTTGAACAATTTGAGTATAACACAACAAACGTTCTCTCACAGAAAACTCATACATCAAAGCTGATGAAAATTCGTAGAGCCTAGAAAACTCATGTGTTGAAGCTGATGGAAAATTCGTAAGTTTTTAATAAAAAAAGAGAACTAAAGTGCCGATTTCGTACAGGCGATTTTAAAAATAAAAACTTTATAAACGTGAACGTATTTTGAAGTGAAGTTAAGTGCAAAAACAAAAACATATCCCTTCAAACCTCAACTTCACACGACTTTAGTGAAGGTTGCTCACTGCTTCGGCCCTCGCGACCGGTTGTGAATCCAGTACTCTCTATATCTATGAGAGAACATCAATGTGGCAACAAAAAATTGCGATTCGTTGCTTCTTTACATCCTCACCAGGAACCTTGATACCGTCACGCACACTCTATATGAACAATCGCTGGCCAACCCACGCAAGTTCTTGGCATTTTTGGAAAAACGTTTCCAAGCATTACAGGCACTTGGCTATCAACCAAAGAACCGTGAAGAGCCCCGTAAGAAAAACTTGAAATCAAACAGTGCGGCCGTTTATTAAGTCAGGAGTAGACTTCTCGAGGCCGATGATGATTCATTACCGTGGGCGAGGAACGTGACCGCGAAAGGGATACATTGGCATATTTTGCTGTTTTGCCACTAAGGCAGTACATTTAGAACTGGTGAGCGATCTTAGCACCGAAGCATTCATCAGCTCCCTTAAACGATTTATCGGCAGACGAGGCAACTGTATAAATCTCTACTCTGACAATGCAACCATAAGGAATTAACAAGGTCTTTACATTCCGAGAAATCTCAAGAGAGAATAGCCGCCGTATGCACTACCTAAAATAAATATTTCCACTTTATACTATCTCGAGTGCCCCATTTCAGCGGTCTGTGGGAGGCGACAATTAAATCGGCCAAATATTTACTACATCGAGGAGCTTCATCAACAACTCTAACATTTGAAGAGCTACAAACGTTGGTGGTGGAAATCGAAGCCATCCTCAACCCGAGACCATTAACACCACTATCAGAAGATCCTAATGATATCTCAGCACTGAAGACAGGCCATTTTTACATCGGAGAACCTCCAACAGCTATCGCAGACGCCACGGCAGAACCAGTAAAAGGTGGATTGCGTACGAGATGGAAACCCGTAAGCCATATTAAGCACGAATTGTAGAGACGCTGGTCAGAAGAATACCTGAATCAATTGCAAGTGGAAGTGGAAACAGAACTGCCAGAATGTTCAACTGGGTGTATTTTAAATCATCAAGGAGGATAACATGCCGGTAATGAAGTGGCCTTTTGGACGAATCACAAAAATTTATAAGGGCGATGATGACTTTGTGCAAGTGGCCGACGTAAAGACTTCTTCAGGTGTTATAAAGAGAGCCATACATCGACTTGCTTCACTACCACTCAATGAAGACATACACTATGAAGAAGGGGCATCCAAGGAAGGTATCCCTGAGTCTAAGAGGCGACCATCCATCCAAAGATCCGACCAAAACACAGAAAAAAGGGATGTCTATTGTCTCACTACTTTTGGCCTGTCTGATAATACCCTTGGTACACCCAGAACCCGTTAAGATGTCAACTTTTGGACCACATCCTGGACTGCATTTTGAATCATAAAGTAATGCATATTTATCTACAAGTGAATGGAAGCTCTTAATCTACTATAATTTAGGGCCATATTGGACCGAACTTACAACGTTAGAAAACGGAGCGAAGATGTTGCAACAGCTTTGTGAGCAGGAAATATTTGTGACTAGTTGCTTGATGCTGAGGGACCACTTCAAACATTTGCAAAATGAACTTACAAACATCAATCGATTGCTAAATGTTCGAACCAAAAGACGAGCCTTCAACATTGTTGATAGTGTAGCAAAATCGAAGAAAACGCTAACCAGATGACTCAGACGATCAAACGTATAAAAGAAAAATTGTACTCTTCATTAAAGAATCAAACATCTATCATCGATTTCACGTTGAACATCATCAAGCGAAGTGAAGAAACTGTACAACAAAAATTCAAAGTAATCGACGAGGAGCTGAATAAATTAACCAACATTGTAAGAGCCCCGAACCAAGAAGGCAACCAAAGTAAGGTTGTTGTTTCAAATGACGCCAATTACCATCAATTTGCAATGCATTCAGACCTCCATAGTAAGCGTCATCCTCTTTTTGAATGAGTGAATTCATGCAATGACCAACCGTGCAGTGGTTCATGTTGCCTGCGGTGGTAAAGCCTCAACTCTAACTTCAGAGGGCTCCAGTATTATCAAAATGTATTCAGACTGTACACTCAAATCCGATACGGTCATCATTCTGGGGCATCAAATGTACACAAATAAAATTAGTGCGTCTTATACAACAATTCACTCAACAAATCTTCACAAGACTACCAAGCCTATGTCTCAGAACTGGAACTCAAGAATCTATTGATTTAAATGAACTGGAGAATCGTGTATTGACGAATACCATTCATCAATACACGGTTGAATATCTCAGCCTCACTCTGATTATTTCACTGGTAATTTACCTTATTTTTAAATGGCGGAATCATCAATGTATCTCTCGAGAGCAATGGCTCATATCACAGCCTGGACTGTTCCACCCGAGGGAGGATGTACGAAACCATCTTTTTTGTATCATAATTCATATTTCAATTGCATCGTTTCCTTTAATTGTTTAAACAAATTCCTATCCCTTGAATTCATATTAGCATCATCATATTTTCATTCAAATTCCTGTAAACTTATTTTCTTCTAAAGTCACTGGAATGTGCACTCAACTTTGAGTTTACCTTATGCACGTTATCTATGTGTCTATGAGACACGTGATCTATGTGTCTATAATATACGTGGATTATGTTGCGCTTGCAAATTTGTGGGAACCGCATTCAGGTGGGTTTAGCAATTTGAATATGTGAAGTAAACAATTGTCAATTAGATATAAGAAAAAATTTATGTGAAATAGAGTCAGTCAAGTTTGACCATCAAAGGAGACAAGTTGTTTTTATGCATTGCTAGTAGCGAACTAGCCGATACAAGCATTGGTTAAATTCCATTGCGATTCCAGCGTGATTGCCTCAGTATAAGGACTGAGGTAACAGACAGTGGTAATAAAAGGAGCAAGGCCATAAGGGTGTTGGCGATTTAAATATTCGATTTAAAAAAAAATACGAAACATTGGACAACATTATTTTTAAGTCTTAAAAATTCCTATGCTTCTACTTTATAACAATACAAATATGTTTGTGTTATGTTTCGTAGTTTTTTTAAATCGAATATTTAAACCGCCAACACCCTTATGACCCACCCACACCCTTATGGCCCACCCTGTATATATATACATATGTATATATATATATATATATATATATATATATATATATATATATATATATATATATATATATATATATATATATATATATATATATATATATATATATATATATATATATATATATATATATATATATATATATATATACATATATTTTATATATACACGAGGCGGTTCAAATATGATCGAGACAAATGCTCTGACACGGTTATTTACTATCAAAAAAATTTACAGAAATTTTCAGTTTTTCTAGGCACTCGCTCTTACGAGTTACGCATTTTACCCACCTTTCCGGAAGCTTTTTGATGATGGTATCGAAGAATTCCTTGGGCAACTTGAACAGCCATGTGCGGACGAACTCTACCTTATCATCGGTGTTGAATCTTTGACCTCCGAGGGCTTCTTTCAGTGGTCCAAACATATGGTAGTCACAGGGTGATAGATCCGGACTTTTGGGGGGTGCTCCACTAAATCCCACCCCGATTCCGATATTGTATCGAGCGTGAGACGCCTGGTATGAGGGCCCGCGTTATCCTAGGGAAGAATCGCACTTCGTGCGGGAATGCTTCTCCGTTTCGAGCGTTATTTTGCGATATTGAAGGTGTTCGTGGATGATAGACTCTACACTACAAATACTTATGCCGGATTCAGCCGAAATGTCTCGAATATTCATCCTAAGGTCCTATAAAATGAGTTGTTCTACGCGGCAAATGTCGTCAGCTGACACTGGTTTGTGGTCGACGATCATACGACTTATTCTTGACGGTTTCGCGACTATCCTTGAATGCTTTGGCCCATTAAACATATATATATATATATATATATATATATATATATATATATATATATATATATATATATATATATATATATATATATATACATATATATATATATATATATATATATATATATATATATATATATATATATATATATATACAATATATATTTACATATATAAGGTGCTTTCCAAAATAAACGAGACTAAGCTAAAATAATAACGACAAGACTTTGTCTTGATAAATTTGAGTTTGCTTATTCAAAATAGTCTCCTCCGGCCTTTTTGCGCGATACAAAGCTTTTCGACAGAGTGTTTCAGGTCTTGGACCGGAATGTCCTTCATAATGTTGGTACAAGCCTTTTGGATGCCCTCTACGGACGCAGAGCGTTTTCCTTTCATAGCCAAATGCAATTTTCCGAATAGGTAGGTCACAGGGAGCCATATGATGCGAGTACGGTGAGTGATTAATGGTTAAAATACGATTTCAAGTCAACAAATCATGTCTTTCGAATGTTGAATCTGAACAATTTTTGGTCATCAGTTAACTTGTGTGAAACAAAATGTGCACAGAGCTTTCGTAAGCCCAAATGATCGGTTAAAATGCAAATTATCGATGTTTTGGAGATATTTAACTCCAATTCCATAAATTTCAACGATGATTTTGGCTCACTTTTGATAAATTCACACACGATTTCGATGAAGTTTTCAATAACCACTGATTTTGGGCGACCCGTATGTTCATCGTCATTCACGACCATCTCTGAAACGTGTAAACCACTTATGAACTCTGGCACGAAATAGACAATCATCGCCATAAACTTTTTTCACCAATTCAAATGTTTCGGTAAACGTTTTACCAATTTTAAACCAAAATTTGATATTAGCTCTTTCTTCGAAACTCATTTTCATACCGATGACACAAACATACTGTCACTTTAGATGCAATAACATCGCTTCCACAGAACCGAATGTCACCAAACTTTCACTGAAAGTCTGGGAGGGATGTAACTTTCCAACACAGATGGCGCCACTAAAAAAATCTTTATGACAAAAGTCTCGTTTATTTTGGAAAGCTCCTTGCATATATAAAAGTATATGCGTATACGTATAAATAAATAAATATATATACAGTCGAAACCATTTATAACGACACCGCTTACAATGTTGATCTGAAATAGCAAACGAAATAGGCGGCATCGTAAATTATCACCTACAAAAAATAGAAAAATGTTGCTTACAACGAACAAATCGGTTACAGTGAAAATATCGGCTAGAACGATCAAATTTGTTGGTACACTAGCTATAGAATTATTGGTTATAGCGTACATTTGTAGTTTTGGTGTTCAAAAAAATCATAGCAAAGGCTTTGTTTACTTTACAAAATTTCACGCTGGTTTACAATTCAGTTGTCTCGTCACATTACACTCGGGAACATGCCGCGGCAGCAGTTTACGATCGAAAAGCAGTTCACCGTAATTTGCAGAATTGATTCCGGTGATTCTGCAAGCTTGATTGCCCGTGAATTTCAAACGGCACGATCAACAATCACAGAAATGATAAAGCGCCGGGAGAAAATTTTAGAACAATGTAAAAAGTGCGTAGAAGCCAAACGTGTCCGGTCTTCAAATCACGCGGATATTGAAAATTCGTTACTTGATTGGTTTAAACAACAGCGTGCTAATAATATACCGGTGAATGGACCTATGCTTTTAGCAAAGGCTGAAGCTTATGCTACTATTTTTAAGAAGGAATCATTCAAGTGCAATGCGTCTTGGATTCAACGTTTCCGAGCTCGCCACAACATCGTTTATGGAAAGATTTCAGGTGAATCAGCTGTTGTTGACAGTTCAATGACAAATGATTGGATACAAAACGTGTGGACAAAAGTCAGGCTCGGCTACTCTGATGAAGAAATTTTCAATGCGGATGAGATGGGGCTATTTTTTAGGCTGACGCCAGATCATTCGCTAAAATTTAAAGGAGAGAAATGTTCTGGCGGCAAACTTTCGAAAGAGCGAGTAACAGTTCTTGTTGCAGCAAACATGTCAGGTTCTGTTAAAAGAAAACTTTTAGTCATCGGAAAAAGTAAAATGCCGCAGTGTTTCAAAGGTGTGAAAAATCTACCCGTTGAATACAATTTCAATAAAAAAGCATGGATGACATCGGCAATTTTTGAAAGCACTTTAAAAAAATGGGATATTGAACTTTTAAAGCAAAACAAGCATATAATTTTGATTGTCGACAATTGCCCATCCCACCCTCCAGTTGAAGGATTGAAACAAATTAAACTCATTTTTCTGCCACCAAATTGTACGTCTGTTCTGCAACCAATGGACCAGGGAGTTATAAGAAGTCTGAAAGTTTCCTTTCGAAAAGAGGTAGTACTGAAAGTCATCGAAAAAACCGAAAACAATGACAATTCAAAAATTGGCATTCTTGATGGTATACTAATGGTATCAAAGGCATGGGACTCTATGCGAAAGGAAACAATCATCAACTGCTTTCGTGCTTCGGGATTAACTGAAGGTGTTCAGTTGGAAATCACAAATGAAGGTAATGCACGCAGAGATTTACAAGATGCAATTTCTCTTCTGGATTCTGACTGTTTTGTTGATGACTATGTCAAAGTGGAAGACAAAATCATAACATGTGAAGAATTGTCCGATGTTGATATCGCATACAACAATATGCCACAAGACGCACATTTGTCTGCTGATGATGATCAACAAATCGAAGACCGAGAATTCGAAGATTTTGGCAAAATTCCTACCGTGGCTGAAGCCTATGCTGCCTATTCTATCTTGAGAACGTTTGTTCAAACTACCGATACTCTCCAAAATGAAAAAGAAGCAGTTTTGGTTATTTCAAATTCAGTTGAAAAAAAATTTCTTGCAGAAGTAAAAGAAAGGCGACAGACAAAAATAACAGACTTTTTCTCAAACTTATGATTTATTATTTTGTCACGGTTTTTTCATACCTTTGATTTTATGCATTTACACGTACACAGCTTAGTCAATGGATATATGTACAATACTTGAGAAATACATACATACATTATTTTGATAACGCATTAAATTATGAATATTATTTACTGCATATCTTACTCTTTTCAACAATATTCATGTATGTAGGAAAATTCAGTTTAGCTAACGTAAGTATAATATAAAAATGCATATTCTTATATTATTCATATGGTAAGCTTCAAATCACATACAAAAAGTTTCACGGTATACTTTTATGTAAAGTATCATAAGACTTGAAATAAATTGAGCGCAGTGACCACTTACAGCGAACAGTTCGTTATAACCGATACTACCTTTTAAAACGAACACTGGCTACAACGTTCAAAATTAGAAGCACCTTGATGTTCTTTATAAGTGGTTTTGACTGTATATCTATATATATATATATATATATATATATCTATATATATATATATATATATATATATATATATATATATATATATATATATATATATATATATATATATATGTTGAATCAAGACTCCTTTGCCTTGACTTTTCTGAACTTGGGCCTTATGCCAAGTTCCGTTACTCCAGTGCAATGTACTGGCGTAACTTTAATTGTAATTATTGGCCTTATGCCAATAACTAATACGCGTGTCTTTTATTTTGCATAAGTGCATAAACTTGTACAAAATATAATTGTGTTGAATCGGTTGGCCTTATGCCAATCACACCAACTTATCCCAGTTCTTTACTAGGATACGAGTAGTTCTAATTTTGCACAAGTACGTAAACTTGTACAAAATAATTGCTGTTAGGTAGTATAAATGAAAACACACGCCTTGAATATTCGACTTCAAGTGAAGTTTATTTTGGATATCAATCTTTTATATTAAAACTAAGTACATCGTAGAGTTGTAATTCCTACGCCAAGAAATGCAAAACGCAACGAGTATTAAAACTAAGTACATCGTAGAGTTGTAATTCCCACGCCAAGAAATGCAAACGCAACGAGATTCACCTATTCTAAAATAGGTAGATCACGTTGCATCCACATCTGAATCTTGTCTAGCGCACATCGACAAGACATGTCGAAGCGCGCTAGACAAAACAAGTGTCAATTTCAGCTCCACGATGCACGTACAATTTATTGTCTTGAAACAAGAACTTTAAGAATTTTGATGTACAATGATGAACTTTAGATGGTGATATTTATGAGAATCAACATATGGGAATTTTGTTTTTCTGTAATGTCGAATTGCTGACCAAGATATTTTTGATGTTGATTCTCATAGACATCACTTCACATTGGAATTTGCTACATCCTCCCCCGCGTTGAACGGTCCGTTCAAACTTCTGCTTGGCTTACTGGTAGGCTGTGACGTCGAGGTCGAGGAACGGGTCTTCGAGTACGGGAGCGGCATAGAAGATGTTTGAATTTGTATGTGAGGAAGGCGGTGAGAGCAATGATTGAATCAAGGCTGATATATCCCACCGTGTAATGATGAACATCGTGCGTGTCGAGCTCGGTGGAATCGGAGAAATCCTGCGCCTGCAGTTGAGTTTTTAATGCGTCGATTTCAGCTGCATATGTCTGATAGTGGCTAGACGTTTTATTTGGAATTCCCAATAGCAACGAATCGCTATTTGTGCCGATGTGAGCCTTTGTGTAGGACGTTCCAAAATTACTGAAATAAGTGCGGTGGCCTTGAATGGTTGCAGTGTCGGATTTGAGTATGCAGTCTGGCTCCATTTCAAGAATCCCTGATCCTGCCAAACTCATTGTGGACGTGTTTCCGTTACATACGACATGAAGTGTCGTCCGGGTTTTAAGAGCGAAAATCCATTTGTTGGAATGAGTTATCTGATCCCAAATCGACGGCATTTTGATTTCGGTTAAGGTGCATTCGGTAGAGGGTGGTATGTCCTTTAAAAGCATAATTTCACAGGTACTGATGTTGGCCACCTGATGGTATAATGGATGAGACTGTTTACATAAATGGGTCGTTGGTTCCATCCAGCTGCAAGACGTATATTCTTGTTCTGTGAGCGGATAGTATACGTCACGATGAGGGCTTACAATTAAGTAATTAGAGCTGGGAAGTATTGCCATAAGCCGGTTGTGTTGTAGTGTTGGAATTGGAAACAGCTTGAACAGATCAAGCTACGTTAATAAGTGGGACTTCCAATTCAAATATAACGAAGTCTTTCGTAATTTTTGCATCAATTGATGCCACCTTGAATAATTGCAGGTAGTTTTCACGTACTACAGGTAGACGCTGCGCCTCGGGTAAGTGTTCTTTTATGTTGGCTATTTTTTCGCTCAATTGTTGCTGCGATAGTAACAACGGATTAAAATTTCCGTGTTGTGTATCAGTGATTACGTTTATTATGGAGGCCTGGATTCTTTGTAGATTGAAGGTGATCAAAGTCATTTGAAATGACAGAGTCATGATCAGATTAGTGACCTTATCTTGGCTGGATTCACTGTTGGGACTCTTCCCTTCATTGGACAATCGGTCTAGTTCCGTCTCTATTGCGATGAACCTTTTCTGGATGGTTTGCTCACTCTTTCCAATTATATTTAATGTCAAATCGATGATGGATGTCTGATTTTTTAAAAGAGAAAACATTTTTTTCTGATTGCCCTTTACACTGTTGATTGTGTGCGACACTTGATTAGCGTACTCCTCGTCTAATATGCCAAACAAGGATTTGGCCACACTTCCCACTATATTGAATGCTCCTCTTTTTGATCTAGGCTTCAAAAAATTATTTATGGTTATAAGCTCACTTTGTATGTGGCTGAAATGGGTTATTAGCTGTACGCAACCAGTCTTGTAGTTTCCTCGATCGCAGAGTTATTGCAGCAGCTCCGTCCCGTTTCGTAATATCGAGAACTCGGCCCAGTATTGCTGTAAGTCATAGTAGATCAACAATTTCCATTCGCCCGATGATAGATATGCATGACCCAATGATTGGAAATGCAAACCTGGATTAGGACCAATAGATATTGTTTTAATCTGTTCCGTGTTTACCATAGGAACAAGTAGGCAGGCCAACAACATTGATATAATTGATGCTCCTTTGATTCGTTTTTTGGGTTGATCCCTGGAGCTACCCGCTTCTATGTCGTCTTCTGAGACTGATCGTTTTCGAGGCTCAGTGAATTCTTCATCAGCGCATGTGACTTCCTCTATCGGAAGAGGGGCAAGCCTATTGATAGGTCTTTTGAATATGCCGGACGATGTTTTTACGTCAGCCACACGAACATAGCCGTCGTCACCTCTATAAACTTTGATAATTTTGCCTAGTGGCCATTTCATTACAGGCGTGTTGTCTTCCTTGATAATAACGATTAAACCTGGTTGAACATTCTGACTGCTCTGCTTCCATTTCGAACGCTGTTGTAGTTGGTTCAAGTATTCGTCCGACCAGCGCCGCCAAAATTCTTGTTTAATATGGCGTACAAGTTTCCATCTGGTAAGCAATCCACCCTTCAGTGGTTCTGCTAGGGGATCTACAGTAGCGGTTAAAGGCTCTCCGATGAGGAAATGTCCCGGTGTGAGTGCGGTGAGATCGTTTGCATCTGTTGGTAGTGGTGTTAATGGTCTTTAGTTGAGAATGGCTTCGATTCCTACCACCAGTGTTTGTAATTCCTCGTAAGTTAAAGTTGCTGCTGATGTGCCTCTGAGCAACAAATATTTTGCCGATTTAACAGCGGCCTCCCACAGCCCACCAAAATGAGGTGCACGAGGCGGTATAAAGTGGAAGTCATTGTTCCGGTCATTACAAACAGCTGCAATTTTTTCTTGCGATTTAACGGAGTATAAGGACAGGGAGAGTTCTTTGAGCTGATGATGTGCTCCCACAAAGTTGGTTGCGTTGTCACAATACAGATTTTTGCAATGGCCTCGCCTGCCGATGAACCGTCTGAGGGAACCGAGGAAAGCTTCTGTGCTAAGATCACTCACCAGCTCTAAATGCACCGCCTTTGTGGCAAAACAACAAAATATGGCAATGTAGCCCTTTTGCGGTCGCGTTCCTCGCCCACGATAATGAATCTTCATAGGGCCACAGAAATCGACGCCTGTATTGATAAAGGGCCTTGCAGGCTGCACACGTGTAGGTGGTAAATTTCCCATAAGTTGAGAAAGTAGCTGTGGGTTTGCTCTGTTGCATCGTATGCATTGTCGCACAATAGATCGTTCCCTTTATTGGCCAGAAGCGTTGCCTTGTTGTCGCGAGTAATGCTTGTGGACCAAGGTGGCAATTGTCCTGGTGAATATCAGCCATTAGTAACTTAGTCAGCGGATGTTTGTACGGTAGTAGCATTGAATGTTTTGCATCAAATGATAGGTTTGATGCCTCTAGTCTACCTCCAACATGCAGTATTCCCCTTTCGTCAAGAAAAGGTGTCAGGTCAACTATTGGACTATTTTTGTTGAGCTCTCTCTGATGAAACAAGGCCTTTATTTCATCAGGAAATTCATCTTGCTGCATACACTTTATAATGACCTCTAATGCTCTAGATAACTCGTGACTTGTGAGTGAATTGGCCAAAGATGTATTCAACGTGAGTCTTTTCCGCATGCGTTCTGTGAATCTGAGCACATATGCGACAATCCGCTGTAATCTTTTGAAGGAGTTACGATGATGAATATCGTCAACGAAATTGGATGCCTTGATAAATGCTGTGATCGATGCAAGTTTTGCCTTCGTTTCTAAGTTACATGACTGTCGCTTGGTATATTCTGGCGGCCATAGTGTCTGAACTCCATGCAAAAAGGGTGGTCCCTATAACCAAATGTTACATCTTGCCAATTCTGTGGGTGCAATACCACGAGAGAGAATGTCAGCGGGATTGTTTTTTGAGTCCACATGTCGCCATTGTTTTGTTACAGAAAATGATTGAATGCATGATACCCTATTAGCAGCAAAGGTATTGAATGCTGAAGCTGTTGCGTTGATCCACCCTAAAACAATTTCAGAGTCAGTCCAGAAGTAATGTAGGATCTCCTCCATTTGTAAGGCAGCTTTGACTCTTTGGGCAAGCTCCGTACCTAATTTTGCGGCGCATAGCTCTAACCGTGGAATCGTTATTGGACGAATCGGAGCCAAACGTGATTTTGAGCACAGAAGTCGAGCGATAATTCTCCCATCCATCAGGGTTGCTCGAGCGTAGACCGCAGCACCATATGCCTTTTCTGAGGCATCACAAAAGATATGTAACTGGAATTGTTTGGGTTTCTCTCTCGCAAAAACGTGGCGAGGAAACTGTACCTTTTCTAAAGCTTGCAAATTCCTTTGAAAGCTGAGCCACCTAGTATACATTCCTTCTGGCAAGGCCGCATCCCAATCCAGCTCTAAGCGCCAAATGTCCTGCAGGAAAACCTTAGCGGTGACGATGACCGGACCCATAATGCCTAGTGGATCAAACATTCTAGCGATGTCGGAAGATACTGTCCTCTTCGTTATTTTTGTATCCCTAGTGGTTATATTGATTCATATTTGGAAATCATCAACCTTAGGAAGCCAAGTTAGGCCGATTGTTTTAATGAAATCTTCAGTGTGACTGCTAAAATCCAACAGCACTTCTTTGTCATCAGGAGCAATATTGTGCAAAAGGCGAGGATGGCTGGCACACCATTTGTGGAGCTTCATACCAGCACCTTCTAATATCCCTTCATGATATCATCCACGTAAAAATCTCGTTTTAATACATTGGCACCAAGTGGGTAACGCTGCATTTGATCCTGAGCAAGCTTTTGAAGACATTTAGTTGCCAAATAAGGAGCACACGTCGTTCCATATGTAACGGTGTTTAACTGGTAGTAACGTAGTGGCTGACTTGGTTCATTTCTCCAGACCAACAGTTGGTATTTACGGTCATCAGGATGCAGCACTATCTGCCGGTACATCTTTTGTATATCAGCTGTAAAAACATAGCGAGGTAGCCGGAAACGGAACAAGATTGAAAACAAATCGTCTTGAATTGTTGGTCCAGTATGCAGTATGTCGTTTAAAGATATATTTGTAGTTGTCTTGCAGGAGGCATCGAAGACTACCCTGAGTTTAGTTGTGCTGCTTTCGGGCTTTAGGACACAATGGTGTGGGACAAAATAACGTGAGCCTTCACACGATTGCAAGGTTACCTCTTCCATATGACCGAGCTTGATGTATTCATTTATGAACTCCTTATAGTGCCTCTGCAGCTCGGCATTCTTTTGAAGTCTCCGTTCTATTCCGAAGAATCTGCGAGTGGCAATATCCTTAGATTCGCCTAATTTTTCGGGATTGTCATTGAACGGCAGTCTCACCAGAAATTGGCCCTCGCGGGTTCTTTGTGTCGTCTGGCAGAAATGTGTTTCGCAAGATTTCTCCGCTGAAGTATGATGCGGTTTGTTGTCCGTCACTTCCCCTAGCTTCCAAAACCTTTCAATTGTGCTATTCAGCCTTTGATTTTTTGTAAGAAATGCGCAAGTAACAGAAGCGGTGTCATCAGTGTTGACCTTGCCGGCCAAAATCCATCCAAGAAGTGTATTTTGCAATACTGGCAATTCGCTGCCTAACTTTATTTGGCCAATCGATAGCAAATCATAGAAGTGTTCAGCACTTAGAAGAAGGTCGATGCGTTCTGTATGATGGAAGTTTGGATCAGCTAACTTCAAATTTTTTGGTATTGGCCATTCCGATATGTTTAATTCCATCAATGACTGAGGAGATATTATTTTGTCGAGTACATATGCCTCTAAGTGCGTAGTGTATGCATTTAATCGTGACTGCAATACAATGTTTACCCTTTTCTGGGTCCTTTGAGTAGTACCTCCAACCTTTTCAATGCATGTGGCGTGAGACCGAGAAGATAAACCCAGCTTCCTTACAATGCGTTCAGTTATTAGATTGACTTGTGATCCAGGATCCAATATGGCTCGGCACTCCATGCTTTTTCCGTTGCTGCTTGTAAGCTTAACAATAGCAGTACTTAGGAGTACATAACCGCTCGTCCTTTTGTTTTGGAGCGCATTCAAAGATAATGACGATGTATCCTGACGTTGTTTGACTTCTGGTTTTGGATCACTGGAGGTCTTAGATACCTCCATTTTCTGCTTAGATTCGCTGTTCAAGTGCAACAGGCTGTTGTGTTTTCTTGAGCATTTTTTGCATCCTCGCGATGTACAGGCAGCAGCTCGATGTCCTTTCTTGAAGCAGTTAACACATATTCCCTTGGTTTGGACTAATTTGAGCCTTCTTGATGGAGTAAGCTTCAAAAATTCTGGGCAGTAATAGATCGGATGGGTTTGATTGCAAACCAAGCATGACGATGTTGCCACTGGTGCAGCTGTAGCCTTTGTGGTTTTCTTCCGAGCTTCCTCAATGCCTTTGGTCTTGTTGCCTAAAGCCTCCAGTGCTTGAAAACGCATTTCCAAGAATGACAAAAACCCTTTCATTGGTTGCAGACTGCGCGGATTCGTTAACGATTGCTCATACAACGAATGAGTAGCAGAGTCCAGCTTCTTTATCAGGATGTGTAGAAGCATTGGATCCCATCCTTCAGTACTGATGTTCATATTTTCTAGACCTCTAATGCATTCTTGAGTCGTGTCATGTAGTGATCTTACAACTGCGGCTGATGGCTTATCGCTTGCAGAAGATGGTTGGCCCAGGAGTTTGTCGATAAGAGCAGCAACCAATAATCTCCGATTATCGTATCTATCATTGAGCGTCTTCCAGGCTGACTCATAATTATCGTCGGACAATGCAAAATTCCTTAGAAGTTTTTCAGCCT